>JANAVB010016195.1:28344844-28468955 GCA_029216955.1 Iris pallida
ATCAATTTGAGTAGAATGCTATCACTTTGACTCTTTTGTGAAGAACTTTTACGCTCCTACAGACCCCCTTCAAAGTTTCCAAATATATCCAAAATTTGAAACACTTTGAACAGCAGCGTAAAAGTTGAGATTGACCAGTCCGTAAAAAATGGGATACGTACAGTCATCCCATAAAAATGGATATCCAACAGTCGCGTAAAATCATTAAATAGTGTCGCAACATTTAACCGTCACAAGAATTCTTCTCGAAACTTTCGAACGCCTTTTCACTTCCCCGAGTTTGCATTAATATGAACAGTTTCCGAGGAATATATAGGTTGATTTAATTGTATAAATAAAGAGAAATTCTTTACTCTTGTCATTCATCTCCGTAGTGACATGGCCCAAAGAAGGAGATTAACATGAAGAGGCTTCGGGCTCAAGGATTGACTTTGAGCGAGCACGCAACTTTGTAGAGTGCTTTGGATTAACTCCGCAGTCTTCAGTCGCATCGAGGTGGTCCCCCGAGTGCTATGAGGGCTTAGAGATGCAGACATTTCTAAATCTGATGCGTCGCTCTGGATTCGCAATATGCGCGAGTTAGTGCCTTCCTGTCAACCCAATGAAGGAGAGAGAAAATGATATTCCATGTATTACGACTCTCTTTATATGTAGGGGTCCACTCCCCCTTTTTATAAATAAGTTTTGATGTTAATCTCATCTGTTGGTACATAGAACTGTTCACACTTCTTTTGACTGCTTCTATGGTTGTTCATTCCCAAGAAACAACCGACACGTGGCTCTGTCTTTGGTCATGAGAGCCTTTAATAGGATCTTTTCCGAATAGACTCCCAACAGTTTCTTCAGTCTTTATAATAGCCGAGAATGTTTCATATATTCTCATTCTCATTCCTCTGAAGATAACGTTTTTGCAATGTTGTTCTCCAACAAATGACATGGCGATGCTTTCCAATGGCGTTCCTTGTACGCCCATCACCAGATGTAGATTCATCCACTATTAGAGCCAAACCATTTGACCTAAGTGGTAAGTCTGATCGTAAGCAATTATCTGCCTTTGAAGTTTCTGAAGTACTGGCATAAAAGCCTTGCTGAATAGTGGTACACCTGAAGCACTGGCATAAAAGCCTTGCTGAAGCACTAGAGTAAAAGCCTTGCTGAATAGTGGTATACTGAGACACTGGCGTAAAATGCCTTGTAGTCTGTTGAAGATAAAACAAGACGATGAGCATCTATTTTTTTTTGTTAGCGTCTCATACGCATCTGATGGTACTTCTGTTTAAAACTTCTTCTTTGTTGTTTTCTAGAAGTTTGGCTAAAGAGCTTTTCCAGAACCGGTTGGTGACTTTGACGCTGTGAAAGCGTGCTTCTGGCATCAACATCAGGGAGCTCATGCGCTTTTGACGCGCAAATCAGACAACTCAGAACTCTTCGTGAGATAGAAGGGTCTTCCTCTGTTGGTAGGAAGAGCCTTTATACACGGAGAGTTGGATGGTGGAGTCAATCTATCCCGAGAAATCGGGTAGTAGAGTTCCTTTCACGGCAGGACTAGAATTGTATCCCAATGCTGGATACATTCCTATCTCCTTTGAGAGGCCGCCACTCCTCCACCAGTTGTATTGGCAGCAACACGTCTTCGGGCTGCCATACTCTGGATTCTCCTCTCGTCTGAGAGAGAAGACCAGAGTTTGATTCCTACTGTGGTCGCCACAGAGGCTCAGACAGCAAGGAATTGACACCAACAACGAATCCGACGAAGAAGATCCAAAGAAGAAATAGATCTCCATTAGGCTATCGTTGTGTGTATAGAATGAAAATCCAAGAATGTAATAGATTTCCATTATAACTTGTAAGAAAGTCTAAGAAATGTAATAGACTTTTTGATATGGGAATGGAAATGATAAGTCTTCTATGCTCAATGATTTGTATCTATCTGGATGTGATATGGACATGATAGATAATGAAATCTTGTTTTGTTTTTAGAGTATACAATACTATCAGAGGTAATATGGACATGACAGTATGTAAGAACTCAAAGAAAAGTAGATTAATATCTATGCAAGGTCAGATGGAAATGATAGATAAGGAAAGTGGATTTAATATTCATTCAGAGGTCATGAAGACATGATAAATAACGAATCCCACTTTTTAATCAATTGATAAAATAGAAGATTTAAAATCCCTCTCCCAGGAGACAAGAAACCAGCTTAACCAAACCTTGGTAGCTGGGGAATAAGGAGACAGATGTCATGAGCATATAGGTCCATATCAATGTATGAATGAATCAACATAACTTTCGGGAAAAGAAAACATTGATTCAATTCCATAATTAAATGAATGAACCTGATAGAATGGACGGATAGACCTTTTCGGGAATGAAAGGTTGTTTTCAAAGACCGGTTCATCAACAGATCTCTATAAATAGGCGAAAACTCTTTGTAACATTTCATTCTTATTTCCACTCCTCTATTGGAAATGTCTTCCAAGGATATGCAGCAAAAGAATGAAGTCTCCAGGAAAGTTAGGACGTCGTCGAGACGCACTCCGCCCAATTGTGACAGGGACAACCGAAGTAGACGAAAGCTCTTCTACTCCCAAGCCACCACAAGATATCTTTGCTTTCTTAGTAGAGCCAAGGGAAAACTCCTGAAGAAGAGGCACTGAGGATGGTTGCTTGCAGATTTTTCATGAACTCAGGCAATGATACCTTCGAAGCATTGGCTGATTATGTATTCAATAAGGGAGGCAGTGGTCCTTAAAATTTTGTTCAGAACAAAATAAATAAAGGAATTTTATTTTTATCGCCTTCTTCTTTATACATAGTATTTCTTGAGGAATTTGCCGTTGATAGGCATCATGAGCAGATCTCCATTAGGCTTTGATAACCGATAGGCACCATTAGAAAATACGGTCTCAATAACATAAGGACCCTCCCATTTTGCTTGGAATTTCCTTTGCTTTTGTGAGTCATCACCATCGGTCTTCGAACAGCCAATACTAGTTCGCCAACCTTGAACACCCTCTCTTTAACTTTACGATTGAAAGTTCGAGATATACGGGCTTGATATAGCTCAATATGCTGTTGTGCTTGAAGACGCTTCTCATCCAATCCTTCAAGTTCTTGGAGTCGTAAGCGATCATTATTCTCTATAGTTAGCTCATTAGCAATGGCTATCCGTAGAGATGGAATTTGGATTTCCAAGGGAAGAACAGCCTCACATCCATAAACCAATGAAAATGGTGTAAAACCAGTAGGAGTTCGGACTGTTGTTCGATAAGCCCATAAACATTCCCAAGTTTCTCATTCCAATCACGTTTATTAGAAGAGACAAACTTTTTGAGAAGTTTAATGATCGTCTTATTGAAAGCTTCAGCTAAACCATTAGCAGCTGGATTATAAGCCGTAGAAGCCAAATTTTGAATTCGATTCTTATCACAGAACCGATAAAATGCCTGACTGGTGAATTGTGGACCATTGTCATGAATTATTCGTCGAGGAATCCCGAAGCGATAAATGACATGATGTTTGATGAAGCTGATCACATTAGATGTTTTCACTTCAACAAGAGGAACTGCTTCTGCCCACTTAGAAAAGTAATCGGTTATAGCTAATATGAACCGATGTCCTTTAACAGAAGGAGGGTTAATAGGACCAATGACATCCATACCCCAAGCTTCGAAGGGCCAAGAAGCTGCTGTAGGATGTAGAAATTCAGATTGATGAATAAAATCAGCATGAATCTGACATGCTTTACATCTTCTGGCATAGTCTACAGCTCTCTATCTATAGAAGGCCAATAATACCCCATTCTTCGAATACGGTCTTATAATTTAGGACCTGGTTGATGAGCACCACAAACACCATCATGAGCCTCTCGTAGTGTTTGTTTGGCTTCACTTTCTGAGAGACAACGCAGTAAGAGTCCGTCATATGATCGACGATATAACATATGTAAAGACGAATCATAATAAAATCGAAATGATCGTCTCTTAATTGATGCAGCTTCTTTTGGATCTTCAGGCAAAATTCCATGAACCGCATAGTCAATGAATGGAGTTCTCCAATCCCTCTGTTGGGAACTAGCCTCTGTAGTATAACTTTGTTCAACATACAGATTATTCTTGATACAGCACAGATCTCGGTCCAACAAAGTAATTGTATTTTGCCTTCGGATTGGAACAGCCAAATCTGCAGCTAGACTAGCAAGAGCATCAGCCTCAACATTCTGAGAACGTGGTACAAATTCAATGAAGAATCCTTTGAATGAAAGGACCAACTCGACTACCACTTGATGGTAAGGGATGAGATCAGGGTTTCTGACCTCATAAGTCCCTCTAACTTGATTAACAATCAATTGAGAATCTCCATAAGCTTCTAGGAACTCAATATCCAATTGTTTTGCTACTTGGAGACCAATCAATAGAGCATTATATTCTGCTACATTGTTGGAACATGGCTCATTGAGAGAATAGGCACGGTATATGACCATTTTGTCAGGAGAAACCAAGACGATTCCTACCCCAGAGACAATGTTGCCTTTAGGTCCTACTCGTGATGCTCCATCAAAATATAATTGCCATATATCATTCTTCAAAATCATGTTGCAATCCACGACTTCATCTGGAATGTCCTCATATAACTTTGATGTTTCTGGTATAGGGTGAGCAGCTAAGAAATCAGCTAATGCTTGACCCTTTACTGATTTTTGAGGCACATAAATCATATCATAAGGAGTGAGCAACATCGCCCAAGTAGCTAATCTGGAATTAAGAATGCTCTTTCTCATCAATACCCGAATAGGATTTATTCTGGAGATGACATGAATAGTTTGTCCTGTCACATAATGTCTTGTCTTTTGTACGGCAAAAACCAAAGCCAGACATTCCTTTTCTACAGGAGTATACCTGTGTTCAGCTCCAACCATCATTCGGCTAAGATAATAAATCGCCTGTTCATGACCCATATCACTTTTCTGTGCGAGAAGAGCACCAAGTGAATGATCCAAGGCTCGAACATATAGCAAAAATGGTTTTCCTACCACTGGAGGTACCAGACAGGTGGATTTGTAAGGTATTGTTTAATATCATTGAAGGCTTCTTGACACGCTTCATCCCAGACAAAAGATACACCTTTCTTTAACAGACGGGAGAAAGGTTGACATCTCCCAGAGAGATTAGATATAAATCTCCTGATATAAGCAATGCGGCCCTGAAAACCACGGAGCTCTTTCAGATTGCGAGGAGGACGCATTTCGAGGATTGCTTTAACTTTATCAGGGTCAACATGGATACCCTGAGAAGTA
Source organism: Iris pallida (assembly GCA_029216955.1). Lineage (NCBI taxonomy): Eukaryota > Viridiplantae > Streptophyta > Magnoliopsida > Asparagales > Iridaceae > Iris > Iris pallida. The sequence continues at coordinate 28,350,145 of JANAVB010016195.1, forward strand.
ATAACAAATCCTAAAAACTTGCCACTAGAAACCCCTAAGAAAGACTTGGTAGGGTTCATTTTCAATTGATGTTGACGTCAATTCAAATACTGTCTTTAAGTCTTGAATATGATCATCTTTTGATCGACTTTTAACAGCGATGTCATCTACGTAACATTCAACTGTCTTTCGTAGATGCACTTGAAAGATGTTGCTCATAGCCCGTTGATATGTAGCACCGGCATTTTTAAGGCCAAACGGCATAACCGTATAACAGTAAACTTCGAGGGGTGTTCGAAAAAAGTATGTTTCTCATCTTCTGGATACATCTTGATCTGATTGTATCCTGAGAATCCATCCATGAAAGGCATACGTTCAAAACTGCATGTATTGTCTATCATGACATCAGTAATGGGAAGTGGAAATTCGTCCTTTGGACAAGCCGTATTAAGATCTCGATAATCTATACAAACTCGGACTTTTCTGTTCTTTTTCATAACAGGAACAATGTTGGCAACCCAATCCGGGTGTTGCTCTTCACGAACAAATCCATATGTGATTAACTTTTTGACTTCTACTTCGATTGCATCCATCATATCTGGTCTAAAGCGTCGTTGCTGTTGTTTTACAGGCTTGGCGTTAGGCAAAATATTGAGCTTATGAGTAGCAACTTTAGGATCTAGCCCGGCATATCCTCATAACTTCATGCAAAGATGTCAATATATTCTTTGATCAGTTTTATCAACTCTTCCTTTTCATCTTCAGAAAGACTCTTATTGATGAATATTGGTTTGGACGTAGTTCTATCTCCAACATCAATCTGGACAACCTCATCCTCTGTAGGTGGCTGTCGCTGTTCAAAACGAAGTTCCTATTGAGTGTCCATTTGTTGGGCCCAAGGGTCATTTTCAAATGACTCGGATTCATCATCAATTTGAACCATGTAAGCTGAAAATACCTGCTCAAATTCATCAAATGAGGAACGAGATATATCCGATTCGATGAATTGGTTTTCTTCTGAATCAGATGATTGTAAGGAATTAGAAGAGAATTCTTCTTGTATATCGTCATTAAACATATGGGACGGATCATATCCCAATCCATGATGAGTCTTCTGGTAAAACGGATCACCGCATAACGGGAGTCGTCTACCTTTGCCTTGTTTGAGACCTTGCATAGTCTTCAAATCATATCCCATATTCTGAATGATCTTGATGGATTGTTGACTATATTTGTCAATTCGGATTCTTCCTTTATCTTTATCTTTCAGATCGTCTGTCTGAGCAGCAGGTATATTTCTAGCCAAGCCAAAAACAATTTGGCGCTTGCTTTTCTTATCAGACGGAACTACGAAATAAGATTCTTCATGACGTCTATAAGTTACACAAGCTTGTGATTGGGTAACTACCTGAAGTAGATAAGGAGAAGATGTTAAGAACTTTTGAGCATAAGGTCCAACATCAACCTGAAGAGGAAAGGAATTTTCTTTATAGTTGATGTATAAAGTTTCTTCTGGTTCCATGTCGCCTTTAGATTGATGACTTCGATTATCAGAAGATAAAGTCATTCTTTCAATAAACTTGGCAGCCATATACTCGAAAAGGAAATCTTCATTGATATCAAAAATTACAGAATGATCAATATTTACATCATTACGATTTGACTGCTACGCTTCGGATTAATCATCAGTGGACCATTATCCGTCTTCTGCGTAGATTTGCCAAGATTGACAATCGATGAAGGTTCTGGATCATTCGTACAAGAAGTACGCCCTTTGACCTTAATCAAAAAAGGTTGAACTTGGCTCTTAGTAGGAACATTTACTGATTCCTCAGATGAAGCTTGAGTTCTTCCTTTAACCTTGATTACCAAAGGTTGATCATTGACAGATTAGGATTGGATTCGTCCCTTGACCATGATCTTCAAAGGTTATTCTTCTGGCGGATCTTCATTAATAGACTGATCTTCAATAAAAGATTGATCTTCAGCTATGTCTGATATCTCTTTCACATGTTCTTGTTTATAAAGCCTTGAATCAGAAAAATAGGCTTCGACACCCTTGAAGGGATTGATATCAGCAAATTCAGTCTTTATAACTCCTTGAGAATCCATATACTTGAAGCATTGGTGGAGAGTTGAAGGCACAATGTTGTGTTCATGAATCCACGGTCTTCCAAGAATAATATTGTAGGATATATCTGAGTTGATAACATAGAAGGTTACCATAGTTCGCAGATTGCCAATCTGAATCTTTAGACGAATCTTCCCCAGTGGTTTACTCTTGCCAGAGTTAAAATCAACTATCGTAGTACTAGTGTAAGTCAGGTCACTAGTAGGAATCCTCAGGGGTCTTAGCACACTTTGAAGGATTATGCTAATTGACGACCCTGGATCGATGTAAATCCTATCAATTTCAGTAGATCCAATATACCCAGTGTAGCACAGAGGTCTGTCATGTTTGTTATGCTTCAACAGCATATCCTCTTGTGTAAAGGTGATATTAGAAATTGCTTCCATCACACTATGACATTGCGGACACGATACTGGAGTATTATCAGGACTCTTGAGTTGAGCCAAGCATGAATGTGCCTGAAGTAGAGCTTCACTCAAAGTCTCCCTGCTTTCTCTAGAAAGACGAAGCAGTTCAAATATGGATAGTCTAGCCGGAGTATTGGCTAACTGAGCTAGAATATCAAATTTGTAAGGTTTCATCACCACCCCCTGACTGGAAGCAGACTTCAATGGAACATCAAAGCGTACTGCTTTCTGTTTCCCCTTTTCAACCATCTAGGGTTTAGCAAGAACAGGAGAAGGTTGAGCTGGTAGTATTTCCACTACATCTTCTGCTTCTTTGGAAGATCCCTCATAATCTTTGTGGTACTCCTTCCCGGATCTTGTACCAGTAAAAGTTTTTTCTTCAGGCTCAAGAGAAGGAAGTACCATATTACAGGATTTAGTCTTCCTCCCTTTAGCCTTTTTCTTGTAAGGTTTGTTGTGAGGAATTTCAGAACCCAATCCAACAGCAGATTTTTGATTTTGAATTTGTGAAGGAAGTCGTATTCCTTTATCATAATTCAAACCTTCTGCCTTCTAAAAGTTATAACCCATTTTCTTTATGAGAAGGACAGATTGCTGACTATATAGATGAATGAGCAGTAGACTTTTAACAAATGGTTCCACAGAGGAAGAAGAAGAGATCTCTGTATCCACAGGAGAATGAGGAATAGATGTCCTGTAACTACAGGAGGAGAAGGATTCGACATACGAGGAAAAATCCCTGTAGGAGCTTTTTCGTAAGCAGGGAAGACTTGTTGTGCCCGGTATAAAGGGACACTACTCATAGCTAACCACTGCTGATGAGTAAGCTTGAGTTTGGTAGGAGGAGGTAGACTTGGAGGACATATGTTCAATCCTCTTAGTCTATCTTCCAAAAGGAGTGCCATCCCATATATAATCTGACTCGTCGGGATCTGGAATAACATGAGAAATCATGTTACAGGTTTTGACTTTCTTGTCTTTCTTGGATTTTGAAGTTTTAATTTCATTTTCCAATTCAGGTACTAAGTTAGGATGTACCCACATAATTTCACCATTTTTTAAGGTAAGAGGCAGCAATCCGTCATTTTCTTCTCTATGAGGCGGGATATTCACAATCTTCATCGTCGCCTTCGGGATTGGGATGATTCCATCTAATACTTGCTGTGGAGGAAAATCCTCGAATTGAAGAGAAACCATATTGGTTGTAACCGTATGGTCATCATTAGTTAAGGCGATAGCACCGCCATTTATCAGGTCTTGGATTTTCTTCTTCATGACATAGCAAGCACTGGTAGGATGATTAATGTATCTATGATAGATACAATATTTGGGATTGTCAGTCAGATTCACCTCATTAGGCCTCTTTGGCTCTGGAATCTAAAGTTTGCCACTCTTCACCAGACATTAAAATATCCCTGGGATATCACTCTCATCAAAAGAGTATTCTTCCTTTGGCCTGGAAGATTCTTGACTATTCGACATCGTTTTATTCTTGGAAAGATTAACCATGAGGGTATCTTTTCCTTTCACATTACGATTACCGGGGTTATTACCAGGATAACTTTTCTTTTCTCTATCATCTGAGGCGAAAATCATCCCATGTTCACGAGCCAACCTACCATTGGTCTCGGCAGAAACTGCTGCTATGATGAACGAAGCCCAATCTATGAATTGAGAACCCGTAAAAACAACAATAGATGGTCGCAGATTCATCTTGCATGTATCAATGAGTGCTGAATCTGGCATGCCAGGGGGCATCTTTAAAGTTGTCTGTCGGAAATGTTCAATGAACGTCCGAGTATCTTCTTTCTCCTTTTGCTTGATTTCTATCAAGGAGGACATATTCATGTCCATACCTTCTTCATAGAAGCGGGAGAGAAACATTACCTTAAATTCGTCGAAAGACGAAATGCAATTGTCGGGTAAACTTCGATACCAATCATAAGTCGAACCCTTCAAGCAACCAATGAACACTCGAGTGAGAAGTGCATCATTTTTCTGCAGATGTCCAGTTATAATATCAAAATAATTGATATATTGACTAGGAGAAGCCCTCCCATCAAATAATACCATGGATTGTGGCTTCAATTTTGGTGGAAAGGGTACATCATTCCAATGAGGAGGATAAGGTTGCTTAATCCCTAACCTCTGGAGTTGATCCTTGTGCCTCAAGACTTCAAACTGTGCTTTGAGTTCACGCACTGCTTGAATGGCCTCACTAGTTTGTGGAAGCACATTTGATTGAATAGTTGTTGGATGTACCGTAATCTCCACCGGAGATGGTACATCTTCTGGAATAATAGGATCTGGAGATGCATAATTTTGATTAACAGCAGGCTCATGAACATTCAAAGGTATATCAGCCCCTTGACTATCTTGAGTTTGTGCCGCTACTGGTACTGGTGCTATTACTGTCGGCTGAGCAGTTTGCTAATTCAATATTATCTGATACATGTTTGGCACCATGTTAAGCATGTCTTTTAGTGATTGCTCAACGGCAGTGAGACGTTGTTCTGTATTAACAGATGAGGTCTCTGGTTCATCTCCAACAACGTAGGATTCAACCTCTCTTGAAGATATAGAAGGATCAGTATAGAAGTATGAATCGACACTGTCAGTCTCGGACTCAAAAGATTGAGTACCCCCAGCTTCTGAATAAGAAGTCTGTATTTGTCTTCTTGATCGAGTGTTCTGATATACTCCCTCAAAAGAATCAAGAAGTCTGTTGAACTGTTGCTGACCTGGGGTTTGGGACGTATTTCATCTTGGACGTCGTCCTCTGTTAGTATAAGATGCCATGTTCACTGACACATATGATAACTCATGTTCTTGGTCTTCAGTTTGTTGTTGAGACATTAAAACTTAATCGATCAAAAACTGACCGTTTTGAAGCCGAACAACAACAATTGATTACAACCTGGTGATAATCACAATAATGTTTTTCTTGGGAAAATGTCACCAGAGATTGTCTATTCTTACGCTTTTGTATTAGCAATTCACGTAAGTCAGAAGGAGTGGAGGGAGTATTCTTTATTACATTTGGGGTAGAAAAACGTTTAGTCTCCTGTGTATAAAGAAGATTACTAGCTGCATTCGCAGAACCAAATTGTACATTTCTACGCGTTTGGAGTTGTGTGTGTAAATCTTGAGATTTTTTAGCACGAAGGACTCCATTTTTATTGCGTATAATTTATAGATTTGGTACTTTGCGTAGAGCAGTATAAGAAGGCTGTTGGTGTAGAACTGAAGCTTTACCAACAATATTTTTACGCTGCACACGTTTAGGTACATTCACATTAGATGTAAAAATATCATTGCAAATTTTATCTACACTGTCAAAGACAGGAGATTTACCTTTACGCGTAGAGCGTAAAAATTGGTTATCTACCACGTCACAGACGGGTGATTTTGTTTTACGCGAGGAGCGTAATTTATTTGAGCCTACCACGTCACTGACGGAAGACTGATTCTTACACCCAGAAGCACGATCGTTAGAGTCTGCCCCATTACAAATGGGAGACTCATCTTTATGTACTGAGCGTAAAAGTTGGTTTTTACCCACTGAGCGTAAAACTTGGTTCTTACGCAACGGGCGTGAAACCTGATTATCTTCACCGTTACAAACGGGAGACAAATCGTCACACTTTGAGTGTAACTCTGAAGTACGGACTGCCTCGTTACAAACGGGAGTCCCTACGACAGGAGTGGGAAGAATTCCCTTGCCACTAGCAGCAACAGAGAGATCAGAAGCTATTTTGGATTTAGGAATCCAAACTTTTTATGCTTTGCGAGATTTTTGAACATTGGAGTAGCGAGAACCACCCCCAGTTCGGAGCATCCCTTCATAAGCAGTCTGGTCGAAGTGTACAACCAGAGTCTTCTTTGTCGATCCAATCGACATATCATCGTATTGAGCAATTGCCTCCTCGTCAGAGGAGAAGGTCGTCCCCAGCAGAGTCGCCATTTTGTTTCACTTAACAAAAATGCCTTGAGAATTGGCTTTTGAAAATAAAATAAGAAAAAGTACAAGAAGTACAAATTTGATTCTAGGAAAGTATTACTGTAGAAGTCTGATCTTTAAATGTTCCTTGGACCATACGATGATGATGAAGATCGCTGCTTGAAGATGAACAACTTGGAAGAACTAAGTCACCAGAAAGGTATCGACGCACTTGGGCACTGATGGCGAGGCCGAATGCTTTCCTGCTTTGCTTCACTCTGTTCTGAAAGAAAGGTTGAAGAATAATGCTCTAGAGAATCGAAAATCTCTGAGTTCTAATCTCTCTGTCTTTTCTCCTGTCTCTCTGTGTGACTTATATGAGAAAATAAGTCTATTTATAGACTTAGGCTCTTGTGCGTAAAAACTCAGCCAAAGTTCCGTCTTTACGCTAACAACTGCCACCCATGACCGAAGTCATCCTCTGTATATGTTGACACGTGTCCCATCATTTCAGTAAGAATAGGATGCACGTACACACGTTCTTCGAGATGTGTGGCATGAAAGCCATGTAGGCAGACCACGTTCTCAACTGATGAAGAAGAATAGGGCGTAAAACAACCCCAATGTACTCTGAGCGTAAAGTAGTGGACTAGGCGTAAAACAGTCCTGTCATAGATTTCTTGCGTAAAGTGGTTATTAAATAACCTTAAGCGTAAAGTAGCCCAAATAGACTTTACGCACACGTCGACTTTCGAGCCTAAAAACTCATATAATCTCCGTGCGTAAAAGAAGCCATAGCGTGAGCGTAAAGTAGCTCAGTCCACATACTAAACGACAACATTGGTCTCAGTATAAAACAAATCCCTTCAAAATCTGTGGTATATGCCATCATCAATATCTTCATGTCAGACTTTGCATTAAATGCGAGACTTTGACAGCTTTGTCCATCGTAAAAGGAGGGTTAGCCTATCTTAGGCGTAAAACCATTGTCTTGACCCTGGCTGCTTTAGGCGTAAAAGCGATTAGCCTTGTCTTGGGCGTAAAGTATTTAACCTCCCTGCGGCGTAAAGTAGATCAATTTGAGTAGAATGATCTATCACTTTGACTCATTCTGTGAAGCACTTTTTATGCTCCTACAGAGCGGGCGTTCGTTTTCCAGAGACTTCACTCCACGTCGACCCCATGCCAGAGGCTCAACAAGTATCACGACCCGTACCCGCTTTTCGGACGCGAGCTCGTGAGCAAGCTAGCTACGTATCGAGCGGACTCCAGTCCGACTCGAGTACGTATAAGCTGTCCAGAGTAGGGTATCATGTCTAATCTAAACTATATCTCAATCCACAGAAATTATATAAACAAGAATGAACAAGTATGGGTCGTGGTCTGCAGCCCACTAGCATATATGTCCGATTAGACTCCAAGAATAATATGAGTCTATAAAGCTAAGCTGATAAGCAGGATATATCATAAAAGCACGATGATGATAGTAAATTAATAACACTAACAAAATACCTGAATCATGCAGATGAAGTCAACTACCACATGCTCAGCTAACTAACTCCGTGCAATCAGCTACCTGAAGAGATCATCAGGTCCTCAGAGGACTAGCAAGATACATAAAATATACCTACTAATATGACAGTAAATACCATGTAAGAAGGATAAGAACACTGCAAGGAGAACCTCTATGGACAACGAGTCGTGTGGAAATGTAATACTAGACTTGGCTATCAATCAATCCCTATAGCTTGTAGTACAATGCAAGATACTCCCAATCTATAGTAGATTTTGACTATAATACAATGTAAGATACTCCCAGTCAAGATTAGCCAATTCTAGTATCGATCTCCTCTCCTAAAGGATACAAAGTCAAGTAGACTCCTATAAATCGTAGTACAATGCAAGATACTCCCAATTTATAGTGTCGTAAGTCAAGTCAATTAATCAATCAACATATGCTATAGGTCGTAGTACAATGTAAGATACTCCCAATCTATGGCATGTCTCAAGTCAAGTCAATCAAGTGATATCAAGGTAGAAGAATCGGCTATAGGTCGTAGTACAAGGTAAGATACTCCCAATCTATAGATGTCTCAACTGTAGTACAATACAAGATACTACCAGTCAAAATTAGTTAAGTTAAGAACAGATACATAAACTGACAACTCAATCGCAAGGCAAGGTAACATGATAAGACCAACAATCTAGCAATGTCACATACCCTATACGTGCACGTAATCTAGAACAAGTAAGGCAATCAAGGACGAATCAATCACAATATGGAATCATATGAAAATATGAAAAGAATTACAATAAAGGGAGAGAAAACCATGTAAATACTGTATATGTTCGGCAAGGTATACTTGCATGGGGGTTGCATGGAGAACCAACAATATATCGTCAATCAACAAGTCAGAGAGTCTAAGTCCCATAACTGCCTCCAGAAGCTGTAATAGATGTTACCAACATTCTCAGAATAGTCAAAATAGCTAGGATTGCCTTTCCTTAAGTCTAATTCTGGACACAGGGGTAAAACAATAATTTTGGGCAAAAATGGTGTCCGCCGCTATACCCGCTTTTTACTGAAAAGCGTGCCAGAGTCAATGGTCTCTAAAGTTATTAAACTACATGTCTACGGATTCGTTTTGATGATACGAACCCAACGGTATGTCCAATTTTTAATTCTGGTGGGCCATGCACGAAATCGCCCGTTGAATCGGATCGTGGGGCCCACAAAACGGCGATCCGATCAACTGTCTCAGAATTGGACCAAACTTGGCATACATGACCAAAAAAATGATATGGTCCTATTGGCGCAAGTTTCGTCTCGATCTGACGAGCGTGCACAAAGTAATTAGAAAATTTGCACGGAGGCTGATACGGTGAATTTCAACAGATACGCATCAAATTCGTCGCGCACACGCGACCAATTTGAATTCCGTCAAAGCCCACACGTCTACGAAGCCGTTATGCACCTTTCGATGCCTTCGGTTCCCGACCACGTCGCCCGGATTGGCGGGACGCACGTTGGATCGGAATAATTTCTATGTTTTTAAAAACTGTTTTTCGTATTTTTCTTAATTTTTAGAACTGTTTTAATATAAATATAATACATGATAAAATAATCTATTTAATGGGTTTCGATCCTGGTTAGGTTATCTACAAACATGTTCAAATGGATTTTGAAAATCCTTACTGTTCTGTCCCCAATTTTTCTTCCAAATCTTGGTTTGGGTTGGGTGTCGTTCTGTTTTCGTATCTTTTAAAAACTGGTTTTTCTGAGATTTCAACCTCAAATTTCTCGTGATCTGGCCACCAAGATCAAAAGCTATTTCACAGGTGTCGAGGCCTATGTGTTATGTTCTTCAATCACCAATTGGTTGGGAAAGCGATGCTGAGATGAAGGAGAAACTTACCTGCAAAATCGGGGTTCGGGGCTACCAACTCTGCTAATGTGTCGCGGCTGTGTCCTGTTGTCCGCGGCGGATCCAGCCAACTTTGTTGGTGTGCGCGGTGGCGCGCGGTCAGGAACGGCCGCCCAGAGGTTGGGGGTGATCCTGGATGTTAGGGTTTCGACTTGTGAGTTCTCCCGATCGATCACGTAGCAACTGCTACAAAAATTATATCGGGGTCGGGTGGTATGTATTTCCTATGGGGATTAACAGCACCCGGGATGGGCTGGGCTAGCTGGTTGAGAGAAATGGGTTGGGCTTGTGGCTGGCTTGGGCCTGGACCATGCGGGCTCGGGCTGCTACTGCTTTTGCATTTTCTTTTTCTTTTATTCTATTAGCAAATACTTATGTATATATATATATATTTATATATACAAAATATATGTATACATATATACATACATATATATACACCTACATACATACATTTATATACATTTATACATACATACAGGCATATATTTTTATACTTGTATACATACACCCATGTATAATGTATAATATATAGATTTATATATACATACACATGCACATGTACCTATATATATATACATATACATATATATACTCATACACAAATACATATATATATTTATATATATTCATACGCATACACACATACACATATACATATATATATATATATATATATATATATATATATATATATATATATATATATATATATATATATATATATATATATATATATATATATATATATATATATCCAAGATAATTTAAATAGAAAAATAATATATATTATATTTAATATTCAATCAATATCAGTAAATTAATATTATATATATATATATATATATATATATATATATATATATATATATATATATATATATATATATATATATAAAATAAATATATATATATATATATATATTTATATATATATATATATATATATATATATATATATATATATATATATATATATATTTTTTTTATATATATACTTGTATACATACACCCATGTATAATGTATAATATATAGATTTATATATACATACACATGCACATATACCTATATATATATATACATATACATATATATACTCATACACAAATACATATATATATTTATATATATATATATATATATATTTGTTTTTGCAAACAAATATATATATATATATATATATATTTATTTATTTTATATATATATATATATATATATATATATATATATATATATATATATATATATATATATATATATATATATATATGTTTGCAAAAACAAAAGTTCTTTTTATTTCATAAACTTTGTAAGAAGATTATAATTGAATTCTGGGAAAGTACAACTATAGGAATCTGATCTGAAGACGATATCTTTATCCCTTGGACGATGTGAACTTTGAAGACGATATCTTTATCCCTTGGACGATGTGAACTTTGAAGACGATCGCCTCTGAAGAATGCAGCAGCACTTGGGCAAGAACTCCTGATCTTTCTGATGATCTTGAATGATCTGATCTTTATAATGAAGGACTTGAAACTCTATTTATAGAGTTCTGGAAAATAACTATTTAGTAGTTATTTCTGGATTGTGCAGGCTAGATTGCGCAGGCATTGGATTGCGCAAACAGCGAACTGCGTTGGCAGTTACTCGATCGTGGCTCAACTGTATTAGACGCGTGGCATTGTTTGATTGAAATACGCATGGTCATGTACAGACGGTTGCCACGTGGTGAGCAATTGATGACATGTAGGCCACGTATAAAATGTCAATTATCTTGATGGATTGTGCCACTTGAACTGCGCTAGATTCAGACTGTGCTGGGTCGAACTGCGCTGAAGCGGATCTAGCCGACTCCGCTTCGGTTAGGCTGGCAGATTGCGCTAGTTGTACAGCTGTCCTCGAACGCTGGAATGCACAAGAAACGAAAGGACTCCTCGTTTATCGGGCTGTCAGCTGTCAGAAGATCGGATTTTTGTCAGGTAATGATGACGTTGCCACGTCAGCATAGCGTACCTGGATGTTAGCACGGTTCGGCTTCGTGCAGTTGATTTGTTGCGTAGTATGTCTCCTGTGCAGTTCATTTGAAGGGTGCGCAATTTGATTTTTAATGCTTTTTTGATGGGTGCAACTTGATTTTTAGGACCTACAAGACCCCTTCAAAGTTTTCAAAATTTGAAAATATTCAAAGTTTCGAAATACTTTCAATTTCGAATTTAAAATCAAGTTGCGCAAGTGGCGCTTTGACTGCGCGTTTGGAGGAATCAGCTCCGACTATTGTGGCGTAATCTGAGGTGATTGTTACACTTCTGAAAACTATAAATAGTTTCCATTCTCATTCTGTCAACCTTTACTTGCTTTTAATTTTCTGAAGAGATAAAAGCTTCCCTCCTACTCCGACTACTTCTCCTTCCTCTCGCCGTCAACATTAATGGCTCCTAAGCGAACTGCCACCGAGAAGGGCAAGGCTCCGGCCGAACCCTCGACTCGTATTGTGCCATGGATATCTCGCCATGAGATTGGCCACCCAGCGCTGCAAGGCAGATGACAAACTCGATCGAAACCCTTTTTAGGGTTCTTGACATTTTCGAACCTTCATACCTCTCTTTTTTTAGAGATTGATGCTATTGTGCTGCCCTGTTTAGGATTTTGGTTGCACACACAACAGTTTTCATTTTTATGAAAACTATATTCTTGCGCAATCGGTTGGAAAGCGCTGGCAGATGTTCGACGCAATCTATCGATTTGCGCAAGTCGGTTGAGCCAGCGCAAACTAATGCCTTGTGCAAGTGGGTTAGCGCAACCTGATGTCTTACGCAAGTGGATGTGTTAGCGCAATTAGATACTTTGCGCATGTGGGCTGCATTGGCACAATCTGATGCTTTGCACATAGCACAATTTGATGAACTCTTTTCAAAGAAACTTTGTGATTTTGCATATACTGATCTTTATCTCTTTATTTGATGCAGTTAACCTCAGGGAAGATCCCAATTATGAGGTCTTTGCAGGATCTTTGGCTGAACCTGAGTTCAAGGAGGATCTTTCCCATGTGACATATCCTCAATATGCCTTGCCGTCATCTGGCAAGCCATCCTGATGGCGCAAGATAATGAAACTCTGCTGTGTTTGATGAACGGGCAGCCACTCCAAACTGCAGACACAGTTACTCATAAGAAGCTGTTGTTTCTGTTCGCTGAGGCTTTTGACAAGAACTCTCAACCTAGACCTCGCATGGAATAGAGACTTTTTCAAAGAGGCGAGAAGATGATACTTCTACCGGAGATTTTCAGATGCCTTCCCCTGTCTCGCTATGCTTTTGCGAGCTATCCCAGAAGGATAGAATGGGATATAACTCCACTTTAGCAAGCCCGAACGGGGAATATCTCTGTGAAGAAGGGGCCGAACAGCAAAGACATGTTCTACAGTTCCTCTGAGCGTCACAGCTCCCTACTCAGAGGACTGAAACCCGGTTACATCCCACCGAAAAACTCTTCCCTGCTGCTACCAGTCAGAACTCCGATATTCGCAAATGAGTTTGTGAAGGTAGAGGGAAGGTATCCAGACCAAGATATTCGATTGACAGGTTTTGTGAATCCGATGGATCTGTATAGCCAATTGGATATTGGCTCAATTTGAAGACCGGCTTAAGGAGATTGAGCTATACCAAGCGGTGTACGCCACCATTTATGGTTTCCTGCCTAATCTGCATCTATTCCTTGCATTGACGGAGAGATACAACTACAGAACGGTGACTTTTATGATACCATGCAGAGAGATCGGATTGGCTTTACACGAGATGAAGTACATCTCAAGCCTGCCAATAGAGGATATCCCCTATGAAGAATTTGTCCCGACCAATGATGAGTTGGACAAATTACGCCAAGAGAATGCTGACATGGTGGCTATCTTTGAAGAGCTGCTATGCCACTACAAGATCTGTTCCTTGTACTACAAGAGTGGTACATCCGGCACCTGATACTCAACCAAATGGTTGCCGTATCTCTTTCTCAACCATATCATTGAGAAGAAGACCAAGGAGCACGATAACTGCAAACCCACCTTCTTCAGACCACTTAGCCACAGCAAAGTGATAGGGTTGATGGAAGAGAACAAAGATATGGATATCAAGATCAAGGATGATCTCCAATGTCCTCCTTTCAAGGAAGGAGACATTATTGAAAGCTACATGAGGCTGGGCTACAGGCCCATGTCGAAGGAAGCCCAGCAGGCGGATTTCCTCACTTATTGGCTTCGACGATACGTCGTTCCTGGAGCTAGCGCCGTTGATCGCTTTCATCGAGGCGTACTATTTGCTGCTGTCCGCTTAGTCTTTGACTACCGGATGGATCTATTATCAGCGATGACTTGCAGAGTGAATGCTGGCCTCCGCCTTTTTGTAGATCAAATGCTTCGAGAAAAGGGCGAAAAAGGAAGCTTTCCTCGGCTGGAGCTACTATACATATATCTGTTCGGATGGCTGCTTCTGCACTATCCTTCACTGATGAACCCCGATATGGGGGCGGTGAGCGGCAGCTTCTTGAGGAGATTCTCCAAAAGCAAGTGGATATATACCACTTTAAGATATTGCAGGCGCGCTCTGAATCTCGGAAAGGGATGGAACTTCTATTGTGTTCCCCCTCCAGCTGGCTACGAGCATATGTCTACCAACCTTGTCGACTCTGAGAGGGCACAGCCTTTTGGCCACATAATTTTAGACTGGTTGAAGATGATCCGGCCATCTCACTTGGTGTATCGGTTTGAAGATGAATGCTATATGGAGCCTTATCTCCCTAGCCGTTTTGTACGCCAATTCGGCTATGACCAATTCCATGTAGGCAACGCCATAACGTGCCTACAGGAAATAGGTTATCTGATCGATGGAGCCCAGGCTTGGGCTTACTATAATTCTCGGGACACGTGGACGACGTTCTCGATGCCGCTAAAGAGCGATCATGGTCCTCGCATGCTATATACTTATTCGCTCTTCTACACATCAGCGAATACTTTTGCTGAGAATTTTATCTTAGCAGATAGCTTTGCGATAGCTTTGCGATAGCAACACGATTAAAGAAGGGAGCATCTGTTGTGTTGGCTCCTGGTAATGATGAAGAGGATGAGCCAGTTGATGCACCGCTGGAAGCTTCGAGGGAAGCCAACTTCACTGAAGAAGTCAACGAGCCGCTGCGCGTCTCCTTGAAGGTTGTCAGATCTCCAATTAAGGAGAGGAAGAAAAGGAAGAGGGAAGAACCTTCTTCTCCAGTTTCTAAGAGGAAGATTGTCTTAGAATCCTCAGAAAGGGTCACTACCCGGTTGCAATCTCGGTAGCAGGCTGAGTCGACTCAAAGAGAAGAGGCGACGACTCCGACCTCCCTTCAAAGACAAGTAGATGTTGTAGATGTAGAGAGTTCGGAGAGACCTGTACGTAGAAAAAATAGTTTTCAGAAGGAAAGTGGCCACTCCTCCAAGACCTATCCTGTCATCGGTCATGACCAGTGCTGTCGCCGGAGTCATGATGTCGTCTCCTACACCTGCCCTTGAACCCAGGCAGGAAGCTTTCAGTCCAGAGAAGAGGGACGAGGTTGTAGAGACCAGGGAGGAAATTGCGGAGACAACATATGAGGCTGCGAAGCCATATGAGCCAGAACCATCTCCCGAAGCACTGCAATCTCCAACACTTACAACAGAAACTGCCCACCTTCCAACTTCTCCTCGATCACTACGTGCCGAAGAAGATTAGTTAATGATTGAGGCACTGGAAGATTATGACTTTGGCTTCCACGATGATGTATATCCAATTGCCGTAACTGATAGTGAAGAAGCACGAGAAGAGAGTACAAGTGATGAAGATACATCAGCAGAGGATGCTGATGATACTCTGAATCGAGAAGAGGATGCTGATGTACAGGCATCCCCAGAGAAGAATGCGGTTAAAGAAGTAGCACCGAAAGGAGCTACTGTCACCCATCAAGGAGGTATTATTATTGACTGATATTAGTACCCTTCTTTTATGGATTAAATGGCTGACATCTTAATTTTTATCCATGCAAAAATTCAACTTTATCTGATTCCTCTAATATGCACTGATATAGTGCAAATAAAGGCGATAGCCAGCAGTAGCCGTCATTTATCAGGCGGCTCTGAAGCGGGTAGTAGCCAGGCAGTAATGTCTGAAGCTACTCCTGCGAGGCTACAACCCATGTCAGCAGATGACAAACTTGTCACTGGTCCCAGCAATGGTACGATTGCCCTTACTTTTGATCATTTTCGATAGTTGCTAATGACAGCAAACTGATGGGGTTTATTTGATTTCGCAGAGGAACATCTGGGAGGAGCAACCAGCTCTACCATGGCTCCCTTGTCCAAAGAGACTACAGTTCATGCTGCCGAACTTTTGCCTGTGCAGGCACCTGCTGCTTCAACGTCCATGGGAGTAGCTGCTACACCCGGTGCCATAGCTACTAACAGATTTATAATTGGTTCCTTCACCAACCTCTTCTTCAATTCATTAGGACCCTTAGTAGAAAGGGTAATGGAGAAAGAAGATGTTGGTTTCATCACTGTTAGAGGTCCAACCTCTTATCTGATTGCTGCCAACCGAAGTCAAGGTGATGAAGCTCAAGCTGCTTATCTTGAACACATATCGGATGAGATGGAGGAATCAGTTAAGATCTACAAAGATCTTAATTGGGGGAAGGTAGAGCCCTTGGTACATGTTGAGTTTGAGAGGATGTCTCGAGAGGCTGCAATTACGAGAGCTGATTTCCAGGTTTTCTTGGACACTTTTGCTACTTAGTCTTCAGAGTATAACTCCCAGATGGAAATAATAGCATCTTCTGCTGGAGAGAAGGAAAAGAAAGTTACTGAGCTGAAAGTAGAGTTCGATCGACTTCAAGAAAAGTTGAGAATTGTTCAACTTGCTCTGGAAGAAGAGACCACTCAACATCAAGCTGCAGTCCAGTAACTGGACATTCTGACCCACGAAAGAAATGAGTATGTCAGGACTCATCAAGCTGAAATCTCCCGCCGATTAGTAACCTTGCCGACTTTTGATGATAAATCTGGAATGGAGGAAGCTAAAAGACGGGTGATAGATTCTCGGGAGGAGCGACTTCAAACTTTAAAGCAGCAGATGGCTAGTTTGATGACCCCACCAGCTGAATAGGAAGATTTTTTTTGTATCTTCTGTTTTGTGACATGTCTTTTTGTAATGCCTTTTAATTTTGATCAATAAAAAGACATTCTCTTTGTGGCTCTATTATTTATTGCATATCTCATTCAAATATAAATAATAGCGATAGAAAATATATTCAGAGGTCCGGGACATGATATATTTCTTGATTTAGAAAATAATTATATTTATTATATCTGCTCAGAGGTAATATGGACATGGTAGAATATAATTTGTTGAATATTATTATTTCAGTAGACAACTTAATCAAAGGTAACAAATACATGACATGTTGCTGATATGAATGAACGGATGAATCGTCAAAATGCATGAACGAAATAAATCATTGGAATAAACGGATGAACCGTCAGAAGAATTGAATGAACAGGTGATCCGTCAGATGAATGGATGAACGGGTGAACCGTTGGATGAATGGGATGAAAGGGTGAACCGTCGGATGAATGAGACGAACGGGTGAACCGTCGGACGAATGTAGTGAACGGGCGAACCGTCGGATGAATGTAGTGACCGGGCGAACCGTCGGATGAATGTAATGAACAGGCGAACCGTCGGATGAATGTAATGAACGGGCGAACCGTCGGATGAATGTAATAAACGGGCGAACCGTCGATTGAATGTGTCGCTTCGTTGTTTCATGAATCTATGTCTATAAATAGAACAAAAAATTAGATGGAATAATCACCTTCACTTTTCAACATAAAGATGTCGTCTAGAGATGCATCCAAGAAGGCTGAGATCGCCTAGAAGGTTGAAGCGGGCAATGAAGAACGTCCTGCCGAACCGACCCAGCCAAACCAGACGGAGGCAGGCGAAGGTTCGTCTGCACCCTACCCACCGCAGGATATCCTGGACTTCCTGGTTGAACCAGGGAAGACTCAAGAAGAGGAGGCCATGAGGATGGCCGCTTGCGTGTTTCTGGTAAAATCGGGCAAGGATGTTCTCGGCTCTTTTGCTGACTTTATTTTTGAGAAGGACGGCAGTGGTCCTCGTCATGTCTATGAAAAGGACGATAGTGATTCTCGTCCTTGATATTATGTAACATTATTCATGATGAAATAAAATCAAACTTTATTTATGCACTGTCTTATTGTATTTACATGAAATCTTTGTTACATTCATACATAGTATTTCTTAAGGAATTTGCCATTGATAGGCATCATAGCAACTCGACCGTCCAACTCTGAGAGTTGATAGGCTCCATTTGAAAAGACTTTGCTCACAATGTAAGGCCCTTCCCATTTTGAATCGAACTTGCCTTTGCTCATGTGAGTCATAGTCATGGGACGTCTGACTGTTATAACGAGCTCTCCTTTTTGAAAGGCTCTGACTTTAACTTTGCGGTTGAAAGTCTTCGAGATGCGGGCTTGGTATAACACAATATGCTGTTGAGCCAATAGTCGCTTCTCGTCAAGCGCCTCCAATTCCTGAAATCGAAGAATATCGTTGTTCTCCGTTGTCAGCTCAATAGCGATGGCAATCCTTAAGGACGAAATTTGAAGTTCCAGGGGTAGAATTGCTTCACAGCCATACACTAAAGAGAAGGTGTATAGCCTGTGGGGTTGCGGACCGTAGTACGATAGGCACAAAGACATTCTCCAAGCTTTTCACTCCAGTTTCGTTTGTTAGTAGACACAAACTTCATAAGGAGCTTGATGATAGTTTTGTTGAAGGCTTCAACCAAGCCATTAGCAGCAGGATTGTAAGCCGTCGAAGAGACATTGTCAATCCGATGATCGTCACAAAACCTGGTGAACTTTTGACGGATGAACTGAGGTCCGTTGTCATGAATGATTCGTCGAGGTACACCAAATCTATAGATGATATTATATTTGACAAAGTTGATAACACTATTGGTTTTGACTTCTGTCAAGGGTATAGCTTTGGCCCACATGGAGAAATAATCCGTTATGGCGAGTATAAACCGATGTCCCTTAGAAGAAGGAGGATTGATGGGACCTATAATATCCATGCCCCAAGCTTCAAAAGGCCAGGAAGCAGCAGTCGGATGAAGGAATTCTGATGGTTGATGGATGAAATCTGCATGGATTTGACAGACTCGACACTTCCTTGCATATTCGATGGCATCAGATACCATGGAGGGCCAGTAGTAGCCCATGCGTCAGATACGATCTTATAGCTTAGGGCCGGGTTGATGTGCTCCGCAAACACCATCATGAGCTTCACGCAATACTTGCTTCGCTTCATCACCAACAAGACAGCATAAAAGAAGACTGTCATAAGTCCGTCGATAGAGAGTCTTGGTGGTCAGATTATAGTAGAATCGGAGAGATCGTCGACGAATACTCATAGCCTCCTTGGGGTCTTCAGGAAGTATATCATGGACCATAAAATCGATGAAGGGAGCTCTCCAATCTTCACTGATAACATTGGCTTCAATAAGATTATTGAACTCAATATTATGATAGTTTTTGATGTAGAACAATTCCCGATTAGAGACAACCACCACCTGTTGTCTTTTGACAGGGATGGCTAAGACTGCTACAAGATTGGCCAAAGCATCTGCTTCAGTATTGCAAGCTCGACGGACATATTTGATGAAGAAGGCTTTGAATGATGTAGCCATGCTGATTGCCGCTTCATGATAAGGCACTAGATCTTGATGACGAACTTCATAGGTTCCTCTAACCTGGTTAACAACCAGCTTGGAGTCACCATAAACTTCAAGATAATCGACGTCCAGTTGTTTAGCTAACTAAAGTCCAATGAGTAGAGCATTGTTTTCTGCTACGTTGTTAGAGCAAGGTTCATCTAGGGAGTAGGCTCTTTGGATAGTTGACCCGTCTGGAGAAACAAGAACAACCCCAACTACTGCTATAATGCACCATTCGGTCCGATCCTGGATGCACCATCGAAGAACAGACGCCAAGTAGGAAATTCTTCGGAGATCATATTTCATTCCAATGTCTCGTCTGGAATTTCATCATAGAGTTTGGATGTCTCCGGTATAGGATGAGCAGCTAAAAAGTCAGCCAGTGCTTGATCTTTGACAGACTTTTGTGGAACATAAACCATGTCATATTGGGCTAGCAGAATGGCCCATGTAGCTAACCGAGAATTGAGTGTGCTGGGTTTCTTTATTAATACTCGAAGAGGATTAACTCGGAATATGACATGAATAGTTTGTCCAATGATGTAATGCCTTATCTTTTGAACAGCAAACATAAGAGCTAAGTATTCTTTTTCGACCAAAATATAACGGTGTTCGGCACCAATCATAGTACGACTAAGATAATAGATGGCATGTTCATGACCTTCTTTATTCTTTTGGACAAGTAAAGCACCCAATGAATGATCTATAGCACGGACATACATTAAGAATGGTATGCCCGAGATCGGTGGCACTAAGACTGGTGGGTTCATGAGATATCGCTTTATGTCATCGAATGATTGTTGACATTCTTCGGTCCAAATAAAAGATCCACCCTTCTTCATTAGCTGAGTAAATGGTCTGCAGCATCCAGACAGATTCGAAATGAACCTCCTGATGTACGTAAGTCGACCTTGGAATCCTCGTAGCTCTTTTAGGTTGTATGGAGGATGCATCTTTTGAATGGCTTTGATCTTCTCTGCATCCACGTGTATACCCTTAGAGATAATGATGAAGCCGAGAAATTTATCACTAGAGACACCCAAGAATGACTTGGTGGGATTCATTTTTAGTTGATCTTGGCGCATCAGATTGAAGATTGTTCTTAAGTCTTGGATGTGATCTTCCTTTAGACGACTCTTGACGGCAATATCGTCGACATAACATTCAACAGTCTTACGAAGATGATCTTGAAAGATGGTACTCATAGCTCGTTGGTAAGTTGCACCCGCGTTCTTGAGACCAAATGGCATCACGGTATAGCAGTAGACTCCGCGAGGAGTACGGAAAGAAGTATGTTTTTCATCTTCAGGATTCATCCGAATCTTATTATATCCAGAGACTCTATTCGTGAATGATATTCACTCGAACCCACAAGTATTGTCGATCATGACATCTGTGATAGGGAGAGGAAACTCATCTTTTTGACAGGCTTCATTAAGATCCCGAAAGTCGATGCAAACTCGAACTTTACCAGTTTTCTTCAAGACTGGGACAACATTGGCTACCCAATCTGGATGTTCTTCTTGAATAAAGCCACAAGCTATAAGCTTTTTGACTTCATTATCAATAGCGTCCATTATTTCTGGCTTGAATCGCCTTTGATGTTGTTTGACTGGCTTTGTATTAGGCAAGATATTCAATTTGTGAGTAGCAAATTTGGGATCTAAACCTGGCATGTCTTCATAACTCCAAGCAAAGACATCAATATATTCTCGAATAAGAAGAATTAATTCTTGTTTATCTGCCTCTGGAAGGTTCTTGCTAATGAATATTGGACGAGGCGACCCGCTTTCTCCTACGTTAATTTGAACCAATTGATCTTCGGTAGGAGGTTCCCGTTGTTCGAATCGGAGTTCCCATTGGATATCCATTCGTTGAGCCCAAGGATCTGTTTTAAGACTTTCTTCGATATCTTCGTCATAGTCTTCTGGAAGTTCGACAGAGACCATGTTAGAAGATACGATCAGCCGATGAACCTGACCAATGCTAGTGTCAGAGTCCCATGATCTGGAATCAGAAGAGTTAGAGCGCTCCTCACTATCGGACTCGGAGACTGCTGGAGATAAGACTGGAGGTGAAGCATATCTAAGACCTCTTTTTGTCCTGCTGTAGTACATCTCTGATTTTTCTTTCGGAACAACCGTAGGGATAGGAGTTCTTCTACCCTTACCGTAGTTGAGGCCATTCTTGAAGTCATAACCCATCTTTCGGATGATGTCTTTTGATTGTTGACTATAACGACGAAGTTGGAGACGTCCCATATCGTTATTTTTGCTATCATCCGTATAGCTGAATTCTTGTTCTGGTCCTTTACTAAAAAGTATTGGACTCTCGCCTCTCTTTCGAGAAGGGACAACAAAGTATGAATCATCTGGATGTTCGAGTAAGACCTCTGTCTGAAAAGACTGTACAACTCCCATTGTAAATGACTGAAAGCTATTTAACATATCCAAATAACACTTAGCATGATAAATGACATCAGTATACTGGAAAGGAGATGCTTTTTTATTGATTTGTACATCTGTATTTACAACAGGACCTTTAGCCTTAGCAGGCTTGGTCAGATTGATTACAAGAGGGGGAGAAGAAGAACGTGGCGGAGGATTGGACTTGTTACGACGGAGGTCGATAACAAGCGACTCAGAAGAGGTGAGCTCCCTTTGATCCTTGTTACGACGGAGGTTGATAACAAGCGGCTCAGAAGAGGTGAGCTCTCTTTGATCTTGACCACCATCGGTTGATTGCTTCCAGACTGGCAAGTGAATAGCCAATGGTTTAGAGGATTGAGGACGAGAAATATGCCCTTTAACAGTTATGATGAGGGTGTCATTGGGGTAGGCTTGGTTCAAGTCCGACTAGTTTAGTACAACCGGTTCTCTCATAAATCATTAATCTGATTAATAATTAATTATTCGCCTATAGGGGTTAATTCGCAACTTGGCCTGGTTTTTCTAGTTAGGGCACACTTATGGCTGGGTCTTCCCTGGTATGACTAATACACTAGTCAAGGCACGCTACTGCACTATCCGTGCTATTATTCCTAGTCGTCTTGTACTCCAAAACTCATCTGTAGCTAAAGTCATCTATCATAATTAATTATTTAATTAATTATTTATAAAATCATAAAATCACCATTTAAATCCAATAAATAATAAAATAAAAATATTTTCAAGAATTTTCGGGAAGGGGGGCTACAACAAGTGGTCGGTGAGCCATAGAGAAGATGAACCCCGCTTCGTCATATGCTACGCGGTGCAGGGTTCCAGAATTTTGAAGAAGCCCTCTCAGAATCCTTCCGTGTCGATCGCTAAACCGAAGAGGAGGCCGGAGAGCAGCAAAGCTAAGGTACCCGATGCAGGTGTATTCCAAGTCACTCGTTCTAGATCTACATTGGGTGCCATGCCAAATACTGGGGGTAGCCATCCTCCTACCATGGACGACAATCCTGTGTTCCGATCTATGGAGGAGCAATACGACACGAATGCCTCCATCGGCACAGCCAATCACCAGACTGGGGTTAGCAACCATGCTGAGTCCGAAGAAGATCACATTCTTACGGTGTATCCTTAAGACGGTGAGGCTCAAACGTCTGAGCCAGAGAGCGAAGGATCCATGGCTCCCTCGACTCATCCTTACTTGGTCTGTGTTCATAGCCGATGGCAACGAGGAAGACAACAATAAAGCTTTCAGACGTATCGAAGCCCTCGAAACAAACTTAGATACCCTGACGGATACCATGAACACTCTATCCTCAGTCATAATCGACCTCAAGAGCAATATGGCCCCCGCTGCCTCTACACATGCACTTGATCTTCCAGCCAATGACGGATCCAACAGGCTGCCTGTTGCCCACCAGGCAGGACCCTCCTCGTCTACTCCATCGGTTGTAGGTTCTGCAATGTCGGCCGAGATACAGTATGCCATCAAGGAGCTACATGATCGTCATGATGCCAAAGAGAAGCAAGCAGCACTCCGGAAGATGGGTATCCGGCCGCCATACCCTGCCGAGTGGGACAACGTCGTCTATCCTCCCAAATATAATCTGCAGACGATTACACCCTACAAAAGAAAAGGGTCTCCTCGACAATACTTGAGGTACTTTGCCTCGGTAACTGGCCACCTGCCAAAAGATGACGCCCACCTATCCAACATATTCATAGGAGCCTTGCCGGGGTAACCTATGAATGGTTCTGTAGTCTTCCGGACGATTGTATGTCGTCATTTGAAGACCTGAAGACTCTGTTCATAGATTGATTCTACGAAGAAGGGATGGACATGACGATGTTGACCCTCATAAAAATTGTCAAGAGGGATAAGGAGCCAGTCCGTGCATACATCGAGCACTTCCACCAGGCATCCCTCAGGTTACCACCCGGCGTGCCTGAGCCCATGCTTATGGACTCGTGCCGCAAGAACATGCTACCTGCAATCAAATTATGGCATGGTGCTCCCTGCACGGAGTAGACGCCTTTTATTACAGAGGCGGACGCCACATAGAGGAAAGCCCAGGACGCACGGCTCCTAGGGCTATACTTTCATGTGCCTGAAGACAAGGGGAGACGCTCGTCCAGCAGCAACCCCAAAGACGAAAAAGGCAAGCAGGCCATGATCGTCAACATCTCCAAAGGTTCAGCATCCGTGAACCCCAAGTCTGCGGAAACGCATAGGCCGAAGGAGACTTACTCCCTAAATGACAAGGATACACTGGAGTTCTTCAAGATGCTTACAAAAAGTAGCAAACTGTCCATCTCGACACCCAGGCATCCTAATAAAGTGGGAAAGGTGGACCATCCCAAGTACTGTCATTACCACCAGTACGTCCACCACTCAACATGAGATTGCTATGTGTTGAAAAGGTAAATCCAGTGCCTCATCAAAGCCAATGTCATATCATTAGATTATGTGGAGAAGATCGTCACAGTCATCATGGTTACTCTCTAGTCTTGGAGTTTTCTAGCCACAGAGGTACAAGACGGCATTGTCCCCATTCCAAAGGCGACAATGGAAGTAGTCAACCTTCCACTAGCATAGGACAATGCTCAAGGGCTCATCCCGTTCTCCATACCTCAAGGCGAAGTTGTGTGGATTCATCCTGAATTAGTCCCCGACATAATGGCACCTACAACCCATTTCTACCAATGGAAAGAAAAGCAAAACATATCGCACGGTCTCGGCTTCGACTGATGATGCTTTGGTGACCACCCGCTCAGCGCAGCAACAAGAGAAGAGCCAGGCTCCAGAGCAGGAGGAGTCTCCACTGACTACTTCCCCTGTCCCAGGTATATCAGGAGCAGGTCCATCTTAAGCTCCTGATGCACCATAGACAGGTCCATCTCGGGCTCCTACCACAGATAAGCCAAAACAGAAGGATGTTCGCTTCGACAAACCTCTCAGAAATGATCTAGCAGTAGGGCCTATCAAGCCCTACAACTTCGACATTCTAGCACTATTGGCCAACACTCCGTCTAAATTGTCACTTTTCGAGCTCCTCTACCTCTCTACAGAGACCCGAGACGCGCTCAGTGAAGCCTTACAGAACACTGAGTCCTTTCTTATTCAAGTTCTGCCACCAAAAATATGAGCTCGCATCTTGTCCACATTGCCACAGCATGGTCGAAGTGATTCCTAATATCACTTTTACCCAGTTAGACATGCTGCTAATGAATAACCGGCACAATCGCCCCCTGTATTATATAGGGTATGTCGGTGCCATTAAGGTCGATCGTATCCACATCAACCTGGGTTCTTCTCTGAGTATTATCCCAAGAAACCTCCTTCAAACTCTAGGGATTCCGATGCATCAGTTGACAGCCTCGAATGCAACAATCAGCGGCTTCAATGCAGGAAAGAGCGAACCTCTGGGTAAAATTCGCTTGAAGTGTCAGATTGGTGACCTCAAAATTGAAGTAACTTGCTATGTCATCGATGCAGACATAAACTATAACATGCTACTAGGACGACCATGGATCCATGAGTACATGATTGTCCCTTCTACCCTCCATCGGTGTATAAAATATGTGGCCAACAACGGGACCATCAAAACAGAGTTTATTGATATCGACCTATTTTGCGGACTTGCAGTACAGATGTTTATCTGTACAAGTCAGTTTCCTAGGATGATGATAGCAATTATACTGATGACGAGGTAGAGATAGCCTCAGAAAGCGCAGCAGCGACCGAAGAACCTTTAAGGGTTCGACTAAAAGGAAGGCCTCCCAAAGTATCAGCGCCTCTCGTTGTTAAGCTTCGGGGCAGAGCTCCACCTTTGCCTCCAGTATTGATAGAAGATGGTCAGGAGCTGCTACGAATAAGGCTACCCCGGAGGTCTCCTAGGCTAACCACGAAGGCGTAGGAGCATGCGAACATAGCCCCTTTAGTGGTCAAACTAAAAAGGAAGCGTCCTCTCCCTCCTTCCGCAACATCTCTAGTCCTCACTGACGAAGAGCTAGAAGACAACTCTATGCCAATACAGAGGCACACTCTTTCGACGATGTAATACGCCAGGATAAGATATCCCACTTTATTAACAGGAAGTTGTCCTCGAACTACTCCGGTGCATGCTGGAACACGAAATATTTCTTAGACAACTCTCTACATAAGCTACAAATGCAGGTGACGACCGTCAACGATGTGAGCCAAGTTATCCCTGCCCAGGGTGTCTACTTCGTAGTTCCAGCAGGGAAAAAAGAAAGGAAGCCATCATATTCGGTCGATTCGAGCATCCGCAGCGAATAACTTTCGAAGACCTAGACCTCGAGAATGGCAAGACGCAGTTATACTGCTATACTACGCAGGCCAAAAACCTTATCCAGAAGTTAGGTTACGACCAGAACAGTAACAAGGCGCTCCATTATGGCAAGGGCCGACGTCTTCCCTTATGGATTCATGCTCCAAAGGGAAAAGCTCAAAACTATTACCAATATAGTCGTCAAGGGTTGGGGCATAACACCTACTTCTACCTCAGAAGACTCAGAAGAAGAAGTCATGAGGCACTCATACTCTTCTGGCTTCTCCACTTGGGACTCCGACAACAGTATCAATCAAGTCATTAAGAAGATGTTGTCTGCTAACATGGTCTCTGCAAGCTTAACCGTCGAAGATAATCATCGCAGGCGGTTACAAGAGTTAGAAGCGCTGGATGAAAAGTGCTTGCTTGTGCAGCAAAGGATCGAGCTTTACCAAGTCCGCATCTCTAGGGCCTTCAACAAAAAGGTCCGCGAAAGATCATACCAAGTGGGCGACCTTGTCCTGGCAGTATGAAGACCGATGGTAATGACTCACAAGACGGCTGGGAAGTTTGAGCCCAAGTGGGAAGGGCTATTTGTCATAGAAATAGTATACTCCAACGGTGCTTATCGGATAGCTAAGCCTAATGGTGACTTGCGAATGATGCCCATCAACGGCAAGTTTCTAAAGAAATATTACGTCTGAAGGCGGAACCAGCATAGGCGCCCACATCCCGTGAAAAGGGTGCCTATGAGTTTTGGTAAGGGGATCTCCTTCTCTCTCCTATATATTCTCTCAAGTAGATGAAGCACTTCACGTCCATATTACCTCTAGATTGCTCCTCTACACCTGGAAGATGCGGCTACTATGTCCATATTACCTCTGAGTAGTCGTTCTTCTCGCATCAGTTCTATAGTTATTTTGGCAGTCTAGAAAATAGTTCACATCCATATTACCTCTGGATTGTTGTTCTATATTCCTGCAAAGATTAAGCCTGCCACGTCCATATTACCTCTTGTCAGGAAAATCCCTGGTGAAGATTCCCTCTTTATTTTGAAGACAAAAGCAAAGGGGACAGGAAAGCTTCTATATATAAAAACATGTGGCTACAAAGACCTATCACAAACTCTTCGTAGTTACATACACAGAAGCAAAAAAGGCTAAAATCTTAGTACAAGCTCTCAATAGCGCGGGCGAGGCGGTGACAGAGCCAATCACTTCCTGGTTAAAGGGAAGTCACCGTCCGAAGCAGCTACTGGCCCGATCCGGGGATGAAGACCAGCACAAGACTCCCCTATCTCCCCAGTTGGCCATGGGATCAACCACGGCTGCAGGCCTTACTATTCCTCGAAATGCCAAGCAATCCAAATCCAGGAAGCAGAGGTCCCAGATGCCATTGACGCCCATGACATCCAAAGAGTAGGACGTCTCGTGATCCAGTGGTAGTTCTACTACAGCTTCTTCGGATGAAAAGGTTTGCCACCAACGACCGCCTCAAGCAAACTCCATGGTCGTCAACAGCCGAGTGTCAGGCAAGCAAGGCCATTGTAGAAGTAGCTGAGTCTTCTCTTGGTAGGGGTAGTCCTTTATATATACTATTTGTGTGGTCCAAGCATGAGTCAGATGTCGGTCAGAAGGAAGCTTATAAGCTAAGCCAAAGCTTCACTCCATATCAGATGACAGTAATACGAGTGACCGAAGGAACGTTACTCTGGACCTCCTCTGCCAAAGAGATTCGCAATCCCTGTAAAGATGCAAGAGGCTCCAATATCAAGAAGTCATCAGGAGGTCTTGCTCTGAAACGATGACTCAGGACAATTAATGCTAATGCTAAAGAGTTAGGCGTGACACCAGCCATCACCCAGCTCGTACAATCCTGCCACGTGTTCATACTTCTGTTCAAAGTATCCCAAGCTTGACTCAAGTTTGGGATTCTTTGAAGGGGGTCTTGTAGAAGCATGAAAAATCTCGGTTGATGACATCCCTTCGCCACAGAGAAGATGATACAAAGGCTCAACTCAAGTGCTAAAAAGACAAAATATAGGATATAGAAAGAAGTCCCTTATGTGTCACTGTTTGCAAAAACAAAAGTTGATCTTTATTTCAACAAACTTTGTAAAGAAGATTACAAGAATTCTGGAAAAGTACAACTATAGGAATCCAATCTAGATGACGATTGCTTTATCCCTTGGACGATGTGAACTTTGAAGATGGTAGCCTCTAAATTTGAAGGCGATAGCCTCGGAAGAATACAGCAGCACTTGGGCAAGAACTCCTGAACTCTCTGATTTTTTTGAACTTTATGTCTGATCCCCTGGAATGAAGACTTGAAACTCTATTTATAGAGTTATGGAAATAACTAACTTTTAGTTATTCTGAATGGAACAAGTTGGATTGCGCATGCACTGGATTGCGCAGCATTAGACTGCACAGGCAGTTGTCTGATCGTGGGCCAACTGTCTTGGACACATGGTATTATTTGATTGAAATGCGCATGATCATGTACATACGATTGCCACGTAGTGAGCAATTTATGGCATGAATGCCACGTGTATATTTGTCAGTTGTCATGATGAAGTGTACCACATGAATTGTGCTGACTTCAGATTGTGCTGGGCTGGATTGCGCAACAGCCAGTCTGATAGATTGTGCTGCATGTACAGCTGTCCTCGAGCGCTGTGCGGCACAATAAACGAACAGTCTCCTCGTTCTTTGTTCTGTCAGTTGTCAGAAGATTTGATTGTGTCAGGTAATGATGACATGGCCACGTCAGCTTGTGCACTTGAAAGTGTACGCAGTCCAGTATGCGCAATCTGGATGATACACAATCTGACTTCTGCGTAATTCATTTGAAATATGTATTTCTTGATTTTCATGACTTTGTTGATGGGTGCAACTTGATTTTTTAGGACCTACAAGACCCCCTTCAAAGTTTTCGAAAGTTGAATTTATTCAAAATTTTGAAATACTTTGAATTTTGAATTTTCAATCAAGTTGTGCACGTGATATTTGCTGTCTGCACAATCGGAGGGATTACCCCTATTTATTCGGCACAATCTGAGGCGACCGTTGCTCTTTGAAAAAATATAAATAGTTTCCTTCGTCCTTCATATTATTCTTTACTTGTTTTCATTGTGCTTGAGAGAGAGAAATCCCCGAGCCTACTCCAACTTCACTCTTTCTTCCCCGTCGACTTCATGGCTCCCAAGCGCTCCTCCGCCGCTGACAAGGGCAAGGCCCCCGCCGAGTCTTCGGCTCAGGTTGCGTCGCACCCTTCCCGACATGAAGCTGCGCACCCTGCTTTGCGAGGTTGACAACCCGATCAAAAACCCTTTTTAGGGTTTTTCGACTTTGCTGAATCTTAAAATCCATCTCTTTTTAGAGATGTGATCATACTGTGCCACCCTGTTTAGGGTTTTGGTTGCACGAACCCATTATTCTTTATTTTTATGAAGAATATCTTCTCGCGCAATCGGTTGAATTGTGCTGGCAAAAGTCAGCACAATCGGTTGAATTGTGCTGGCAAAAGTCAGCGCAATCGGCTGATTTGTACAAGATTGTCAGCGCAATCTGATGCTTGCACAAGCCTTATCAGCGCAATCTGATGCTTGTGCAATCTGATGTTTGCGTAATCTGATGACAGAATCTCTGACTTGACTTGTGTAAGCCCACTTCCCAATTTTTTTTAATTTTTTAAATTTTATTTGTTTATGATTAATTTTATGGCCATTGTAAGTCATGTCAAAGCTTGTCGGTGGGCTATGGCCATATTAAGGTCATATGACCTCTAGATAGCTTATATATGTATTATTTAGCTATTTTATATTTTTCTACAATTTTTGGATATTTGTAGGTATTTAATATTTAAGGTTTTATTATTTTTAAGGACTTTTAGGATTTACTGTAAGGTCATACGGGGGTATTTTGGGATGCAATATTTTTATTTGGGCTCTAAATGACTAAAAATATTTTCTAGAATATTTTAGAATTTTTCTGGATTTATTTTAGAATTTTTGGAAATTTTTATATAATTAAAACCTATAGAATTTATATTTTATAGGCTTTGGGAATTTACTGTGAGGTCATATGATGATATTTTGTGTTAAAAATATTTTATTTAGATTCTAGACACTTAGAAATATTTTCTAGAATTTTCTAGAATTTTTTTGGATTTTTCTGCATTTTATTTTGATTTATTCGGACTTAAAATGATTTTTAAATGATTTTCTGAATTAAATAATTAATAACCCAGAAATTTACCCACGGGGGGGCCCACCTGTCGGCGCCCAGCTGAACCGCCTCTCTCTCCTATATATATATATAGTATTATATTCGAAACCCTAGTAAAATTTCAGCCGCCTTTTTGAGAGAGAGTTCTAGCAGAGATCTCGACTTCCCGAAGCGATTCCCGCCAACTCCGACGTGCTTTTCATGCGCCATTTTTTTTTGGAAGCATATTGAGGTATAGTTTCGGAATATCAAATTTATTTTCGTAATTTCTGAACCTAAATTTCTGGAAAATTCGTAGAGTGTCGGTTGTCCGAAACTTGACATGTTTCGGTGTTTTCGAGATTTCGGGAGAACCGGAAATCAAAATCATGAACCGTTTAAAGTTTCGGAAAGCTAACACTCTACGACATATATTTTATCCAAAAATTATTTCGTTCATTTAATATTTTATTTATTCTGTTGAACTCAGAACTGATCGGTTGATCCCCGTTTTGGTCACGATTAGCCATCATGGCGATATCTTTTGACCAAAGCGTGATTTTGAGGCACGGTCGATTCCAGCGCACTCGTGGCATTAAAATCTACCATGGTGCACTTTCAAAATCTAGAGTTCATAGCGTTTGACCAAAAAGTCAACGGCACGTCTCGATTTGCGTGCCATGGTTTCCAAAATTGAGAAACATGACTTTTGATGGCCAAACTTGTATGTTTAGATTATATTCAAATTATTATTAGGTTAAATTAAGTTTTTAAGTGAATTATTACAGAATTAATTATTATTAAATTAGTAACCCAACTAGCCACTATTTAGAACTAGAACATTAGAATTAATTTGGGTTTTCGTGCACTGTTCGTGGTGCGATGTATGTTATAGGTTGACAGCTTCTAGATCAACTTTCCTTCACCCTCGGCTTGTGACTACGGTTTGTGCAAGGACCTCAGGCAAGTGCACTTTCTGATTGCTTTCCGATTCATAGTAGTCTTTTCATTTCATGTCTATACATATATCTTGCTGCTTGTTGACATGCTCGTCACACGGAGTAGTCGGAAGGGAAAATACTAAGTAAATATGTGAACAAACCCAATTGCATTACTGAACGATAGCTAAGTCATACACACTCACGTATGAGTTAGCCGTACCATTACTGCACGATAGCCATCGTATGATGTGCCGTATTAGCCCAGCCGTTCACGTATTAAAAGGTATTTCACACCACATAGGTAGATGTCTTTTATTTTTCCTTTTATCTTTCTACCGTGCCATGTCATCAGTTTTCTTACTAGCTTTCATATTCCATATGCTATTTTCATGTCTTGTTAATTCTATTGTGTTTTCGCATTGTCGTCGGTTTGTGTACTTGTTCTATTCCTGACTGGAAACTAACATTTTTTAGGTTTAGCCGCGATCACTGTTAGCATTGGGAAGACTTGGGTATGCTGAGGACAACCTAGAATAGAAAGCATTTGTATCAATTTCTTTAATTGTAAACCTTTATTTTTTCCTTTAAATATAAATGTTGTAAATGTTGTAATAAATTAGAAATGTGAATGAGCAGCAAATATTTATTTTTTAGCATTTATTTTCTTGCGGGCTTGACAGCGTTCTACCGCCGACTCTGCGGCGTAGGCTGGCTTTGACACGTCTCGTATCCGAAAAGCGGGTGCGGGTCGTGACAAGTTTTTGTGGTGGCCCATGCAAGTCAGTCTTCGCAAATTGTGCGAACTTGTGGTAGTACCAATATTAGTCGTACTACTGCAAGCCTGCGACTAGGAAAATGCTCATTCACAACTAGGACTAATTTAATTTTAGAGAATGACTAGGACTAGGAGTCCCTTATTCAATTTGACCCTTGGGTAGTTAAGGTTGCTAATTAGGCCATGTGATTTAGCCAATGATTTATTGAATTTTAAACCCTATTAGATATTTGATACGATGTGAGGATCAAAGGTGGGTAGACTATTCGCTTGATAAGTTAGGCCTTCACAGAATTCAATTCCTAATTTTGATTATTTTTGTGCCATTTTATCTTCTGCCTTCTCTAAACCTCGTTTTATTTTCAAAACTATTTTACGATCATTTTATTTTTAATTCCTAATCTTGATTTAATTATCTATATATTAATTCAAGTCGTCTTTGTTCATTTTGTGATCATTTTGTTTTCAAAACTGATACTTTTACTCAAGAACAGATACTTATATTTTCTTATCATGATCGACTTAATTGAATTTATCGAAGTTCCTTTGAAATTCTTATGTTTATAGTTAAAATAATTTTCGGTAACATACAATGGTAAGGCAGATGTGCACTGTCCCCATTTATTTAAATTATGGAGACTGTGGGTTCACTGCAGTCAGCAGAGCACTGGCATGGCATGACCCCTAAGTTGAAATAATTTTAAGTTTGCGTAGGTTGTCGAATATTACTAAAAGTATATCATAGTTATATTATTGATCTTTTGATTTATTATGTCAATATTGGGTAGAGTTGATAAAGTGTTCGATAACATATTATACTTTAGTCATGAAACCAAGGGTCCACGGCAGCCAGATGTACACTGGCGAGGCATGGATTCTCGGTTAAATGACTTCGGATATACTTATGATTTTCGAATATCATAGCGACTATATCCTTTATTGGCATACGACTATTAATTTTTTTCTTTCAAATTTATTTGATATCTTATTTCTTGTTACAACCTTCTCTACAATTACTAGTTCTTTATTTCTTTCATATTTTTCTATTTTCAAATTGTCATCTTTAAAACCTATTTTGATTTCCTTCCACTATATTTCTAAAATGTATTTAGATTTTGATTCTATATGCCTGATCAATTTCGATCATTCATCACATTATTTTCTTGATTATATTCTTTGTCGTGCTTATTCGTATTGATTGGTCATGTCATATTTTGATGATATTTTGGGTTGTGCCTATTTGTGTCTTTTGAAATTTCGAGGACGAAATTTTTCTAAGGTGGATAGATTTGTAAGCCCACTTCCCAATTTTTTTTAATTTTTTTAATTTTATTTGTTTATGATTAATTTTATGGCCATTGTAAGTCATGTCAAAGCTTGTCGGTGGGCTATGACCATATTAAGGTCATATGACCTCTAGATAGCTTATATATGTATTATTTAGCTATTTTATATTTTCTACAATTTTTGGATATTTGTAGGTATTTAATATTTAAGGTTTTATTATTTTTAAGGACTTTTAGGATTTACTGTAAGGTCATACGGGGGTATTTTGGGACGCAATATTTTTATTTGGGCTCTAAATGACTAAAAATATTTTCTAGAATATTTTAGAATTTTTCTGGATTTATTTTAGAATTTTTGGAAATTTTTATATAATTAAAACCTATAGAATTTATATTTTATTGGCTTTGGGAATTTACTGTGAGGTCACATGATGATATTTTGTGTTAAAAATATTTTATTTAGATTCTAGACACTTAGAAATATTTTCTAGAATTTTCTAGAATTTTTCTTGATTTTTCTGCATTTTATTTTGATTTATTCGGACTTAAAATGATTTTTAAATGATTTTTAAATGATTTTCTGAATTAAATAATTAATAACCCAGAAATTTACCCACGGGGGGGCCCACCTGTCGGCGCCCAGCTGGACCGCCTCTCTCTCCTATATATATATAGTATTATATTCGAAACCCTAGTAAAATTTCAGCCGCCTTTTTGAGAGAGAGTTCTAGCAGAGATCTCGACTTCCCGAAGCGATTCTCGCCAACTCCGACGTGCTTTTCGCGCGCCATTTTTTTTTTGGAAGCATATTGAGGTATAGTTTCGGAATATCAAATTTATTTTCGTAATTTCTGAACCTAAATTTTTGGAAAATTCGTAGAGTGTCGGTTGTCCAAAACTTGACATGTTTCGGTGTTTTCGAGATTTTGGGAGAACCGGAAATCAACATCACGAACCGTTTAAAGTTTCGGAAAGCTAACACAGAGCCCTACGACATATATTTTATCCAAAAATTACGTTCATTTAATATTTTATTTATTCTGTTGAACTCAGAACTGATCGGTTGATCCCCGTTTTGGTCACGATTAGCCATCACGGCGATATCTTTTGACCAAAGCGTGATTTTGAGGCACGGTCGATTCCAGTGCACTCGTGGCATTGAAATCTACCAAGGTGTACTTTCAAAATCTAGAGTTCATAGCGTTTGACCAAAAAGTCAACGGCACGTCTCGATTTGCGTGCCATGGTTTCCAAAATTGAGAAACATGACTTTTGATGGCCAAACTTGTATGTTTAGATTATATTCAAATTATTATTAGGTTAAATTAAGTTTTTAAGTGAATTATTACAGAATTAATTATTATTAAATTAGTAACCCAACTAGCCACTATTTAGAACTAGAACATTAGAATTAATTTGGGTTTTCGTGCACTGTTCGTGGTGCGATGTATGTTATAGGTTGACAGCTTCTAGATCGACTTTCCTTCACCCTTGGCTTGTGACTACGGTTTGTGCAAGGACCTCAGGCAAGTGCACTTTTGATTGCTTTTCGATTCATAGTAGTCTTTTCATTTCATGTCTATACATATATCTTGCTGCTTGTTGACATGCTCGTCACACGGAGTAGTCAGAAGGGAAAATACTAAGTAAATACGTGAACAAACCCAATTGCATTACTGAACGATAGCTAAGTCATACACACTCACGTATGAGTTAGCCGTACCATTACTGCACGATAGCCATCGTATGATGTGCCGTATTAGCCCAGCCGTTCACGTATTAAAAGGTATTTCACACCACATAGGTAGATGTCTTTTATTTTTCCTTTTATCTTTCTACCGTGCCATATCATCAGTTTTCTTACTAGCTTTCATATTCCATATGCTATTTTCATATCTTGTTAATTCTATTGTGTTTTCGCATTCTCGTCGGTTTGTGTACTTGTTCCATTCCTGACTGGAAACCAACATTTTTCAGGTTTAGCCGCGATCACTGTTAGCATTGGGAAGACTTGGGTATGCTGAGGACAACCTAGAATAGAAAGCATTTGTATCAATTTCTTTAATTGTAAAACTTTATTTTTTCCTTTAAATATAAATGTTGTAAATGTTGTAATAAATTAGAAATGTGAATGAGCAGCAAATATTTATTTTTGAGCATTTATTTTCTTGCGGGCTTGACAGCGTTCTACCGCCGACTCTGCGGCGTAGGCTGGCTTGGACACGTCTCGTATCCGAAAAGCGGGTGCGGGTCGTGACAACTTGTACTAAATTTTGTTTTTTTTTTGTTTGATGCAGTTGATACCAGAGAGGACCCGAATTATGAAATCTTCACAGGAACTTTAGCTGAACCAGAATTCAAAGAAGACTTATCCCATGTGCTCTTCCTACAATATGCCCTTCCATCCTCTCACCAAGCTATCTTGATAGCACAGGACAATGAGACCTTGTTATGTCTGATGAATGGGCAGCCCTTGCAGTCTGGTGACGCCATCACTCACAAGAAACCTATGTTCCTATTCGGTGAAGCCATTGATAAAAGTTCTCAACCAAGACCCCGAGTTGAGTCGAGAACTTTCCAAAGGAAGGAGAAACTGATCCAGTTACCAGACATAGCTAGATGCCCTCCTCTAGCACGATATGCTCATGCAAGCCATTCTAGGAGGATGGACTGGGATATTACTCCTCTTCAACATGCACGGACAAGAAAAATCTGTGTCAAGAAAGGCCCGAACAATAGAGACATATTCTATAGTTCTTCTCAACGACACAGCACTTTACTAAGAGGGTTGAAGCCAGGTTGTATCCCCCCTGAGAACTCGTCTTTGTTGCTGCCGGTAAGGAAACCGATTTTTGTTAACGAGTATGCAAAGGCGGAGGGTAGATATCCGGATCAAGACATCCGGCTGACCGATTTGGTAAACCCGAAAAATAGGAGATGGAACCGCATAGCCAACTGGGCATTGGCTCAGTTTGAAGATAAACTTAGAGAAATCGAGCTTTATAACGTGGTATATGCTACCATGTATGGCTTCCATCCAAACCCTCATCTGTTTCTAGCCCTAGCAGAGAGGTATAACTATAGGACAGGGACGTTCATGATGCCCTGCGGGGAGATAGGATTGGCTCTCCATGAGATGAAGTATATCTCATGCCTACCAACTGGAGACTCCCCTTATGAGGAGTATGTTCCCACAAACGATGAGTTAGAGAGACTGCGTCGGGAAAATCCAGAAATGGTAGCAGTTTTTGATGAACTACTGTGCCATTATAATATATGCTCTCTGTATTACAAGAGCGGCTCTTCCAGCACATGTTATTCCTCCAAATGGTTACCTTATCTTTTTTTTAACCATATCGTTGAGAAAAAGACCAAAGATCATGACTCTTGCAACCCAACTTTCTTTCAACCTCTCAGCAACAGTGAAGTGATAAAGCTGATGGAAGAGAATAAGAGGATGGATATCAAAGTTACTGATGAACACCAATATCCTCCGCTGAATCCCGAAGATTTTGTTGAGAGCTTTCTAAGAATGGGCTACAGGTCCATGTCTAAAGAAGCTCAGCTGGCAGGATTTGTGACATACTGGCTCCGCCGATTTGTTGTACCTGGGGCAAGCGCCGTGGACCGCTTCCACCGCGGCGTACTCTTCGCTGCCATCCGGTTAGTCTTCTGCTACCGGATGGATTTGTTATCAGCGATGACCTGTAGAATAAATGCAGGTCTTCGTCTGTATGTCGACTCAATGATCAAGTGGAAGGGTGAGAAAGGGAACTTCCCAAGACTGGAGTTGCCATACACCTATCTATTCGGATGGTTGCTTCTGCATCATCCTTCTCTGATGAACCCCGACATGGGGGCAGTTAGCGGCAGCTTTCTGCGTAGATTTTCCCGAAGCAAGTGGGTGTACATTAGTCTGAAGGACTGGAGACGTGCCCTCAACCTTGGCAAGGGATGGAACTTTTATAGCTTCGCTTCTCCAGCTGGTTACGAGTTCATGGCGACAAATATGGTTGATCTGGAAAGGCAGCCATTGGGCCGAGCAGCTTTTGACTGGCTGAAGGTGATTAAACCAACACATTTGGTATACAGATTTGAGGAGGAGTGCTACCTTGAACCATATCTGTCGAGTCGCTTCGCTCGTCAATTTGGTTATGACCAATTCCATATGGGAAATGCAATAACTTGCCTACAAGAAAAGGGGTACCTAATTGACGGTGCGAGAGCATGGGCCTACTACAATGCTCGAGACACTAGGACAGTGTTCTCAGTGCCTAACAAGAATGATAACGGCCCAAGAATGCTATACACATATTCGTTGTTCTACACAGCTACCAATACATTTGTGGAGAACTTTAGTCTTATTGATAGCTTCGCAACAGCAACACGTCTGAAGAAAGGGGCCACTGCTACATTAGCTCCAGCAAATGATAAACAACACGAACCGGTAGATGATCCATTAGAAGCTTCCAGAGAAGTAAATTTCTATGAGGAAGTAAATCAACCACTGAGAATTTTTTTGAAAGTGGTTAAGTCTTCGGCCAAGAAGAAGAAGAGAATGAGAGAAGAACCTTCTTCTCCAGTCGCGAAGAAGAAGTTGATCTTGGAAACATTATCAGAGAAGGTCACTACTAGATCATAATCCCGACAATTGGCTGAATCAACCCGAGAAGAAGTAGCTACGCCGACCTCTATTCAGAAACAGGTTGAGGTAGTAAATGTAGAGAGTCCTGAGAGGCCTCTGCATAGAAATAAACTAGCCCACAGAAGAAAAAAAATAATGGTCTCTCCTCCAAGGCAAATATTTCTTCGGTGGTAGTAAATGCTGCAGCAAGAATTACTATGTCATCTCCTACTCCCGCCTCTGAGCTTAGTCCAGAGCAGAGAGAGGAAACTAAACAGAGAGAGGAGGCGGCAGAGCCCAGGGAAGAAATTAAGCAGAGAGAAGAGGCTGTAGAGCCCAGAGAAGAGGAAGCTGTACTATCTCCTTCACCAGCGACAGTAACGACTCATCTTCCTATTACACCGGGAACAGCCCGCGAGGAGGAAGATCGTCTAATGATTGACGCACTAAATGATTGCGACTTCGGTCTGCAAGATTATGTTGATCAGGCCGCTATAACTGCCAGCGGAGAAGCTCCCGAGGATAGTGAAAGTGAGAAGAGCACATCATCAGAGGCTCTTAATGAGACACAAAATCCTGAAGAAGACATTGAGGTCCAGACATCTCCCAGAGCTGCTGATGACACCTTGGATCCTGAAAAGGATATTGAGGTACAGGTATCTCCGAAAAATATAGCAGACGAAGAAGTGGACCTGGAGGAAACTCCTGCTGTTGATCCCCAAGGTATAGAATGAAATTAGCAATCTTCTTTTAATAAATTGATAGCTGACATCTTTATTTTTTATCCATACAGAACTCGGATCTTCTCCAGCTCCTCCAGCGTGCACAGATATAGTGCTTGCAACGTCGATAGCTAGTAGTAGTCCTCATTTATCATGTGGCTCTGTGGCAGGCAGTAGCCAGGCAGTAATGTCTGAGGCTACTTCTTCTAGGCTGGAATCTGTTCCAACAGTTGATAGGCCTGATATTGGAGCAAGCCACGGTAAGATTGCTTTTACCTTTTAATCTTCTTTGACAATAGCAAATGACAGGCAAAATGACAAAATTTTAATTTTGCAGAGGAACAACCGAGAGGAGCAACCAGCTCTACTCTAGCTCCTTTATTTAAAGAGCCTTCCGTCCAAGTGCAAGAGACTGAACATCCCTCCGCTTTATCGTCAACAAGAGTAGATGCTACTCCTGGTGCTTTGGCTACCAATCAGTTTGTCATTAAATCATTTACCAAATTCTTCTTTGATTCATTGGGGCCTTTAATAAATAGAGTGATGGAGAAGGAAGAGGCCGATTTCTCCACGGTTAGAGGTTCAACCTCTTATTTGGTAAATGCCATCCGCGATCAAGGTGATGAGGCTCAAGCCACTTTTCTTGATCACATATTAGATGAGCTGGAAACCTCAGTCAAGAGTTACAAAGAGCTGAGTAAAGGAGAGGTAGAACTTTTAGTGTAAGCCGAATTTGAACGAATGTCTCATGAAGCTGCAGTTGAGAGAGTCAACTTCCAAATTCTGTTGGATGCCTTCACTGCCAAGTCTGCTGAGTATAATTCTAAAGTAGAAATGGTAACATCTGTTGCTTAAAGAAAAGAAAGAAGAATTGCTGAATTGAAAGCGGAGATTGCCCGTCTTCATGAAGAACTGGAAGATGAAGTCATCCAACATCAAACTGCAATTCAACAACTTGATGTTCTAACCCAAGAAAGAGATGAATATGCTGCAGCTCATCAGCCTGAAATCACTCGCAGAATGGTAACTCTGCCAACCTTCAATAAAAAATCTGGGATGGAAGAAGCCAGGAAGAGAGTGATGGAATCTCGTGAAGATCGTCTGCAAATTTTGAAGCAGCAAATTACCAATTTGATGACACCTCCAGCCTAGTAGAAATATTCCTTGTATTTTTTTGTTTTGCACTATGAATCTTTGTAATGTCTTGAATTTTGATCAATAAAAAGACATTTTTGTGGCTCAATTATTTGTTGTATATCTTATTCAGATATAAATAATAGCAATAGAAAATATATTCAGAGGTACAGGACATGATATATATTTCTTGATTCAAGAAAATAATCATATTCAATTATATCTGCTCAGAGGTAATATGGACGTGGCAAATATAATTTATTGAATATCATTATTTCAATAGATAACTTAATCAAAGATGACAAATTGCTGATAAGAACGAACTGGATGATTCGTCAAAATGTGTGAAAGAAATGAATCGTCAGGATGAACGGATGAACCGTCAGATAAAATAATGGTGAAATAAACGGGTGAACCGTCAGATGAATTGAATGAACGGTAAACCGTTGAACGAATGTAATGAACGAACGAACCGTCGGACAATAAACGGCCGAACCGTCAAATGAATATAATGAACGGGTGAACCGTCAGATGGATTAAATGAACGGATGAACCATCAGATGATGAATGGGTGAACCGTCGAATGATGAATGGGTGAACCATCGAAATGAATGTGTCGCTTCATTATTTTAAGAATCTCCGCCTATAAATAGAACAGAAATCTGGAAGAAATGAACATTTCCACTTTTCAACATAAAGATGTCGTCTGGAGATGCATCCAAGAAGGCTAAGATCGCCTCGAAGGTGGAAGCCGGTACTGAAGAACGTCCATTCGAGCCGGCTCAGCAGATGACAGCGGGTGAAGGTTCATCTGCCCCCAAGCCGCCAAAGGACATCTTGGACTTCCTTATCGAACCAGAAAAGACTGAAGAAGAAGAAGCCATGAGGATGGCTGCTTGCAAATTCCTGGTGGGTTCCAACAAGAATGTTCTCGGCTCTTTTGCTGATCATATCTTTGATAAGGTCGGTAGTGGCCCGTATCCCAATTTTGAGAAGGATGATAGTGACCTTCCTTGATATTATGTACTATCATTCAAGGTGAAATAAAACTGAATTTTATTTATGAAATTGTCTGATAATTACAATCACTGTCTGTTACATTTACACATAAGATTTCTTAAGGAATTTGCCATTGATGGGCATCATTGCAACTCGACCGTCTAGCTCTGTGAGTTGATAGGCTCCATTTGAAAAGACTTTGCTTACAATATATGGACCTTCCCACTTTGCATCAAACTTGCCTTTGCTCGAATGAGTCATAGTCATAGGACATCTGACTGTTAAAACAAGCTCTCCTTTTAGAAAGGCTCTGACCTTAACTTTGCGGTTGAAAGTCTTTGAGATGCGGGCTTGGTAAAACTCAATATGCTGTTGAGCCATTAACCGCTTCTCATCAAGCGCTTCTAACTCTTGAAGTCGAAGAAGATCGTTGTTCTCTGTCATGAGCTCGTTGGCGATAGCAATCCTCAAAGATGGAATTTGGAGTTCCAGAGGTAGAACTGCTTCACAGCCGTACACCAAAGAGAAGGGTGTACAGCCTGTAGGGTTGCGGACCGTAGTACGGTAGGCCCAAAGACATTCTCCAAGCTTTTCACTCTAGTT
Organism: Iris pallida; assembly: GCA_029216955.1. NCBI lineage: Eukaryota > Viridiplantae > Streptophyta > Magnoliopsida > Asparagales > Iridaceae > Iris > Iris pallida. The sequence goes on from JANAVB010016195.1 coordinate 28,391,847, forward strand.
TCGTTTGTTAGTAGATACAAACTTCTTGAGGAGCTTGATGATAGTCTTGTTGAAGGCTTCAGCTAAGCCATTAGCAGCAGGATTATAGGCTGTCGAAGCAACATTGTCAATCCGATGATCGTCACAGAATCTTGTAAACTTTTGACTGATGAACTGAGGTCCATTATCATGAATGATCCTTCGAGGTACACCAAATCTATAGATGACATGGTGTTTGACAAAATTGATGACGCTGCTGGTCTTGACTTCAGCCAATGGTATAGCTTCGACCCATTTGAAGAAGTAGTCGGTTATTGCCAGTATGAACCGATGTCCTCTAGAAGAAGGAGGAGTGATGGGACCGATGATGCCCATGCTCCAAGCTTCAAAAGGTCAGGAAGCAGCAGTTGGATGAAGGAATTCTAATGGTTGATGAATAAAATCTGCATGGATTTGACAAGCTCGATACTTTCTTGCATATTCGATGGCATCATATACCATAGAGGGCCAGTAGTAACCCATGCGCCGGATACGATCCTGTAGTTTAGGACCGGGTTGATGTGCTCCATAAACACCATCGTGAGCTTCACGCAATACTTGCTTTGCTTCATCACCAGCAAGACAGCATAAAAGAAGGCCGTCATAAGTTCGCCGGTAGAGAGTTTTGGTAGTTTGATTGTAATAGAATCGGAGAGACCGTCGACGAATACTCGTAGCCTCCTTGGGATCTTCAGGTTGTATATCATGGACTACGAAGTCGATGAAAGGAGTTCTCCAATCTCCATTGATAACATTGACTTTAGTAAGAGTACTGAACTCAATATTACGATTGTTTTCGATACAGAACAATTCCCGATTAGAGATGACCACCACTTGCTGTCTTTTGATAGGGATGGCTAAAACTGCTGCAAGATTGGCCAAAGTATCGGCTTCAGTATTGCAAGCCCATCGTACATATTCGATGAATAAAGCTTTGAATGATGTAGCCATGTTGATTGCTGCTTCAGAGTAAGACACTAGATCTTGATGACGAACTTCATAAGTCCCTCTAACCTGGTTAACAACCAGCTTAGAGTCACCATAGACTTCAAGATACTCGACGTCAAGTTGCTTGGCTAGCTGAAGGCCGATAAGTAGAGCATTGTACTCTGCCACGTTGTTGGAACAAGGCTCATCTAGAGAATATGCTCTTTGAATAGCTGACTCGTCCGAAGAAACAAGGACAACTCCAACTCCTGCAACAATGGCACCATTGGGTCCAATCCTGGATGCACCATCAAAGAATAGACGCCAAGTAGGAAATTCTTCTGAGATTGTATTAGATTCCAATGTCTCGTCTGGAATTTCATCATAGAGTTTAGATGTCTCTGGAACAGGATGAGCTGCTAAAAAATCTGCCAGTGCTTGACCTTTGACAGACTTTTGAGGAACATATACTATGTCATATTGGGCTAGCAGAATGGCCCATGTAGCCAGTCGAGAATTAAGTGTGCTAGGCTTCTTCATCAGTACCCGAAGATGATTAACTCGGGATATGACATGAATAGTTTAGCCAATGATGTAATGCCTCATCTTTTGAACATCGAACATAAGAGCTAAGCATTCTTTTTCGACCGGACTATAACGATGTTCGACACCAATCGTAGTACGACTATGGTAGTAGATGGCTTATTCATGGCCTTCTTTGTTCTTTTGGGCAAGTAAAGCACCGAATGAATGGTCCATAGCACGGACATATATTAAGAATTGTATGCCAGAGATTGGTGGCACCAAGACTGGTGGATTCATGAGATATCGCTTTATGTCGTCAAATGCTCGTTGACATTCTTCGGTCCAAACAAAAGATACACCCTTCTTCATGAGTTGAGTGAATGGTGTGCAGCGTCCAGACAGATTCGAAATGAATCTCCTGATGTACGCAAGTCGACCTTGGAATCCTCGTAGCTCTTTTAGGTTGCGTGGAGGACGCATCTCTTGAATGGCTTTGATCTTCTCGGGATCCACGTGTATACCCTTAGAGGTAATGACGAAGCCGAAAAATTTGCCACTAGAGACACCCAAGAATGACTTGGTGGGATTCATTTTGAGTTGATGTTGGCGCATGAGGTTGAAGATAGTTCTCAAGTCTTGGATGTGATCTTCCTTTAGACGACTTTTGACAGCAATATCGTCGACGTAGCATTCGACAGTTTTGCAAAGATGATCTCTAAAGATAGTACTCATAGCTCGTTGGTATATTGCACCAGCATTTTTGAGACAAAATGGCATTACAGTATAGCAGTAGACTCCGCGAGGAGTGCGGAAAGAAGTATGCTTTTCATCTTCGGGATTCATTCGAATCTGATTGTATCCGGAGAATCCGTCCATGAAAGATATTCTTTCGAACCCACAGGTGTTGTCAATCATAACGTCCGTGATAGGGAGAGGAAATTTATCTTTTGGACATGCTTTATTAAGATCCAGAAAGTCGATGCAGACTCTAACTTTGTCGGTTTTCTTTAGAACTGGGACAACATTAGCTACCCAATCAGGATGTTGTTCTTCTCGAATAAAGCCACAAGCGATGAGCTTCTTGACTTCATCATCGATCGCATCCATCATTTCTGGCTTGAAACGTCATTGTTGCTGTTTGACTGGTTTTGCATTCGGCAGAATGTTCAATTTGTGAGTAGCAACTTTGGGATCTATTCCTGGCATGTCTTTATAACTCCAAGCAAAGTCATTAATGTATTCTTTAATTAGAATAATTAATTCTTGTTTATCTGCCTTTGGAAGATACTTGCTGATGAATATTGGACGAGGTGACCCGCTCTCTCCTACATCAACTTGAACTAATTGATCTTCGGTAGGAGGTTCCCTTTGTTCGAATCGAAGTTCCCATTGGGTATCCATCCGTTGAGCCCAAGGATCTATTTCGTGATTTTCTTCAATAAACTCATCAAAGCCTTCTGGAAGTTCGACGGAGACCATATTAGACGATACAATCAACCGATGAACTTGACCGATGCTAGTGTCAGAATCCCATGATCTGGAATCAGAAAAGTTTGAACGCTCTTCACTATCGGATTCAGAAACTGCTGGGGATAATACCAGAGGTGAAGCATATCCGAGACCTCTTTTGGTCCTTCTGTAGTACATATCTGACTTTCCTTTTGGAATAGCCGTACGGATAGGAGTTCTTCGTCCTTTACCGTAGTTGAGGCCATTCTTGAAGTCATAACCCATCCTTCGGATGATGTCTTTTGATTGTTGACTGTAACGACGGAGTTGAAGATGACCCGTGTCATTACTTTTGCTATCATCCGTATAGCTGAATTGTTGTTCCGGTCGTTTACTAAAAAGTATTGGACTCTCGCCTTTCTTACGAGCGGGAACAATACGATATGAATCTTTTGGGTGTTCAAATGAAACTTCTGTTTGAAGAGATTGTACAACTCCCATTGTAAATGACTGAAAGCTATCTAACATATCCAAATAGCACTTAGCATGATAAATGACATCAGTATACTGGAAAGTAGATGCTTTTTCATTGATTTGTACATTTATATTTACAGCAGGACCTTTAGCCTTAGCAGGCTTGGTCAGATTGATTACAAAAGGGGGAGAAGAGGAACGTGGAGGAGGATTGGCTTTGTTACGACGAAGGTCGATAACAAGCGGCTCAGAGGAGGTGAGCTCCCTTTTTTCCTTGTTACGACGGAGGTCAATAACAAGTGGCTCAGAGGAGGTAATCTCCCTTTGATCCTGATCATCATCAATAGATTACTTCTGAACTGGCAAGTGAATAGCCATTGGTTTGGAGGACTGAAGACGAGAAACACGCCCTTTGACAGGAATGATAAGGGTACCAATAGGCACTGCTTCTTGCTCTTCTTCAGTGTCCAGAGATAGGACAACCTTCATGAATTCATCCTTGTACATACGAGCATCATTGCAGTATGCTTCGACGTCTTTAAAAGGATAGAGATCAGCAACTTCCTTTTGCACCTCTCTATTGTCATCGACATATTTGAAACATTGATGGAGAGTTGAAGGGACAATGTTATGCTCGTGAAGGAATGGTCTCCCCAGAAGAGCATTGTAAGAGCAACCATGGTTATCTATAATATAGAAGGTCACCTTTGTACGGAGATTGCCTATTTGTAGTTTTAGGCGAATCTTACCCAGAGATTCACTCCTTCCCTGATTGAACCCAAGGATGGTGGTGATTGTACTGGAGAGACTATGCACTGGGATCTTTAATGCATCCAATATTGCCTTTGGCATGATACTGAGAGCAGATCCTGGATCTATCAGAATACGATCGACTTTCATCGAGTCGACGTATCCTGTATAGTAAAGAGGATGGTCGTGCCTGTTGTCTTCTATTAGCATGTCATCTTGTTTAAAAGTTATATTTGGAATTAACTCTAACACACTATGACAATGGAGGCAAGAGACCGGCTCTGCTTTTGGCGTCTTCAGAAGGGCTAGACAAGTTTCAGCTTGCATGAGAGCCTCGCTCAGAGTTTCCCGAGTCTCTTTGGAAAGGTGCAAGAGCTCGAAGATTGATAGCCGGGCCGGTGTATTGGCTAACTGAGCCAAGATATCAAAGTTGTAAGGCTTTTCAAGTCCAGAAGGAGATGTTTTCTTCAACGGTTTGTTGAAGCAGACTTGTTGTTTGCCTTTCTCAGCGACCGTCGGCTTAGGAGGAGTAGACTCTACAACCGGTGAGGATGCAGTAGAAATATCCTCAGTAGAAGCAGGCTGCACTGGAGCAGGCTCAGAAGAAGAAACATGATTCTCTTGAGCATCAAGGTAATCCTTTAGACAGGCTTTCCCTGATCTGGTGCCCAGCAGGATTTCTTCATCAACTATGGTGTCAAAAGACACCATATTGCAAGTCTTTGTCTTGCCCTTGGAGCGGCCTTTCTTCTTGGAGGAAGAGAGAAGTTCGAACTGTGAAGCAAAATCCGGATGAATCCACATAATCTTGCCATTGTCAAGAGACAAGGGGACAAGACCTTCACTTCGTGGATGAGGGAGATTCTCAATCTCATGAGTAGCTTTGGGGATAGGAATGACACTGTGCTGCACCATCTGCGACAAAAAGTCATCGAATTGAACTGAGACCATATTTGCAGTAACAATCTTCTCATCTTGCTGCAGAGTGACAACACCAGCGTTGACCAACTCCTGGATTTTGCCTTTAAGCACATAACATGCTCGAGTGGGATGCCCGATGAACCTGTGATAAACACAGTACTTAGGATGATCAGTACCGACTTCATCAGGCTTCTTAGGATCTGGGAGCTGGAGCTTATTGCTTTTGATTAAGCAATCAAAGATGCTCGTTGTGTCATTCTCGTCAAAAGAGTACTCTACTTTCGGACGGGGTTCCCTCGGTGGAGGTGCTGAAGGAGTAGAAGTGGACGTAGGAGGAGCTACGTTAACCATCAGAGATTCTTTATTCTTGTTCAAATTGATATTCAAAGTTTCTTTTCCTTTGCGGTTGTTCTGACGATTACCACCACTCGATGTTTGATGTTCATCCCGGTCGGGATTAGACATTTGTACCCCTAGCTGCTTGAATTTGTCAGCGCTAACTTCAGCTGCTTTAGCATTGACAATGAAGGATGGCCAATCTTGGAACTGAGTAGACCCTGTCCACATGCTGATGATAGGCAATAGATTTGCCTTGTAGGTGCCTATGGTGACAGCAGCCGGAGTTCCAGGAGGCATTTTTAAAGCTTCCCGGCAGAATCTTTCAATGAAACTCTCAGCAGTTTTATTGTGTCTTTGTTTGATTTTATTGAGGGCTGACATAGTCATGTCGTTGATCCCCTCATAAAATCGTTCCAAGAAGATTTGCTTTAATCCAGAGAAGGAGGTGATACAACCATCGGGCAAGCTTCTATATCAATCGTATGCTACGCCGACTAAACAGCCGACGAATACTCTGGTAAGAAGAGCATCATTTGGTTGAAGTTGGACAGTCATAACCTTAAAGTGGTTAATGAACTGACTGGGAGAAGTGCTGCCGTCGAACAGTAAGATTGTTGGGATTTTGTACTTCGGAGGAAACGAGACTTCCTTCCATTCAACTGGGTAAGGTTGCTTGATCCCCAACCTTTGCAAGTTGTCCTTCTCTTTGAAGGCCTCGAACTGAGTTCGCAGGAGCTTGACAGCTTTATTGTCATCTTCCACTGATGTAGAAGGAGCAGGCTGAACCATGGTGTTAGGGGGAGGAACAGCAAGATAAGCACTACCCCCAGCACCTGACTGACTGGGTGTAGGTTGGATTTGTACAGGAGGTACTGGAAGAGAGGCTACCCCCAGCCCTGTATTGACAGGCACCGACGATGCTATGATTTCAGGATTTACAGGAGGTACGGTCGATGGGACTGTATGCTGGGCCACAATGATGGAATGCATACTTGCGACCATTTCAGCCATTATCTTCAACTTATCTTCTAGCACAGCTATCCGTTGTTCTTGACTAGCTGAACTAGAAGCATCGGGATCTTCATTGATAACATATGATGTCACTTCTCTGGGTACAGTGGAGGACACTGTCTGTTCTGAGCTTTCACTGTATGCATCATAGTCGGAGAAAGAATCATCTCCTGAGTGAGAAGGAAGAAGACGTTCGGAAGGATCTTGAAGATTCCTTTGACCGATTGTGTCTCGGCTTCGGGATCTGGTATGTTGGAATACTCCTTCAGAGGATTCTTGGAGTAAATCCAAATACCGCTGGCTTGGCTTGCGAGGCTTCCCGTGCTTGGAGCACTTCCTACCCCCATTGTCTCTGGAAGTCATGTTGACGGAAGCGTACAAAACCTCGTCTTCATCTTCCGACATATGTTTAGAGTTAGAAAAGTTCAGACGATCGAAGACAGATCATCTTGTTGTCTGACAACAACACTTGATGACCACTTTATGATTGCAATGGTGTCCAAGTGGTTGCACTGGAGATGTTGAGATATTATCCCGTTTTTGCTTGAGGTGTTCTCGAAGATCGGGAACAACAATGGGACGAGCAAAAGTTCGAGGGATGTGTTCTTTGATAACATTCAGAACATGGTTTCGGTTCTTCAAATGTTTTGTTCCCCAAGTGTATAGGGAAGTGCTCACTCCATTGGCATAGGTGTCCGGATTCTTGATCCTAGAAGTTTGCTTCTGATGCTGGTTGGTCTTCGATATTGGCTGTTTACGTTTCACCGAAGTTGGTTGATTAAGATAGGTTCTTAGATCACCAAACTCACCACCAGGGCTTTGTCTGAGACACCAGTAATTTTCCCTATCTTGAACGGAAGATTTTGAGGGTTGGGAGATCTTGGAACTCTGCTACCAGAGTAGGCAGAATACCTCTCTGATCAGTACACTTCCCTTTGGCAAGGAGAGAAGAAGAATCCTTGTTAGAGAGAGTTCTTGTACTGACTGGTGCCGGAGCACATTCAGATTGATCTTCAACGATAAAAACCGAAGAAGACTGAGAAAAGACCAAAAGGCATTTTCCTTTGTTTTGGGATGAAGGGTTAGCTAAAGAGCATTTCCCTCTGTTGTCTTCCAAGTCATGGGACGAGGAAGTTTGAGAATAGACCAAAGGGCCTTTTTCTTTGTTCTGGGGAGGAGGAGGAATAGCCAAAGGACTACCCCCAGTGGATTGTGCAGGAGCAACAGGGTGCTCGAGAGGAGGAGTAGAGCTTTTTCTCTTGTTGTGAGAAGAGGAAAGATTAGCCAAAGGGCTATCTCTCTTGGATTGTGCAGACACAGTTTGCGCATGGGTTGATGGCGCACTGGCAGATTGTGCATGAGGAGTTATGGCAGAATGTCTTCTGGCCTCAGCCAGAGTGGTTTGCGCAGCAGGAGCCTTGTTGCCAGAGTACTTTAGTTGTACTCTGGTTGCTGGATTAGTGGACTGTGCAGGTAAAGTTGCACCCAACTGTGCCAGTGGCATAGGAGTCTTACACTTTGACAAGGCAGCATAGGAAGTTGCTTGCACACTGGCAACAGCAGACTGTGCACGAGTAGTAGAGGCAGATTGTGCAACAACAGAGACAACAGACTGTGCAACAGGCTTAGTAGCAGAATCAACAGACTGCGCAGCAGTCTTGGTGGTAGGATTAACAGACTGCGCAGCCGTCTTTGGGATCCATACTGGGCGCACTTTGCTTGTGGCAGAAGTTGTCATAGGGGGAGGAGTGGTCCTGGAGTTGATCATGGCTTCGTAGGCCGTCTGGTTGACCTTCACAACCAGCATCTTCTGCGTCATCCCGATAGACGCAACATCACATTGAGTTGTCACTTCCTCGTCGGAGGAGAAAGTCGTCCCCAGCAGAGTCGCCATTTTGTTTGCAAAAACAAAAGTTGATCTTTATTTCAACAAACTTTGTAAAGAAGATTACAAGAATTCTGGAAAAGTACAACTATAGGAATCCAATCTAGATGACGATTGCTTTATCCCTTGGACGATATGAACTTTGAAGACGGTAGCCTCTGAATTTGAAGGCGATAGCCTCGGAAGAATGCAGCAGCACTTGGGCAAGAACTCCTGAACCCTCTGATATTTCTGAACTTTAAGTCTGATCCCCTGGAATGAAGACTTGAAACTCTATTTATAGAGTTCTGGAAATAACTAACTTTTAGTTATTCTGAATGCCGCAAGTTGGATTGCGCATGCACTGGATTGAGCAGTATTAGACTGCACAGGCAGTTGTCTGATCATGGGCCAACTGTCTTGGACATATGGCATCATTTGATTGAAATGCGCATGATCGTGTACAGACGGTTGCCATGTAGTGAGCAATTGATGGCATGAATGCCACGTGTATATTTGTTAGTTGTCATGATGAAGTGCGCCACATGAATTGTGCTGACTTCGGATTGCGCTGGGCTGGATGGTGCAACAGCCAGTCTGGTAGAATGTGCTGCATGTACAGCTGTCCTCGAGCATTGTGCGGCACAATAAACGAACAGTCTCCTCGTTCTTTATGCTGTCAGTTGTCAGAAGATTTGATTGTGTCAGGTAATGATGACATGGCCACGTGGTCTAACTGCTACTAGAGGCATGTGCATGCCTTAGATCTAACTGCTACTAGAGGCATACTAGGAGACTTAGCAGTTAGTAACGGTATATGATCGCGGATGTGACCTAGATAGGTGCATCGGGAGGGGAGAACATTTCCTTGTCGTATGGGCTTCTATTACATATTCCCTTGTAATCCGGAAGCTCTGCTGGATATATGGGTATGCTTATCCCTTCAGGTTGGCCACTGTCGTTTTTGAATGTCATGCGCTTAGGTCACTGGTGCCCAAGTGGAGACTATACCAGATCATATTTACAGCCAGGGCTCGTACGATGAAAGGTTTGTTCTTAACTGCATATTTAATTACTACGGTTAGGTTACCTTGTTGGTGGGTTGTCACCTATCTTTATTTGTAGCATAGTTTATATTCAGTATTTATATGGCATATTGTTTATTGTATCTTGTTACGTCCCTCTAAGGACCTGGTGAATTCTCCAGGTGTGTGCTTTTGTGGTTTTACAGGTGCTCTAGCCAAGGCCATTTCTTCGAGGATGATTACACTTGGATCGCCTTCGTTCCGCTCGACAAATTCATTTGTCATGTATTTTTCTCTTTTTAGATGGTAGTGGATTTGTCTCTCCCAACGATTTGTAAATCACAATTCATGAGTTTATTATAAATTTTTTCTTCTTATTCGTGGATGAGATTAGTATTATGGTTTACTGTATTTTATAGCTTATGTATACATATGATGGTTCCATGTATTTGAGTACAATTTGTATGTATGCAGCTGGCATGACGACGTACTTAGTCCTAAGTATTTTGGGACTGGGGCATTAAAAAGATACCTTATCAAATGCCACAAGACATACATTGGCAGTACTGCAGGGTCTGTCCTCTTCCTCTGACTCACTGGCCTAACTCTCGTGCCAGATGCTTGTGTTTGCATACTTTTGACCTGTTGTAGCTTTTCTGCTTGATCTTGATCTATCATATGGATTGTATTCTTTTTTTTTTGACAGTGGACAGTCCTTCTTGATATGCCCTGATTTCTTGCATCCGAAGAATATGGTTTCTTCTTCATTGTTCTCGTAGTCGTCTCTCTTCTTTCAGTTTGATCTCTCAAAATTCAAGAATTTTTTGAAGTTCTTTACTAGCAGGGCATGCTCATCACTACTGGATGATTCTTCGTCAGAATCATTATATGCAAATCTTTTGGCTTGTGCTTTGAAGGCGATAGATTTTTCTTTGCGAGTAGCTTCTTCAAATTCTTGTAGGTCCAACTCATGGGTCATGAGCTTGCCCATAAGTGTCTCCAGAGACATTGTGGTAAGATCGTTTCCTTCAATGACCGCAGTTGCCTTTGGGTTCCAATTCTTGGTTAGAGCCCGTAGCACCTTCCTAATCTTCTCATGGTTACTATAATCCTTAACAAGGGAATGCAAAGGATTAATAATATCTAGAAAACAAGTAAACATCTGTGTAATTGACTCGTCGGGTTTCATATTAAATGGTTCATACTCCGGTGTTAGTCTGCTAATTTTGGATTCCTTCACTTGGGAGGTACCTTCATGAGTCATCTTGAGAAGTTTCCAAATCTCATGAGACGTAGTACAGGTCAAAATACGATTAAACTTTGTTAATTGTACAGAATAATGCATTGATGGCACGTGCATCTAGACTAGCCTTTGTCTTTTCTTATTCTGTATATTTATCGTGTGGCTTGTCTTCCATTTCACCATCAACCAATATTCTAGCCGGTTTCTTATAACCGTCTACTTATATAGACCAAAGTTCAAAGTCAAGAGACTTTAGAAAGAAACTCATTCCTGTTTTCCAATAAGTATAGTTCGTACCATCAAATAGTGGGGGTCTATTTGTGGATTGCCCTTCACTGTTGAATATTGATTTCACTGCTGCCATAAATACTCTCTGGAGTGTTATATTAGAATATAACCTGCTCTGATACCAAATGTATGACCGTTGAGCACCTCTAGAAGGGGGTGAATAGTGTGTGTGTGTGTGTGTGTACAGCAAAAATAATTACCACTTTAAAAATTAACAGATTATAAACTATGGTAGATATAAGAGACAGTAAATTAAATGTAGTAATCAAGAGATAGAAGATCAAACTCAGTGAACACCGCGATATATACTGGTTTCCCTCTGAGAGGACTAATCCAATCTTGAGTACTCTTGCCTACTGTTAATCCACTATTCATAAGATAAATGAGGGCTTGTCATCTCTTTACAACATTGTACCTTGGTGACGAGCGCACGACCGACTCCAACAAACTTGAACACGAAAACTGAAACGTTTTCTGAATTGCGACCTCTTTACAAATTTTGAACCAAAGACTCTAAATCGAACAGAATGTTACTGGCTTTGGGTAAGAGTGGTATAAGCAAGATTTGAAAGCTTTAGAGCGTTGAAAAACACTTAGGAAGAAATAGAAAGAAGAGTGAATGAGTTGATTAGAAATGTAAAAATTCTTCTCTGTTTATAGTATTTTTGAGGACCGAACTCGGGCATAGTTCGGGCAGAGTTTGGATACTAGGATCTCGCTTTCGAACGTTGCATGCAGATTTTGGAGGAACAAAATTTCAAAAATCCACTGGCCGAACTCGGACCGAACTCGGCCAGAGTTCAGACTGAATTCTGTTGGGTCAAAATAGGATTTATATGGGCCAAATTGCATAGGTTTGGGAACTTTAGATATGCGGGGTTCTTTTAGGATAGATAGGTAGGATTTTTAGTTTTGTGGACTGAGAAAAACCTAAGCTAGTAATATTCCGAACGATCTCACATTCTATATTTCCTAGACTCAATAAAAGTAAAAATACAGAAGAAAATATATAATGACTCGATCTGGATTCTGATACAATCTAGTCTAGATGATGATGCGACTTTCCTTATAGATGTAGGATGTAGGCGCAGTACGTTCTTCGATATTGATTACAGTAACCTATAACATCAGTAGAAGTTCATATATTTTATGTATCGACTTAAGTTATCGTTGATTATCAAAATCAGGTGTGACCATTTAGCCAATGGGCCAACACAGGACTATCGTACTACTCTATGAATCCATTCTTTGGCAAACTCTGTTGCTGACATTCAGTACACCCAGGCACACCATCTATTCTCATCACCTTATCCAGTAATGTGTGACACCTTGCGCCTGGGATACAGGATCGAGGATCCGTATGTTTAGCCTTACTTCGATCCATCCGACAACTTCTTCTCTGGACATCCACCCACCATTGATCCTACTGGAGGTGCAGGCATGTAGCTGACCTCTACTAGCTGTTTCTAAGGAGCTTTCTATTCTGAGAAGTTAATGTTTTGATTTTTCATATACTTTGTTATGTTTTTCGTAGACATTTTGATGTACCAAAACATTAGCTATGTTGGTTTCTATCTTGGTACGATGTCTATATTTTGGGACTACTTTGATGTACTCAGACATTTACAGTTATTTATGATCGACTTATGTTATTCTCAGCCTTGGTATCAAAAATTATACTTTTCTGATTCACGACAAGTTACACTCATATAGTATCTGATTATAATACTACATTCATATAGTCTGAACATTTTCAATATATGTTGATATACTGGCTAATTGGTTCATATTATACTATGCTCCCACGACATAATCTTCAAAACCTTGTGGTATATTTTTTCTCTATCTATGGTTCTAATTTTATGATTATTGACAAAGGGGAAGAATAACACAACTAGTATACAATTACTTAATACGCATAGTGGTTTTTTTTACCATATAGATCTCAATTCTTAGTATTAAATGTAAAATAGTTTAAATTTGGAATTAGAACATACTGCTCTTAACATGATTACGTTGATTTATATTATACAATATAGTTGGCAAAGTTTTTCAGGTTCTACAGATAGCCTATGCAGCCCATGCACTACTCAGATATATTATTTACGGAAGAGTGCACTTTACTCAAAACCTACCTATGGATTATGGGGGAGCTTTTATGTCAAAGGCTACCTGCTAATTAAGTTATATTGGCATGGCTTGTCAATTATTATTATAGGGGAGATTGTTGGGATAAGTGTCAATGGTCAACCTGATTATGATAATTGACATAACCTAGCTTAAATACAAGAGATCAATTAGAAAGAAGAAAATACTGCACTTATATGGCAAGACATCTGCTTCAACTTGCTGGATCAACACGTTGTTAATTATTGGGATGTAATCTTATATTTTATTAAGTTTAGGACATTATGTACATCGAGTCATATTGATACTTCAAATATCCACTCGATCCACAAAACAAAGTCCACTCAACCAAAGGCCTGAAACCCATTTACAAAAGTCCAATCCAAAATACAATAAACTATTCCAAATCAGCCAAAATCTATACCTAATTTGTACTCCGAACTCAGATCGATCTCGTACCAAACTCAGTCTTGGCAATCCTAGAAAATCCAGACTGCTGTAAAACCCTAGATATTATGGTTCCCAATGTTAGAAAAAATTTAAATATCCATCATAATTCGGGCCGACCTCTGCCTAAAAAAAGCCTATAAATAGACATGGATTCGCACATTAGCACTCACTCGTCTCTTTTCTTCTTTCTTACCTATTGAGTGATCTCCAAGCTTTAGCCTTTCCATCTCCAAAATCAACTTCCTCAGCCTTCTAGTTTCAAGTACGATCTCTCTTAGAAGTCTGAAAAGAGTTGTACAAGATCGGTTTATAAAATCTTCTCTCTGCTACTGAAGTCGTAAGTTCTTCAAATCAAAGCTCGTATTTATGAAGTCGTTGTGCGCTTTGAATAAATGCACAAGGTGTAAGGAGCTGCAAGCACTTCGGATTCAAAGCTTGTGTTTAACTATTGTGACTATAGTGGATTCAACTTTGAGCTAGAGTTCTCGGGAATGAACTATACCTCTCAGAAGAAAACCAGGATAAAATCTCAGTTTTTGCGTTTGCTCTCTTAACTTTGTTGTTTTTTAATACTTGTCTTATACTCACAAAATATTATTCTGTTGGTTGCACCCTGCCTTCACTTAGAATATTTTTTATTTGATAGATATTTTTGCTGCACTCTATTCACCCCCTCTAGTGTTGCCTAATGGTTCTTCACAAAGAACATCTGCCATATAGATTCTTTCGTGGTTGTCTCAGGCTCTAACACTTCATCTGGAATGTCATCATAAAGTTTAGAAGTCTCCGATACCGGATGAGCCGTCATAAAATCAGACGATACTTGACCTTTGATTGCATTCTACAGAACATACCCCACCGCCTATGTAGAAGAATTATGCACACTTGGCTTAGTCATGAGAACCCTGAGAGGATTCACTTGAGATACGATGTGGATAGTCTGTCCAGTCACATAGTGACGTGTCTTTTGGATAGAAAAGACCAGGACAACACATTCTTTCTCTATAGGATTATACATGTATTCTGTACCGATCATCATACGACTTACATAGTAAATAGCCTGTTCATGACCTTCATTATTCTTCTGGGCTAGTAGCACGCCGAAAGAATGATCTACCGCACGAACATATAACAAGAAGGGCTTTTCCACAACTAGAGCCACCAATACTAGGGAATTTGTGAGGTACCTCTAGATATCGTCAAACGCCTGTTGGTACTTTTGACTTCAGACGAAAGAGACTCCTTTCTTCATGAGTTGAGTGCACGACAGACAACGCCCATATAGATTAGAGATAAACCTTCTGATATATGCTAGTTTACCTTGTAGACCGCATAGCTCCTCGAGATTCTTTAGAGGACGCATTTCAAGGACAGCCTTAAATTTATCAGTATCAAGATGTATCCCTTTTGAGGTTGCAACAAACCCACAAAATATTCCACTAGAGACTTCCAGAAAGATTTTTAACATTAATGTTGTCCGCATAAATTCGAACACCGTTCTCAAGTCTTGAAGGTGATCGTCCTTTGAACGTCTTTTAACATTAATGTCGTCCGCATAACATTCTACCATTTTGCGCAAATATTTGAAAAATTATGCTTAAGAGTCGCTGGTATGTCACCCTAGCATTTTTTAAACCAAAGGGTATCACCATAGCTGTATACCCCAACGGTGTTTGGAATGATATGCGCTACTCATTATCCAAAAATATCTTGATTTAGTTATAACCCGAGAACCCGTCTTTGAAAGACAGGCGCTTAAAACTACATGCGTTGTTAATCATGACGTCCGTAATTGGAAGAGGGAACTCATCTTTTGGAAAAACTACATTTAGATTATGGTAGTCATTTAGACTCGAATCTTCTCGTTCTTCTTTATGGCTGGACAATGTTAGCAAACTAGTCAAGGTGTTGTTCTTTACGGACAAAACCACTTGTTATTATCTTTTGACTTTGACTTCAATATCTGCCATGACATCTGGACAGAACCGGGTAGATGTTGCTTCACTCGCTTAGCATATGAAAGGATATTGAGTCAATACATTACGATTTGAGTATTAAGACCAGGCATGTTTTCATAACTCCAAGAAAATACATCAATATATTCTTTTATAAGCTGTATAAAAGAATTCTTATCTTCTTTAGACGGACTTTTATTGATGAAAATAGGTTTGGAAGATGACCCATCCCCCAAGTCGACTTGAACAACTTCATCTTTAGTAGGTGGTTCATGTTGTTCAAATTATAATTCCCACTGATAACTTTTGAGCCCAAGGATCAACTCCGTAAGGCTCTATTGATTATCATCTTCAACCTGGTCCACTCGCACCATGTTGATTGACAATGCATGTTTGGAAATAGCTCCAATAGTTACATATAAATCCCAAGTAGAAGAATAAGAATGCATTTTACTTTCTTCTTCTGAGCATTCCAGAGTTGTGTGAGTGATATAACCTGAGCCTGCAGGTATGGTGATAGTAGGTTTTAAGCTTAAACTTTTTCATGCCCCAGATCCAGAATACTGGAAAGCGGGGGCAGACACAGCCAGCTACGTATATAGAAGTGTAATCCAACTCGATATACGGTCACAGTTGTCTAGATGTATGAGGGTTTATCTACAAGCCATCAGTCTCTTATGGTCAAGAACAAGCCTAGTGTCTCAATCTCAAGCAAGTAATAACAGTCACAAGATGTTAGACCATCAGATATTCAATAGTAAGGCGTCCCATACATTTCATATACAGATGATCATGAAGCTAGTCGTACAAAATGCGAGGACTAGCAAGAGTTTCAGTCATACATGATCAACCCTAGGATTTGTTAATCATGTTACAGCTCGTAGGAAGACAAGAAATATAAGTATTCAACACGAGCTAACACTTGCTTGGCGGCTAAACGCCTCAAAAGAATAATTTTACAATAGAGCGGGAGAGCAAAATTAAACCCACTCATTGCCAGGGTTTCTTCTAGTGTTCACCATCTGGCTGGAAGGCAGGGAGATCCTCGGGAGCTACTCCTAAATCTGGCCATACAAACCAGCTAGGTCAGACCCCAGAAAGAAAAGTGCCATAAGGGAGGCTTCACTAAGGAACTAAAACCAGCATATTAACACATAAGGACATAAATGAAATAACAAGAGACATGAGTTAGAGAAAATAGGGTGATAAACGATAAGATAACTAAAGGACTATTCCGGTAACCAAGTTACAACTCGTAAACCAAAAAGGACCGGGGTTGTAACCCTTCGCCTGAACTGAACTTAGTTTCTAACCAATTATCGACAAGTAAGCATAAACTGTAAAATATCCTGAAGTAACCATGTACCGGCATGGTCTAGACAAGACTAGACTCCATCAATCAATCACGGCCAAGCAATGAGTACGGCTTGATACTTTAACTAACTAGGGTTATCATAAGCCTAGTTACTAATAAGATGCAATGAGATGTGCCAACAGTCACAAGCCCTGCAGCTATCCAGTTATCCTTCCAGAGGTTGAGAGTTGTATTAGGTGGATACATCACCCAGGAGACAAATGTATCCCATGGTGCAACACATGACAGTATGCTGGAAATGCGCCATACTCGACGACAGGCTACAAGTCCAATTAAAGCGTCCAGATAATGGGATTGCCTGTGACTAGAAAATCTCTTTATGAACTACTTGATCAATCTAGTCATTAATCTAGTCAGATTCAGTATGAATCCCTGACCGTGGTAACCAGGGATGCAATTCCTAGACATGATGCAAGACGAGACTGGTAGCTTATACAAGCATATTCAAGAACAATCACCCATGGTGTCAAGACGAGTTATTAATCAACATGTCAAGATGGCCGTCGCAACAGCATTCAAGATTACGTGTTAAGTTACTTATCAAGATTACTTATTATGTCAAGAGTGCGTCACGACGGACCACCATCCAGAATTATCATGTCAAGTTACTTGTCAAGAGTGCACCGCGACGGGTCACTATCAAGAGTTATCATGTAATGGCATATTCAAGATTGCACCACAATGGGTCACTATCATGTAAAGCAAAGAAAGACATGTTCAAGATTGCACCACAACTGGTCACTATCATATAAAGCAAAGAAAGACATGTTCAAGAGTGCACCACAACGGATCACAATCATATAAAGCAAAGAAAAAGCATAAATCATGAGTGCACCACAATGGGTCACTATTTAGAAATTCTAAATATGCATAGATTGCAAAGTACAATAAATCCAGAAAAGTATGAAAACACATATCATATCACATAAGAAATATTCGAAAGGAAAGACATATCCTGATATGTGAGAAGGGATAAGTAAAAATTAACTAATTGGCATAAAACAATAATTAAATCTGTGCTAGTGTTAGGTGTACAAAGGGTGTACAATCATTTTCTAACTGTACAAGATCATTAAATCATGTTAAAAAATTTATTATAGTCGAAGCGACCTCAAAACTTCAAGTACAACATGTGCCAAAAGATCAAAACTATGATTGAAGTTATCAATCGCATATGAACTCCAGCTAAAGTAAAACAAGAAGATTCTTGAAGCCAAGACAAAGATCCACAACTTTCATGTTGGGAGTTGGAAGAAATTATGGCCAAAAATCTTCCAAATAGGACATAAAACAGCCAAAAATAGCCAAAATAGGTACTATGTAGCATTATGCAGGCCATGCGGCCCTATTCATTCCTGCGGCACTATACATCCATACGGCACTATTCATTCCTACAGCACTATTCATTCCTGCAGCACTATGCATCCATGAGGCACTATTCGTCCCTATGGCACTATGCATCCATGCGGCACTATGCAAACCATGCGGCACTATTCATTCATGCGGTATTATTCATTCTTGCGGAACTATGCATCCATACGGTACTATTTATTCCTACCGTACTATGCATCCATGTGGTACTATACAAACCATACAACACTATTCATTCCTGTAGCACTATTCATTCCTGCGACACTATTCAAGCCTATGACACTATGCAAGTCATGCGGTACTATACATCCATGCGGCACTATTCATTCCTGTGGCACTATGCAAGCCTGTTGGCACTATGCAAGCCATGCGGCACTATGCATCTATACAACACTATTCATTCCTGTGACACTATGCAAGCCTGCGGCACTATGCAAGCCATGCGGCACAATTCATGCGGCACTATTCATCGTCCCTGCCAGATTCAGGACAGATAAACTAGAAAATGTCCAAATCTTATTTTGGCCATAACTTCCTCAAAACAAGTCAAAATCTAACTTTTCAAAGGTCCTTTGTGGGTAAAATCGAATTCTCTACAACATAGAACAATCAAAACTTGAAAATAATGATGTTTGGTAGATCAAAACCCAAGAAAACCAAAAAAGCTACAAATTTAGATCTACAAAAATCCCTCCGCCAAAATAAAAAATATCAAGTCCTGAAGGTGCTTAGAATCTTGTAGAGAAGACGATAAAACAATAAAATGAAATATCCATCATAAAGTAAGTTGTACTTGCCTAGGGCTTGGTAGGTTGGTGGGGGAGTAATGGAGGAAGAAGGAGTTATGAGAAAATAATGAAGGAGGGAGAGTGGAGTTGACTTATATAGTAAGCCACACCATCTCAAACCAAACCAAAATAAACCAAGCAAGCTAAACCAAGTCAAGATTAAACCAAGAATAGGCTAAGCAAAACAAGTCTAATTACGGTCCACATGACACATGTCAGAAATCTCATATACGCAAAGGAAAATACGTATAATAAGAAATGGAAGTGACAACTCTACCCACCTTAAAAGAATTCCGTCCTCGAAATTTAATCAAGAATCTAGAGATATCGGGACATGCTACATTATCATAAGCAAGCTACGACTAGTAGTCAATCAAGCAATCATTCATACAAACAAGGAATTAAAAGGCATAAGGAATAAGGAACACACTCTGTTGGAAACCTCTCTGCCGGTTCTGTATTTCAGCTTGGGTCGGGACATACTGCTGGGGTCTCTGCTGCTGGAAGGCTTGTGCCTAAGGCGACAATAGCTTCGAAGGCTGGTACTACTGCTGTACTGGTGCTGGGACTGGTCCCAGGTTGCTGGTGGTCCACTGAAGGTGCTCCACCTTGCTGATCGGTAGGACCAAAAATAATATCGTTGAAGAAATGACATGGGAAAAAATAAGGAAGGACCAAGATAGATCGAGGATATAAGCATGTGAACAGGTCAAGATTTCAGAAAGATTTGGAGACACGAGTAGAGATCAAGGGCGAGTACAGATTGAGACATCTATTCGGTAAAACCCTCACACATCTTGATTTACAAGACCTGTATGGGCCACCACTTAAACCGTGTCATACCCCAGATCCAGAATACTGGAGAGCGGAGGCAGACACGCCCAGCTACGTATATAGAAGTGTAATCCACCTCGATATACGGTCACGGCAGTCAAGATACATGAGGGTTTATGTACAAGCCATCAATCTGTTATGGTCAAGAACAAGCCTAGTGTCTCAATCTCAAGCAAGTAATAATAGTCACAAGATGTTAGACCATCAGATATTCAATAGTAAGGCGTCCCATACATTTCATATACAAATGATCATGAATCTAGTCGTACAAAATGAAAGGACTATCAAGAGTTTTAGTCATACATGATCAACCCTAGGATTTGTTAATCACGTTACAGCCCGTAGGAAGACAAGGAATATAAGTATTCAATACGAGCTAACACTTGCTCGGCGGCTAAATGCCTCAAAAGAATAATTTTACAATAGAGCGGGAGAGCAAAATTAAACCCACTCATTGCCAGGATTTCTTTTAGTATTCGCCATCTGGTTGGAAGGCAGGGAGATCCTCGGGAGCTACTCCAAAATCTGGCCATACAAATCAGCTGGATCAGACCCCAGAAAGAGCAAGTGCTACAAGGGAGGCTTCATTAAGGAACTAAAACCAGTATATTAACATATAAGGACATAAATGAAATAACGAGAGACATGAGTTAGAGAAAACATGGTGATAAACGATAAGATAACTAAATGACAATTCCGGTAACCAAGTTACAACCCGTAAACCAAACAAGGACCGAATTTGTAACCCTTCGCCAGAACAGAACTTGGTTTCTAACCAATTATCGACAAGTTAGCATAAACTATAAAATGTTCCGAAGTAACCATGTATTGGCATGGTCTAGACATGACTAGACTCCATCCATCAATCATGGCCAAGTAATGAGTACGGCTTGATACTTTAACTAACTAGGGTTATCGCAAGCCTAGTTACTAACAAGATGCAATGAGATGTGCCAACAGTCACAAGCCCTGCAGCTATCCAGTTATCCTTCCAGAGGTTGAGAGTTGTATTAGGTGGATACATCGCCTAGGAGACAAATGTATCCCATAGTGACATGGGGGAGCAACACATGACAATCTGGTAAAAATGCGCCCTACTCGACAGCAGGCTACAAGTCCAATTAAAGCGTCCAGATAACGGGATTGCCTGTGACTAAAAAATCTCTTTATGAACTACTTGATCAAACTAGTCATTAATCTAGTCAGATTCAGTATGAATCCCTAACCGTGGTAACCAGAGATGCAAGTCCTAGATATGATGTAAGACAAGACTGGTAGCTTACACAAGCATATTCAAGAACAATCACCCACGGTGTCAAGATGAGTTATTAATCAGCATGTCAAGATAGCCGTCGCAACAGCATTCAAGATTAAGTGTTAGGTTACTTATCAAGATTACTTATTATGTCAAGAGTACGTCACGACGGACCACCATCCAGAATTATCATTTCAAGTTACTTATCAAGAGTGCACCGCGATAGGTCACTATCAAGAGTTATCATGTAAAGACATGTTCAAGATTGCACCACAATGGTTCACTATCATGTAATGCAAAGAAAAACATGTTCAAGAGTGCACCACAATGGGTAACTATCATATAAAGCAAAGAAAGACATGTTCAAGAGTGCACCACAACGTGTCACTATCATATAAAGCAAAGAAAAGACATAAATCATGAGTGCACCACAACGGGTCACTATTTAGAAATTCTAAATATGGCATAGATTGTAAAGTACAATAAATCTAGAAAAGTATGGAAACACATATCATATCACATAAGAAATATTTAAAAGGAAAGACATATCCTGACATGTGAGAAGGGATAAGTAAAAGTAACTAATTGGCATAAAATAATAATTAAATCTGTGCTAGTGTTAGGTGTACAAAGGGTGAACAATCATTCTCTAACTGTACAAGATCATTAAATCATGTTAAGAAATTTATTGTAGTTGAAGAAACCTCAAAACGTCAAGTCCAAAAAATATACCAAAATATCAAAACTATGATTGAAGTTTTCAATCGCATATAAACTCCAGCTAAAGTAAAACAAGAAGATTCTTGAAGCCAAGACAAAGATCTGCAACTTTTATGTTGGGAGTTGGAAGAAATTCTGGCCACAAATATTCCAAATAGGACATAAAACAGCCAAAAACAGCAAAAATATGCACTATGCGGCACTATGCAAGCCATGCGGCCTTATTCATTCTTGTGGCACTATTCATTCCTGCAGCACTATTCATTCCTGCAGCACTATGCATCCATATGGCACTATTTATCCCTGTGGTACTATGCATCCATACGACACTATGCAAACCATACGGCACTATTCATTCATGCTGTACTATTCATTCCTGCGAAACTTTGCATCCATACGACACTATTCATTTCTGCGGTACTATGCATCCATGTGGTACTATGCAAACCAGACAGCACTATTCATTTTTGCGGCACTATTCATTCCTGTGGTACTATTCAAGCCTATGATACTATGCAAGCCATGCGGCACTATACATCCATGTGGCACTATTCATTCCTCTGGTACTATGCAAGCCTGTAGCACTATGCAAGCCATGCGGCACTATACATCCATACGGCACTATTCATTCCTGTGACACTATGCAAGCCTATGGCACTATGCAAGCCATGTGGCATAATTCATACGGTACTACCCTGCCAGATTCAGGACAGATGAACTAGAAAATGTCCAAATCTTATTTTGGCCATAACTTCCTCAAAATAAGTCGAAATCTAACTTTTCAAAGGTCTATTTTGGTTAAAATCGAATTCTCTACAACATAGAACAATCAAAACTTGAAAATAATAACGTTTGGTAGATCAAAACTCAAGAAAACCAAAAAGGCTTTAAATTTAGATCTACAAAAATCCCTCCGCCAAAATAAAAAATGTCGTCCTAAAGGTGCTTAGAATCATGTAGAGAAGCCGATAGAACCATAAAATGGAAGATCCATCATGAAGCAAGTTGTACTTGTCTAGGGCTTGGTAGGTTGGTGGGAGAGTAATGGAGGAAGAAGGAGTTATGAGAAAATAATGAAGGAGAGAGAGTGGAGTTGACTTATATAGTAAGCCACACCATCTCAAACCAAACCAAAATAAACCAAGCAAGATAAACCAAGTCAAGATTAAACCAAGACTAGGCTAAGAAAAATAAGTCTAATTACAGTCCACATGACACATGTCAGAAATCTCGTATACGCATCGAAAAATACGTATAATAAGAAACAAAAGTGACAACTCGACCCACCTTGAAAGAACTCCGTCCTCGGAATTTAATCAAGAGGCTAGAGATGTCGGAACAGGCTATATTATCATAAGCAAGCTACGACTAGTAGTCAATCAAGCAATCATTCATACAAATAAGGAATTAAAAGGCATAAGGAATAAGGAACACACTCTGCTGTAAACCTCACTGCCGGTTCTGTATTTGAGATTGGGTAGGGATATACTGCTGGGGTCTCTGCTGATGGAAGGCCTGTACTTGAGGCGGCAATAGCTTCGGAGGCTGGTACTGCTGCTGTACTGGTGCTGGGGCTGGTCCCCGGGTTGCTGGTGGTCCACTGAAGGTGCTCCGCCTTGCTGATCGGTAGGACCAGAAATAATGCCGCTGAAGAAACGACATAGAAAACAATAAGGAAGGACTAAGATAGATCGAGGATATAAGCATGTGATCAGGTCAAGATTTCAGAAAGATTAGGAGACACGAGTAGAGATCAAGGGCGAGTGCAGATTCAGATATCTATTCAGTAAAACCCTCACACATCTTGATTTATAAGACCTGCATGGGCCACCACTTAAACCATGTCATACCCCAGATCCAGAATACTGGAGAGTGGGGGCAGACACAGCCAGCTACGTATATAGAAGTGTAATCCACCTCGATATACGGTCACGGCTGTCAAGATAATGAGGGTTTATGTACAAGCCATCAGTCTCTTATGGTCAAGAACAAGCCTAGTGTCTCAATCTCAAGCAAGTAATAATAGTCACAAGATATTAGACCATCAGATATTCAATAGTAAGGCATCCCATACATTTCATATACAGATGATCATAAAGCTAGTCGTATAAAATACGAAGACTATCAAGTGTTTCAGTCATACATGATCAATCCTAGGATTTGTTAATAACGTTACAGCCCGTAGAAAGATAAGAAATATAAGTATTTAACATGAGCTAACACTTGCTCGGCGGTTAAACGCCTCAAAAGAATAATTTTACAATAGAGTGGGAGAGCAAAATTAAACCCACTCGTTGCCAGGATTTCTTTTAGTGTTCACCATCTGGCTGGAAGGTAGGGAGATCCTCGGGAGCTACTCCAAAATTTAGCCATACAAACCAGCTGGGTCAGACCCTAGAAAGAGCAAGTGCCACAAGGGAGGCTTCACTAAGGAACTAAAACCAGCATATTAACACATAAGGACAAAAATGAAATAACAAGAGACATGAGTTAGAGAAAACAGGGTGATAAACGATAAGATAACTAAATGACAATTCCGGTAACCAAGTTACAACCCGTAAACCAAATAAGGACCGGGGTTGTAACCCTTCGCCTGAACAGAACTTGGTCTCTAACCAATTATCGACAAGTTAGCATAAACTGTAAAATGTCCTGAAGTAACCATGTATTGGCATGGTCTAGACAAGCCTAGACTCCATCCATCAATCATGGCCAAGCAATGAGTACGGCTTGATACTTTAACTAACTAGGGTTATAACAAGTCTAGTTACTAACAATATGCAATGAGATGTGCTAACAGTCACAAGCCCTGCAGCTATCCAGTTATCCTTCCAGAGGTTGAGAGTTGTATTAGGTGGATACATCGCGCAGGAGACAAATGTATCCCATGGTGACTTGGGGGTGCAACACATGACAATATGCTAGAAATATGCCCTACACGAAGGCAGGCTACAAGTCCAATTAAAGCGTCCAGATAACGGGATTGCCTATGACTAGAAAATCTCATTACGAACTACTTGATCAATCTAGTCATTAATCTAGTCAGATTCAGTATGAATCCCTAACCGTGGTAACCAGGGATGTAAGTCCTAGACATGATGCAAGACAAGACTGGTAGCTTACACAAGCATATTCAAGAACAATCACCCACGGTGTCAAGACGAGTTATTAATCAGCATGTCAAGATAGCCGCAACAATATTCAAGATTACGTGTTAGATTACTTATCAAGATTACTTATTATGTCAAGAGTGCGTCACGATGGACCACCATCCAGAATTATCATGTCAAGTTACTTGTCAAGAGTGCACCGTGATGGATCACTATCAAGAGTTATCATGTAAAGACATGTTCAAGAGTGCACCACAACGGATCACTATCATATAAAGCAAAGAAAGACATGTTCAAGAGTGCACCACAACGTGTCACTATCATATAAAGCAAAGAAAAGACATAAATCATGAGTGCACCACAATGGGTCACTGTTTAGAAATTCTAAAATGGCATAGATTATAAAGTATAATAAATCCAGAAAAGTATGGAAACACATATCATATCACATAAAAAATGTTAGAAAGGAAAGACATATCCTGACATGTGAGAAGGGATAAGTAAAAGTAACTAATTGGCATAAAACAATAATTGAATCTGTGCTAGTGCTAGGTGTACAAAGGATGAACAATCATTCTCTAACTGTACAAGATCATTAAATCATGTTAAGAAATTTATTGTAGTTGAAGAAACCTCAAAACGTCAAGTCCAAAAAATATGCCAAAATATCAAAACTATGATTGAAGTTATCAATCGCATATGAACTCCAGCTAAAGTAAAACAAGAAGATTCTTGATACCAACACAAAGATCTACAACTTTCATGTTGGGAGTTGGGAGAAATTGTGGCCACAAATATGTCAAATAGGACATAAAACAGCCAAAAACAGCCAAAATAGGCACTATACGGAACTATGCGGCACTATGCAAGCCATGCGGCCCTATTCATTCCTGCGGCACTATGCATCCATGCGGCACTATTCATTCCTGCAGTACTATTCATTCCTGCAGCACTATGCATCCATGCGGCACTATTCGTCCCTGTGGTACTATGCATCCATGCGATACTATGCAAACCATGCGGCACTATTCATTCATACGGTACTATTCATTCCTGTGGAACTTTGTATCCATACGACACTATTCGTTTCTGCAGCACTATGCATCCATGTGGTACTATGCAAACCATACAGCACCATTCATTCTTGCGGTACTATTCATTCTTGTGGCACTATTCAAGCCTATGATACTATGCAAGACATACGGCTCTATGCATCCATGCGGCACTATTCATTCCTGTGGCACTATACAAGCTTGTGGCACTATACAAGCCATATGGCACTATTCATTCCTGCGACACTATGCAAGCATGCGGTACTATACAAGCCGTGCGGCACAATTCATACGGCACTACCCTGCCAGATTCAGGACAGATGAATTAAAAAATGTCTAAATCTTATTTTGGCCATAACATCCTTAAAACAAGTCAAAATCTAACTTTTCAAAGGTCTATTTTAGGTAAAATCAAATTCTCTACAACATAGAATAATCAAAACTTGAAAATAATGAAGTTTGGTAGATCAAAACCCAAGAAAACCGAAAAGGCTACAAATTTAGATCTACAAAATTCCCTCCGCCAAAATAAAAAATGTCAAGTCCTAAAGGTGCTTAGAATCATATAGAGAAGACGATAAAACAATAAAATGGAAGATCCATCATGAAACAAGTTGTACTTGCCTAGGACTTGGTAGGTTGGTGGGAGAGTAATTGAGGAAGAAGAAGGAGTTATGAGAAAATAATGAAGGAGATAGAGTGGAGTTGACTTATATAGTAAGCCACACCATCTCAAACCAAACCAAAATAAACCAAGCAAGATAAACCAAGTCAAGATTAAACCAATACTAGGCTAAGCAAAATAAGTCTAATTACAGTCCACATGATACATGTCAGAAATCTCGTATACGCATAGAAAAATACGTATAATAAGAAACAAAAGTGACAACTCTACCCACCTTAATAGAATTTCGTCCTCGGAATTTAATCAAGAGGCTAGAGATGTCGGGACAGGCTATATTATCATAAGCAAGCTACGACTAGTAGTCAATCAAGCAATCATTCATACAAACAAGGAATTAAAAGGCATAAGGAATAAGGAACACACTCTGCTGGAAACCTCTCTGCCGGTTTTGTATTTGAGCTTGGGTCAGGACATACTGCTGGGGTCTCTGCTGCTGGAAGGCTTGTGCCTGAGGCGATAATATCTTCGGAGGCTAGTACTGGTGCTGGGGCTGGTCCCCAGGTTGCTGGTGGTCCCCTGAAGGTGCTTCGCCTTGCTGATCGGTAGGACCAAAAATAATGTCGCTGAAGAAACGACATGGGAAACAATAAGAAAGGACCAAGATAGATCGAGGATATAAGCATGTGATCAGGTCAAAATTTTAGAAAGATTAGGAGACACGAGTAGAGATCAAGGGCGAGCGCAGATTGAGACATCTATTCGATAAAACCCTCACACATCTTGATTTACATGACCTGCATGGGCCACCACTTAAACCGTGTCATATCCCAGATCCAGAATACTGGAGAGCGAGGGCAGACACGGCCAGCTACGTATATAGAAGTGTAATCCACCTCGATATACGGTCACGACTGTCAATATACATGAGGGTTTATGTACAAGCCATCAGTCTCTTTTGGTCAAGAACAAGCCTAGTGTCTCAATCTCAAGCAAGTAATAATAGTCACAAGATGTTAGACCATCAGATATACAGATGACCATGAAGCTAGTCGTACAAAATGCGAGGACTAACAAGAGTTTCAGTCATACATGATCAACCCTAGGATTTGTTAATCATGTTACAACCCGTAGGAAGACAAGAAATATAAGTATTCAACACGAGCTAACAATTGTTCGGCGGCTAAACGCCTCAAAAGAATAATTTTACAATAGAGCGGAAGAGCAAAATTAAACCCACTCGTTGCCACGATTTCTTCTAGTGTTCACCATCTGGCTGGAAGGCAGAAAGATCCTCGGAAGCTACTCCAAAATCTGGCCATACACACCAACAGGGTCAGACCCTAAAAGAGCAAGTGCCACAAGGGAGGCTTCACGAAGGAACTAAAACTAGCATATTAACACGTAAGGACATAAATGAAAATAAGAGACATGAGTTAGAGAAAACAGGGTGATAAACGATAATATAACTAAAGGACAATTCCGGTAACCAAGTTACAACCCGTAAACCAAACAAGGACCGGGGTTGTAACCCTTCGCCTGAACAGAACTTAGTCTCTAACCAATTATCGACAAGTTAGCATAAACTGTAAAATGACCGGAAGTAACCATGTACTGGCATGGTCTAGACAAGACTAGACTCCATCCATCAATCACGGCCAAGCAATGAGTACGGCTTGATACTTTAACTAACTAGGGTTATCACAAGCCTAGTTACTAACAAGATGCAATGAGATGTGCCAACAGTCACAAGCCCTGCAGCTATCCAGTTATCCTTCCAGAGGTTGAGAGTTGTATTAGGTGGATACATCGCCCAGGAGACAAATATATCCCATGGTGACTTGGGGGTGCGACACATGACAATATGCTAGAAATGTGCCCTACTCGATGGCAGGCTACAAGTCCAATTAAAGCGTCCAGATAACGGGATTGCCTGTGACTAGAAAATCTCTTTATAAACTACTTGATCAAACTAGTCATTAATCTAGTCAGATTCAGTATGCATCCCTGACCGTGGTAACCAGGGATGCAAGTCCTAGACATGATGCAAGACAAGACTGGTAGCTTACACAAGCATATTCAAGAACAATCACCCACGGTGTCAAGACGAGTTATTTCAGCATGTCAAGATAGCCGTTGCAACAACATTCAAGATTACGTGTTAGGTTACTTATCAAGATTACTAATTATGTCAAGAGTGCGTCACGACGGACCACCATCAAGAATTATCATGTCAAGTTACTTGTCAAGAGTGCACCGCGACGGATCACTATCAAGAGTTATCATGTAAAGACATGTTCAAGATTGCACCACAATGGGTCACTATCATGTAAAGCAAAGAAAGACATGTTCAAGATTGCACCACAACGGGTCACTATCATATAAAGCAAAGAACGACATATTCAAGAGTGCACCACAACGGGTCACTATCATATAAAGCAAAGCAAAGGCATAAATCATGAGTGCACCATAACGGACCACTATTTAGAAATTCTAGATATGGCATAGATTGTAAAGTACAATAAATCCAGAAAAGCATGGAAACATATATCATATCACATAAAAAATATTCGAAAGGAAAGATATATCTTGACATGTGAGAAGGGATATGTAAAAGTAACTAATTGACATAAAACAATAATTGAATCTGTGCTAGTGTTAGGTGTACAAAGGGTGTACAATCATTCTCTAACTGTACAAGATCATTAAATCATGTTAAGAAATTTATTGCAGTCGAAGAAACCTTAAAATGCCAAGTACAAAAAATATGCCAAAAGATCAAAACTATGATTGAAATTATCAATCGCATATGAACACCAGCTAAAGTGAAACAAAAAGATTCTTGAAGCCAAGACAAAGATCTACAACTTTTATGTTGGGAGTTGGGAGAAATTTTGGGCACAAATCAGCCAAATAGGACATAAAACGGCCAAAAACTGCCAAAATAGACACAATACAAGCCACGCGGCACTATTCATTCCTGCGGCACTATGCATCCATACGGTACTATTTATTCCTGCAGCACTATTCATTCTTTCGGCAATATGCATCTATACGGCACTATTCATCCCTGTGACACTATGCATCTATACGGCACTATACAAACCATGCGGCACTATTCATTCCTGCAATACTATTCATTCCTGCGGCACTATGCATCCATACGGCACTATTCATTCCGGCGGTACTATGCATCCATGCGGTACTATGCAAACCATACGGTACTATTCATTTCTGTGGCACTATTCAAGCCTATGGTACTATGCAAGCTATGCGGCACTACGCATCCATGCGACACTATTCATTCCTACGACACTATGCAAGCCTGTGGCACTACGCAAGCCATACGGTACTATTCATTTCTACGGCACTATTCATTTTTGCGATACTATACAAGCCTACGGCACTATGCAAGCCATGCGGCACTATTCATGCGGCACTATTCATCATCTCTGTCAGATTCAGGACAGATGGACTTGAAAATGTCCAAATCTTATTTTGGCCATAACTTCCTCAAAATAAGTCGAAATCTAACTTTTCAAAGGTCCATTTTAGGTAAAATCAAATTCTCTACAATATAGAACAATCTAAACTTGAAAATAGTTAAGTTTGGTAGATCAAAATCAAAAAAAATCAAAAAGACTATAAACTTAGATCTACAAAAATCTATCCGCCAAAATAAAAAATGTCAAGCCCTAAAGGTGCTTAGAATCAAGTAGAGAAGAAGATAGAACAAAAAATGGAAGATCCATCATAAAACAAGTTGCACTTGCCTAGGGCTTGGTAGGTTGGTGGGAGAGTAATGGAGGAAGAAGGAGTTATGAGAAAATAATGAAGGAGAGACAGTAGAGTTGACTTATATAGTAAGCCTCACCATCTCAAACCAAACCAAAATAAACCAATTAAGCTAAATCAAGTCAAGATTAAACCAATACTAGGCTAAGCAAAACAAGTCTAATTACGGTCCACATGACAAATGTTAGAAATCTCGTATACGCATAGGAAAGTACGTTTAACGGGAAACTAAAGTGACAAACCTGGGAGAAAAGTACCATTAGTGGCAGACTTCTACCTTTGCCAAAATTAATCCCTTTCTGACTTTTCAAGTCATGTCACATCTTCTGGATGATATTCTTGGCTTGAGAGTATAAAGGTAAAGCTGAATTTTACATTATTAGGTTCAAGGTCTTCGATAATAGATTCTTTATGAGATTCAGCTCTGCCAAAAATGATTAGCTTGTCACCTCTCTTCCTTGTTGGAACTTTGAAGTAGGAGTCCTTGTATGGCAGAAAAGGTACATCTTTCTTGAAGGAGGTAGATACAGGCGTATACAGCTTTGTTCCATCTACCAGTGAACATAAAGTATTCACAGATGTTGGAGCAACACAAGAATAATCAAAAAATAAACCTTTTTCATTAGGTAGTTACAAGATCTCCTCCTCAAGAAAAACAACCTTAGGTAAAGTTACGTGGGGTTTTCTATTTACACAATATGCTCATGTATCAACAGCTGCACTTGTCAGATTAATAACTAGAGACAGTTCATGTATAATAGAACGCTTGGAACGATGATGGTCAATTTCCAAGGGTTTAGAATTCCTTATTGGAGTCAAGCCAATCACCAAGGAGGATGAACTTTCTTTTTTCTTGCCGATTTGCGAAAATCAATCACAAGAGCTTCACTGCTTCTTGTATGATCTGTGATGGTGGATGATTAGCTTTGTCCTTTCTAGGTAGCTTGGGAATATTAATCATAAGCACTTCTTCAGCTACTTTCTTAGTGACAGAACCCTTTAAGTGTATAAATGTTGGAACTGAAGATTCCCACAACCCCAAGTTTGTTGTGCGTATTGATCGATGAAAGTTAAACTGATCTAAGACTTGTTCTAACCTTTCATAGCGGAACTAAGGTTCATGAATTATACCTACGACGGAAAGAAGAAGACATTTTACAGCAACCTCGAGCAGTCACGGCCCCAAGATCTTATGTACTTATTCATTCCTCGAGTTGGACGTCGTGTGGGCAACGATCTCCCAACCTTTTCTTCTTCTTGGTAGCCTTCCTTTCTGTCTTCCTATGTGATTCACAAATTTAGAGAAAGTTTCTTATTTCTGATAAATCATGACGGCCAAAGAACAGAGGATATATATAAGGCTATGCCAGGGACCATGAGGAGAAATTAGGTTTAGGTCTCCTAACGGATCTGGTTATCCCGTGTTTAGCCCGAACATACAACCCAGGCACATTAACAATATCTCAGTCCACTTAAAAGCTATTATTGTACTACCTTCCTAATCCTAAATTATGATTGTGGGCTCCTTTAATTATATGCTCGTTTGGCTCCCCTTGCTAAGATATTGAATGTCCGTCGATCAAATTAAGTTACTGACAACTGTATTGATCGATATCTTTCATCCTTAAGCAGTATCACTCAACTTTATTTGTCATATCGGATATAATCCACCTGCAAGGTTTATATGACAATCCTTATGAGCTCCTTAAGGGGGACATAGTCAACCCGACGTATGGGGACATGGATTCCTTTTATAATCAACAACACATCATACATACAATATTATTACCCAATTTAGAGAGATTATTGACCCATAATTAATCTCACTCTTTTATGAGTCAAAGTAATGCACACTTAATATACATGTCTTTTATTATATCTGGATTAAGAGAACACGCATCTATAACAACAGAGGTGTTTGTTCTCTTATGCAGCCAGCACAAAGAGAACAACCTCAAGTGGTCCTGCTCAATACACACAAAGTGTACTAGTGTAAACCTATAGTCAAGATAGACTAATACCAAATTGCAATACAACCTTTCTAATGGATTGTCCAAATCCATCTAGGTTGTGAACTATTTATATATTCCATAAGAAACTGATAGTATGATCTTCTGTGTGATACCACATACCATATTATCTACAATATAGTATATCAGACACTAGTATTAATACTTACAAGAAATACTGTAAACCCCCTAAATTTCTTGTCTTTTTATGTATACATATATATTTTATTTTAAATATTTTGTTATTTAATTACATGAATTTTTTTCACTAAATTATGACATTGTACATATTATGAGTAGTAAGAAATTGTTACATATATATGTATAAAATAGGTAATTCATATAAGGATATTTATTAGAAATTTTAGAAAATATTTTCTTGATTTTTAAGATTTTATTTGAATTTATTTGGACATGTATACATGTATGTATATACATATAAATAAATATTAGAGAAAAAAAATGAAATACAACACAGTAACTTTGGAGTTACTATTCTGTAAACAGTAACTCCAAAGACCCGGTATCCATTCCCTCCCAACAAACATAACAGCATGCAATGATTGAATCAAATCCAATCTAGCACAGATCTTTTTCCAATCTTTTCCAAATATAGTCCCAATCTAATCCCCTTTCAAATCTCCTAGGGCAATAGCAAATTTCTGCAAGGATTGGATTGAAATTCGATCAAAAATAGGTTTTAAACCTCATATATATATATATATATATATATATATATATATATATATATATATATATATATATACTAACTCGGAA
Source organism: Iris pallida (assembly GCA_029216955.1). Classification (NCBI taxonomy): domain Eukaryota; kingdom Viridiplantae; phylum Streptophyta; class Magnoliopsida; order Asparagales; family Iridaceae; genus Iris; species Iris pallida. Next base: position 28,424,921 of record JANAVB010016195.1, read on the forward strand.
GTTAGGGTCGTCCACAAAATACACCATCGATCGAGCATCCCAACTCGATTTCCTCCGACCTGAGCGTCCCTGACATCCTCGCGCACGCCTACAATTGCCTACACGTCGCAATCGACCGCCGGAGCACCCCAAACCCGCCGACCGACCGACCAAAATAGAGGATACTCTGTTCCTAGCCGACAACAGGTACCCCCTTTTCGACTTCATTTTCTCCGCTGGTAATCTAACAAATTTAGATCGATCAGTACATGTGTATAAACAACATACCAAGCTATAAACCTCATCAATTAGAAAATTTTCTAATGCCTTGGATTCTCTAAGAAATTTGCGGGAAGATCGACAAAACAATCTGTTCTTAAACAGAGTCGAAACGGTCCCCGGCATCCGATTTGGAAGGCAGATCATTACCAAACCGTCGACCAATTTAAGAATCTAATTGAACAAGTTTTTAGTTACCACATAGGAGATCGAAACCCTTCTGATAAGTTTTTTTTCCCTATTTTACAGAAAGTTATTCACTGTTGAAAACTAAGAAAAATCAGTTTTAAAAAGTGTAGAATTTTAGAAACTTTTTCCGATACATCGTACGCCCTGACAAACCGTGTGATGTGGTCGTAACCCATAAGCATCGAAAGGCGCGTATGGATGTTGTCGACGTGTGCGAACTGACAGAACTCGATTTCGTTGTGCGTACGCGAAGAAATCGATGTGTATCCGTCAAGATATCCCATATCGACCACTTTACAAACTATGCCATAACTTCATGTACAGTCGTCGATTCGAGACAGAAATTGTGCCAACAGGACCATAACGATTTTTTGGTCCTTTATGCCAAGTTTGGTCTGATTCTGAGAAGGTCGACCGGAACGCCATAGTCGCGGGCCCGCGACTCGATCAACAGGTAAAATTGTGCACGGCCCGTCGGAATCCAAATTTGGACATACGGTTGGGTTTGCCTCCTCAAATCGGACCTGTAGACATATAATATGATGACTTTAGAGACCGTAGGTACTGGCACGCGTTTTGGTGTAAAATTGGTCCAACGACGGACATCGTTTTGACCCAAAATTATGATTTTGCCCCTATTCCAGAATTGAACTTTTTAACAGGCATTTCCTAGACATATCTTTTATATAAAACACGTTCGTTATGTTTGCTTCAGTATTCAGAGCTGTCTGTGGATTTTGAATTTTGTGCTGACGATTCTGACGGTTCAATTTTGCTACATCTCGTACCACCCTCAGGGAAGATACCTTGCCATATATACTGCTTATATTTCATGTCTGTTTATTTCTAATTCTTTCTATTGATTTAGTAGCTTGCTTTTCGTCAAACATGATGCCAGTACTAGTCTTACTTTCTTCTTGTCTTTAAATTATGCATATGGACCTAGAGTTAAGGGACTATCATCTGTAGTGTATTGCATAAACCTTGACATAGTTGTACCATGAGATATGCGTGAGATGATTAGCATGTAGAGGTACTTACGTGTTGGCTGATCACCCGTGCGCATGTGTTAGGTCTAATTGCTAATAAAGCCATGCTAGGATACTTAGCAGTTAGTAGAGGTACATGATCGTGGATGTGACTTAGATAGGTGCATTGGGTAGGGAGAATATTTTCTTGTCATATGGGCTTCAATTACACGTTCTATTGTAACTCGGAAGCTCCGCTGGAGATACGGGTATGCTTACCCACTCAGGTTGGCCACTAACGTTTTTGAACATTATGCGCTTAGGTCACTGGTACCCAAGTAGGGACTATACTAGATCCTATTTACAGCCAGGGCTCATGCGACTAAAGGTTTGTTCTTAACTGCATAAACACATTAGAATGGTTAGGTAACCCTAGTCAATGTCATGTCACCCCGTTCCATTAGTAGCATGGAACTCGCGTAATAGTGTGCTACCCCTTGTCCTTGCTTGGTTGTAGGGGTAGTCCACTGTTTCGATGATGAGATATTGTGTCTTATTATGACTGGGATTATTTTACTTTACTTATGGCTTGAGACATATTATATATTCAGTTTATTATGGCATGTTCTTCCTGTATCTTGTTACATCCCTCTGAGGACTTGGTGATCTCTCCAGGTGTGTGCTTTTGTGACTTCTCGTAGGTGTTCTAGCCAAGGCCGTGATCTTCTCCAATCCTTCGAAGATGATTGCTCTTGGTTCGTCTTGCTATTTTTCTATTTTTTTTGGGCACGTTGTCTCTCATTTAAAATGGTTGGTAGTGGATTTGCCTCCGCCCAAGTACATGTATAAATAATTAAATTCACAGTTGATTTATTTTATTATTCTTTTATTTGGTGGATGAGATATAGTTATCATGGTTTACTACAATTTCACAGCTTATGTATACATATGAGGTTTCCATATATTGGGGTATTCTTCGTATGTGTGCAGCTGGCATGTCTACGTACTTAGTCCTAAGTATTTTGGGACTGGGACGTTACATATTTTTGTGGTGGCCAATGCATGTCAATTTTGTCACTTCGATTATGTTACTGTACCGATATGAGCCTGCATATAGGATTAGAATCTAAAAATCTCATCCACAAGTGTTTGCAAAAACAAAAGTGTTCTTTATTTCACAAACTTTGTAAGAAGATTACAATTATATTCTGGGAAAGTACAACTATAGGAATCTGATCTGAAGACGATCGCTTTATCCCTTGGACGATGTGAACTTTGAAGATGGTAGCCTCTGAAGAATGCAGCAGCACTTTGGCAAGGACTCCTGATCTCTGGTGATGATCTTGAATGATCTGATCTTGATAATGAAGGACTTGAAACTCTATTTATAGAGTTTCGGAAAATAAATAATTAGTAGTTATTTCTGGATTACGCAGGATGGATTGTGCAGGCATTGGACTGCACAAGCAGCAAACTGTGCTGGCGGTTACTCGATCGTAGGCCAACTGTATGAGACGTGTGGCATTATTTGATTGAAATGTGCTTGGTCGTGTACAGATGTTTGCCACGTGGTGAGCAATTGATGGCATATAGGCCACGTATAAAATGTCAGTTATCTTGATGGATTGCGTCGCTTGAACTGCGCTAGCTTCAGACTGTACTGAGATCAAACTACGCTGAAGAGGATCTGGCAGACTGCGCTTCCATTGGGCTGGCAGACTGCACTGGCTTTTGGTAGTTGGACCGTGCTAGACAGCTGTCATGGCGGCATGGCACAAGAAATGAATAATTTCCTCATTCTTCGGGCTATCAGTTGTCAGAAGATCTGATTTTGTGTCAGGTAATGATGACGTTGCCACGTCAGCTAGCGCGCTCGGATGGGTGCGCAGTTCAGCTTGCGCAGTTGAGTTGTTGTGCAATCTGTCTCCTGTGCAGTTTATTTGAAGGGTGTGTAATTTGATTTTTATTGCTTTTTTGATGGGTGCAACTTGATTTTTAGAACCTACAAGACCCCCTTCAAAGTTTTCAGAATTTAAAAATATTCAAAGTTTCGAAGTACTTTGAACTTCGAACTTAAAATCAAGTTGCGCAAGTGGCGCTTTGACTGCACATTTGGAGGAATCAGCTCCTAATTTCTCGGCACAATCTGAGGTGACTGTTACTTTTGAAAAACTATAAATAGTTTTCATTCTTCTGTCTTTTATTCTTTACTTGTTTTCAACTGTTCTCAAGAGACAAGAGCTTATCTTCTCCGACTACTTCTCTTTCCTCTCGACGATAGTGATGGCTCCCAAGCGAACTACAACAGAGAAAGGCAAGGCTCCGGCTGAGTCTTCGACTCGGGTTGCGCCCCGAATCTCTCGCCATGAAGTTGGCCACCCAGCGCTGCAAGGTAGATGATGAACTCGATCAAAACACTTTTTAGGGTTCTTGACATTTTCGAACCTTCATACCTCTCTTTTTTTTTAGAGATTTGATAGTATTGTGCCGCCCTGTTTAGGGTTTTGGTTGCACACACACAATAGTTTTTATTTTTATGACAACTATATTCTTGCGCAATCGGTTGAAAAGTGCTGGCAGATGTTCGGCACAATCTATCGATTTACGCAAGTCTGTTGAACCAGTGCAAACTGAGGCCTTACGCAAGTAGGTTAGCACAACCTGATGTCTTACGCAAGTGGATGTGTTGGCGCAACTGGATGTTTTGCGCATGTAGGCTACATTAGCATAATCTAATGCTTTGTACATAGCGCAATCTGACACTGCGTAATTTGCTGATCTTTTAAACAGACTCTTTGATTTTGTATGTACTGAATTTTGTCTCTTTGTTTGATGTTGTTAACCTCAGGGAAGACCCAAATTATGAGGTCTTTGCGGGGACTTTGGCAGAACCTGAATTTAAGGAGGATCTTTTCCATGTGACATTTCCTCAGTATGCCCTGTCGTCATCTCGGCAAGCCATCCTAACCGTACAAGACAATGAAACATTGCTGAGTCTGATGAACGGGCAGCCTCTGCAAACGGCTGACGCCGTTATTCATAAGAAGCCTCTGTTTCTGTTCGGTGAGGCTCTTAACAAGAGTTTTCAGGCCAGACCTCGAGTTGAACAGAGACTTTTTCAAAGAGGCGAGAAAAGGATACTTCTACCGGAGATTTCCAAATGCCTTCCTCTATCTCGCTATGCTTTTGCGGGCTATCGCAGAAGGATGGAATGGGATATAACTCCATTTCAGCAAGCCCGAACGGGGAACATTTGTGTGAAGAAGGGGCCAAACAACAAGGACATGTTCTACAGTTTCTCTGAGCGTCAAAGCTCCCTACTAAGAGGATTGAAACCCGACTGCATTCCACCGAAAAACTCCTCCTGCTGCTACAAGTCAGAACGCCGATATTCGCAAATGAGTTTGCGAAGGTTGAGGAAAGATATCCAGACCAAGATATCTGATTGACAGGTCTTGTTAATCCGGATAACAAGAGATGGAATTGTATACCCAATTGGATATTGGCTCAATTCGAAGACAAGTTCAAGGAGATTGAGCTGTACCAACCGGTGTATTCTATCGTTTACGGCTTCCATCCCAATCCTTACCTATTCCTTGTATTGGCAGAGAGGTATAACTATAGAACAGGGACTTTTATGACGCCCTATGGAGAGATCGGATTGGCTCTTCACGAGATGAAGTACATCTCGAGCCTGCCAATGGGGAATATCCCTTATGAGGAATTTGTCCCAACCAATAACGAGTTGGACAAACTTCGTCAGGAGAATGCTGACATGGTGGCCGTCTTTGAAGAGCTGTTGTGCCACTACAAGATCTGTTCCTTGTATTACAAGAGTGGTTCATCAGGCACCTGCTACTCGACGAAATGGTTTCCATATCACTTTCTCAACCACATTATGGAGAAGAAGACTAAGGGGCACGATAATTGCAAACCCAACTTCTTCAAACCACTTAGCAGCAGCAAAGTGATAGGGTTGATGGAGGAGAACAAGGAGATGGATATCAAGATCGATGATGATCTTCAATATCCTCCTTTCAAGGTAGGAGACATTATTAAAAGTTTCATGAGGATGGGCTATAGGCCCATGTCAAAGGAAGCCCAGCTGGCGGGTTTCCTTACCTACTGGCTTCGATGATTCGTCGTCCCTGGAGCCAGCACCGTCGATCGCTTTCATCGAGGCATACTATTTGCTGTCGTCCGCTTAGTCTTCGGCTATCGGATGGATCTATTGTCAGCGATGACTTGCAGAGTGAACGCTGGTCTCTGCCTTTTTGTCGATTCGATGCTTAAAGGGAAATGTGAGAAAGGAAGCTTTCCTTGGCTAGAGTTACCATATACATATCTATTCGGATGGCTGCTTCTGCACTATCCTACCCTGATGAATCCCGATATGGAAGCGGTAAGCGGCAGCTTCTTGAGGAGATTCTCAAAAAGCAAGTGGATATACACCAGTTTAAGAGATTGCAGACGCGCTCTGAATCTCGGAAAGGGATGGAACTTCTATTGTGTTCCCCCTCCAGCTGGCTACGAGCACATGTCTTAAAATATGGTCGACTCTGGGAGGCAGCCTTTGGGTCATTCAGTTTTTGATTGGCTGAGGATAATCCGGCTGTCACACCTGGTCTACAGATTTGAAGACGAATGTTATTTGTAGCCCTATCTTCTCAGTCATTTTGTGCGCCAATTCGGCTATGACCAGTTTCATGTAGGCAACGCCATCACGTGCCTACAAGAAAAAGGTTATCTGATCGATAGAGCCCGGGCTTGGGCTTATTATAATGCTCGAGACACAAGAACAACATTCTTGATGCCGATGAAGAGCGATCATGGTCCTCGGATGCTGTATACATATTCACTCTTCTATATATCAGCGAATACCTTTGCCGAGAACTTCAGTCTCGCAGACAGCTTTGCGACAGCGGCCCGATTAAAGAAGGGAGCATCTGTTGTGTCGGCTCCTAGCAATGATAAAGAGCGTGAGCCGGCCGATGCACCGTTGGAAGCTTCAAGGGAAGCCAACTTCCCTGAAGAAGTCAACGAGCCACTGCACATCTCCTTGAAGGTTGTCAGATCTCCGGCCAAGGAGAAGAAGAGGAGGATAGAAGAACCTTCTTCTCCAGTCGCTAAGAAGAAGCTTGTCTTGGAATCATCGAAAAGGGTTACTACCCGGTCGCAATCTCGGCAGCAGGCTGAGTCGACTCAGAGAGAAGAGACGACGACCCCGACCTCTATTCAAAGACAAGAAAATGTTGTAGATGTAGAGAGTCCGGAGAGACCTCTACGCAGAAAGAAGATAGTTGTCAGAAGGAAAGTGGCCAGTCCTCCAAGACCTATCCTGTCATCGGTCGGGGCTAGTGCTGTCGTCAGAATCATAATATCGTCTCCTACACCTGTCCCTGAGCCTAGACAAGAAGCTTTCAGTCCATAGAGGAGGGATAAGGTTGTAGAGACCAGGGAGGAGGTCATGGAGAAAGAGGATGAAGTGTTGCGATCTCCTACACTTACAGTAGAAACTACCCAGCTTCCAGCTACACCGAGAACACTTCGTGATGAAGAAGATCGATTAATGATCGATGCTCTAAATGACTGCGACTTCGACCTCCATAATGATGTAGATCCGGTCGCAGCAACTGATAGCGAAGAAGCACCAGAAGAAAGTGCAAGTGATGAAGATACATCAACAGAGGCTGTTGATGATACTCCGAATCTAGAAGAGGATGCTAATATACATGTATCCCCAGAGAAGAATACGGTCAAGGAAGTAGCACCTGAGGAAGTTACTGTTGCTGATCCTAAAGGTATTGAATGATATTGTCAATCTTATTTTCATAGATTAAATGGCTGACATCTAAATTTTTATCCATGCAGAAATTGAATCTTCTCCAATTCTTTCCATATGCACTGATATAGTACCAATAAAGGCGATAGCCAGCAGTAGTCGACATTTTTCGGACGGCTCCGAAGCAGGTAGTAGCCAGGCAATAATGTCTGAAGCTACTTCTGCGAGGTTACAACCCATGTCAGCAGATGACAAACTTGTCACTGGACCCAGCAATGGTAAGATTGCTCTTACTTTTGATCCTTCTCGATAGTTGCTAATGACAACCAACTGATGGTGTTTGTTTGATTTCGTAGAGGAACATCTGGGAGGGGCGACTAGCTCTACCATTGCTTCTTTGTCCAGAGAGACCTCCACTCACGTGCCAGAAGCTGAACGTCCATCTGTACAGGCACCTGCTGCTTCGACATCCATGGGAGTTGCTGCTACACCTGGTGCCATAGCTACTAACAGATTCATAATCGGTTCCTTTACCAACCTTTTCTTCAATTCACTAGGACCCTTAGTAGAAAGGATAATGGGGAAAGAAGATGTTGGTTTCAAAACTGTTAGGGGTCCAACCTCTTATCTGATCCCTGCCATCCGAAGTTAAGGTGATGAAGCGCAAGCTGCTTACCTTGAACATATATTGGATGAGCTGGAAGAATCAGTTAAGATCTATAAAGATCTCAATCGGGAAGAGGTGGAATCCTTGGTACATGCTTAGTTTGAGAGGATGTCTCAAGAGGCTGCAGTTGCAAAAGTTAATTTCCAGATATTCTTGGACACTTTTGCTGCCAAGTCTTCAGAGTATAACTCTCAAATAGAGATAAAAGCATCTGCTGCTGAGGAGAAGGAAAAGAAAGTTGCTGAGCTAAAAGCAAAATCTGCCCGTCTTCAAGAAGAGTTGAGACTTGTTCAGCTTGTTTTGGAAGATGAGGCCACACAACATCAAGCTATAGTTCAGCCACTGGACGCCCTGACCCAGGAAAGAAATGATTTTGTCCCCACTCATCAAGCTGAAATCTCCCGCAGACTAGTAACCTTGCCGACTTTTGATGATAAGTCTGGAATGGAGGAAGCTAGGAGGCGGGTGATGGATTCTCGGGAGGAGCGACTTCAAATTTTAAAGCAGCAGATGGCTTGTTTGATGACCCCACCAGCTGAATAGAAAGAATTTTTTTATCTTCTGTTTTGTGACATGTCTTTTATAATGCCATTTAATTTTGATCAATAAAAAGACATTCTCTTTATGGCTCTATTATTTATTGAATATCTTATTTGGTTATAAATAATAGCGATAGAAAATATATTCAAAGGTCTGAGACATGATATATTTCTTGATTTAGAAAATAATTATATTCGTTATATCTGCTCAGAGGTAATGTGGACATGGCAGAATATAATTTGTTGAATATCATTATTTCAGTAGACAACTTAATCAAAAATGACAAGTTGCTGATACAAACGAAATGGATGAATCGTCAAAATGTGTGAACGAAATGAATCGTCAGGATGAACGGATGGACCGTCAAATGAATAGAATGAACGGATGAACCGTCAGATAGATAAAATGAACGGGCGAACCGTCAAACAAATGTAATAAATGGGTGAACCGTCGGATGAATGTAATGAACGGGCGAGCCGTCGGATGAATGTAATAAACGGGCGAACCGTCGAATGAATGTAATGAACGGGCGAACCGTCGGATGAATGTAATGAACGGGCAAACCGTTGGATGAATGTAATGAACGGGCAAGCCGTCGGATGAATGTAATAAACGGGCGAGCCGTCGGATGAATGTAATGAACGGGCGAACCGTCGGATGAATGGATGAACGGGTGAACCGTCAGATGAATGTATAAACGGGTGAACCGTCAGATGAATGTATGAACGGGCGAACCATCGGATGAATGAACGGGCGAACCGTCGGATGAATGTGTCACTTCATTGTCTCACGAAACTCTGTCTATAAATAGAACAAAAAATCAGATGGAATGATCACTTTCACTTTTCAACACAAAGATGTCGTCTAAAGATGCATCCAAGAAGGCTGAGATCGCCCCGAAGGTTGAAGCGGTTACTGAAGAACGTCCAGTCGAGCCGGCCCAGCCAAAGCAGACAGAGGCAGGCGAGGGTTCGTCTGCACCCAATCCACCAAGGGACGTCTTGGACTTCTTTCTTGAACCAGGGACGACAGAGGAAGAAGAGGCCATGAGGATGGCTGCTTGTAAATTCCTGGTGGGTTCGAGCAAAGATGTTCTCGGCACTTTTGCTGATTATGTTTTTAAAAAGGATGGCAGTGGTCCTCGTCCTGTCTATAGAAAGGACGATAGTGATTCTCGTCCTTGATATTATGTAACGTCATTCATGATGAAATAAAATCGAACTTTATTTATGAACTGTCTGATCATATTTACATGAAATCCTTGTTACAATCATACATAGTATTTTTTTAGAAATTTGCCATTGATGGGCATCATTGCAACTCGACTGTCTAGCTCTGAGAGTTGATAGGCTCCATTTAAAAAGACTTTGCTCACAATGTAAGGCCCTTCCCACTTCGCATCGAACTTGTACTTGCTCATGTGAGTCATAGTCATAGGACGTCTGACGGTTAGAACGAGCTCTCCTTTCTGAAAAGCTCTGACCTTAACTTTGCGATTGAACGTCTTTGAGATGCGAGCTTGGTATGGCTCAATATGTTGTTGAGCCAATAGCCGTTTCTCGTCGAGTGCTTCTAATTCTTGGAGTCGAAGAAGGTCATTGTTCTCTATAGTGAGCTCGTTGGCGATAGCAATCCTTAAAGACGGAATTTGAAGTCCCAGGGGTAGAACTGCTTCACAGCCGTACACCAAAGAGAAGGGTGTATAGCCTGTAAGATTGCGGACCGTAGTACGATAGGCCCAAAGACATTCTCTAAGCTTTTTACTCTAATTCCGTTTGTTAGTAGATACAAACTTCTTAAGGAGATTGATAATAGTCTTGTTCAAAGCTTCAGCCAAGCCATTAGCAGCAGGATTGTAAGCTGTCGAAACGACATTGTCAATCCGATAATTGTCACAGAACCTTGTGAACTTTTGACTGACGAACTGGGGTCCATTGTCATGAATGATTCGTCGAGGTACACCAAATCTATAGATAACATGGTGTTTGACAAAGTTGATGACACTACTGGTCTTGACTTCAGCCAGAGGTATAGCTTCAGCCCATTTAGAGAAGTAGTCGGTTATTGTTAGTATGAACCGATATCCTCTAGAAGAAGGAGGATTGATAGGACCTATAATATCCATGCCCCAAGCTTCAAAAGGCCAGGAAGCAGCAGTCAGATGAAGGAATTCTGATGGTTGATGAATAAAATCTGCGTGGATTTGACAAGCTCGACATTTCTTTGCATATTCAATGGCATCAGATACCATAGAGGGCCAGTAGTAACCCATGCGTCGGATACGGTCTTGTAGCTTAGGACCAGGTTGATGTGCTCCGCAGACACCATCGTGAGCTTCACGCAATACTTGCTTCGCTTCATCACCAGCAAGACAGCGTAAGAGTAGGCCGTCATAATTCCGCCGGTAAAGGGTTTTAGTGGTCTGATTGTAGTAGAATCGCAGAGACCGTCGACGAATACTCGTAGCCTCCTTAAGATCTTCAGGAAGTATGTCATGAACTACAAAGTCGATGAAGGGAGCTCTCCAATCTTCACTGATAACATTGGCTTCAGTAAAATTACTGAACTCAATATTACGATTGTTTTCGATGCAGAATAATTCCCGATTAGAGACAACCACCTGCTGCTGTATTTTGATAGGGATGGCTAAGACTGCTGCGAGATTAGCCAAAGCATCTGCTTCAATATTACAAGCTCGGCAAACATATTCGATGAAGAAGGCTTTAAATGATGTAGCCATGTTGATTGCCGCTTCATAGTAAGGTACTAGATCTTAATGGCGAACTTCATAGGTTCCTCTAACCAGGTTAACAACCAGCTTGGAGTCACCATAAACTTTAAGATATTCGACGTCCAGTTGTTTAGCTAACTGAAGACCAATGAGTAGAGCATTGTATTCTGCTACGTTGTTGGAGCAAGGTTCATCTAAGGAGTAGGATCTTTGCATAGTTAACCCGTCTGGAGAAACAAGAATAACTCTAACTCCTGCAACAATGGCACCATTGGGTCCAATCCTGGATGCACCGTCAAAGAATATACGCTAAGTAGAAAATTCTTCGGAGATCATATTTGATTCCAATGTCTCGTCTGGAATTTCATCATAAAGTTTGGATGTCTCTGGAACAGGATGAGCTGCTAAGAAATCCGCCAGTGCTTGACCTTTAACAGACTTTTGTAGAACATATACCATGTCATATTGGGCTAGAAGAATGGCCTATGTAGCCAATCGAGAATTGAGTGTGCTAGGCTTCTTCATCAGTACCCGAAGAGGATTAACTCGGGATATGACATGAATAGTTTGGCCAATGATGTAATACCTCGTCTTTTGAACAGCAAACATAAGAGCTAGGCATTCTTTTTCGACCGGACTATAACGGTGTTCAGTACCAATCATAGTATGACTGAGATAATAGATGGCTTGTTCGTGACCTTCTTTGTTCTTTTGGGCAAGTAAAGCACCCAATGAATGATCCATAGCACGGACATACATTAAGAATGGTATGCCAGAGATTGGTGTCACCAAGACTGGCGGTTTCATGAGATATCATTTTATGTCATCGAATGCTTGTTGACATTTTTCGGTCCAAATGAAAGATACACCCTTCTTCATTAGTTGAGTAAATGGTCTGCAACTTCCAGACAGATTCGAAATAAATCTCCTGATGTACGCAAGTCGACCTTAGAATCCTCGTAGCTCTTTTAGGTTGCGTGGAGGACGCATCTCTTGAATGGCTTTGATCTTCTCGGGATCCACGTGTATACCTTTAAAGGTAATGACGAAGCCGAGAAATTTACTACTAGAGACACCCAAGAATGACTTGGTGGGATTCATTTTGAGTTGATGTTGGCGCATTTGATTGAAGATAGTTCTCAAGTCTTGGATGTGATCTTCCTTTAGACGACTTTTAACAGCAATATCGTCAACGTAGCATTCGACAGTCTTGTGCAGATGATCTCGAAAGATGGTACTCATGGCACGTTGGTAAGTTGCACCAGCGTTCTTGAGACCAAATGGTATTACGGTATAGCAGTAGACTCCGCGAGGAGTACGGAAAGAAGTGTGTTTTCCATCTTCAGGATTCATTCGAATCTGATTATATCCGAAGAATCCATCAATGAAAGATATTCGTTCGAACCCACAGGTGTTGTCAATCATGACGTCCGTGATAGGAAGAGGAAATTTATCTTTTAGACAGGCTTCATTAAGATCCCAAAAGTCGATGCAAACTTGAACTTTTCCAGTTTTCTTCAAGACTGGGACGACATTGGCTACCCAATCTGGATGTTGTTCTTCTCGGATAAAGCCATAAGCGATGAGCTTCTTGACTTTATCGTCGATTGCGTCCATCATTTTTGGCTTGAAGCACCATTTTTGTTGTTTGACTGGTTTTACATTAGGCAAGATATTCAATTTGTGAGTAGCAACTTTGTGATCTAGACCTGGCATGTCTTCATAGCTCCAGACAAAAACATCAATGTATTCTCGAATAAGAAGAATTAATTCTTGCTTATCTGCCTCTGGAAGGTTCTTGCTGATGAATATTGGACGAGGGGACCTGCTTTCTCCTACGTCAATTTGAACTAATTGATCTTCGGTAGAAGGTTCTCATTGTTCGAATCGGAGTTCCCATTGGGTATCCATTCGTTGAACCCAAGGATCTGTTTCAGGATTTTCTTCAATATCCTCGTCATAGCCTTCTGGAAGTTCAGCGAAGACCATGTTAGAAGATTCGATCAATCGATGAACTTGACCGATACTGGTGTCAGAATCACATGATCTGGAATCAGAAGAGTTAGAGCGCTCCTCACTATCGGATTCGGAGACTGCTGGTGATAATACTGGAGATGAAGTATATCCGAGACCTCTTTTGGTCCTGCTATAGTACATCTCTGATTTTTCTTTCGGAACAGCCGTACGGATAGAAGTTCTTCTACCCTTACCGTAGTTGAGGCCATTCTTAAAGTCATAACCCATCTTTCGGATGATGTCTTTTGATTGTTGACTATAACGACGAAGTTGGAGACGTCCCATATCGTTATTTTTCCTATCATCCGTATAACTGAATTTTTGTTCTGGTCCTTTACTAAAAAGTATTGAACTCTTGCCTCTCTTTCTTGAAGGGACAACAAAATATGAATCATCTGGGTGTTCGAGTAAGACTTCTGTTTGAAAAGACTGTACAACTTCCATTGTAAATGACTGAAAGCTATCTAACATATCCAAATAGTACTTATCATGATAAATGACATCAGTATACTGGAAAGGAGATGCTTTTTTATTGATTTATACATCTGTATTTACAATAGGACCTTTAGCCTTAGCAGGCTTGGTCAGATTGATTACAAGAGGGAGAGAAGAAGAACGTGGAGGAGGATTGGACTTGTTACGACGAAGGTCGATAACAAGCGGCTCAGAAGAGGTGAGCTCCCTTTTATCCTTGTTATGAGATAAATCGATAACAAGTGGCTCAGAAGAGGTAAGTTGCCATTTATCCTTGTTACAACGTAGGTCGATAACAAGTGGCTCAGAAGAGGTGAGCTCCCTTTGATCTTGACCATCATCAGTTGGTTGCTTCTGGACTGGCAAGTAAATAGCCAGTGGTTTGGAGGATTGAGGACGAGAAATACGCCCTTTAACAGGTATGATGAGGGTGTCATTAGGCACTGCTTCCTGTTCAGCTTCAGTGTCCAGAGCCAATACTACCTTCATGAACTCATCCTTATATATGCGAGCATCGTTACAATATTCTTCGACACCTTTGAAAGGATAGAGATCCGCAACCTTCTTTTGAACCTCTCCATTGTCATCAACATATTTGAAACATTGATGGAGAGTCAAAGAAACAATGTTGTGTTCATGTAAGAATGGTCTCCCTAAAAGAACATTGTAAGAACAACCATGGTTGTCTATGATATAGAAGGTCACCTTTGTGCGGAGATTGCCTATTTGGAGTTTTAGACGAATCTTGCCCAGAGGTTCACTTCTTCTTTGGTTGAACCTCAAAATGGTGGTGATTGTGCCAGAAAGACTATGTACTGGCATCTTCAGTGCATCTAGCATTATCTTTGGCATGATATTGAGTGCTGACCCTGGATCTATCAGAATACAATCGACTTTCATCGAGTTGACATATCCTGTATAGTATAGAGGACGGTCATGCCTATTGTCTTCCATTAGCATATCATCCTGTGTGAAGGTAATGTTTGGAATTAACTCTAACACACTATGATAATGGAGGCAAGAGACAGGCTCTGCCTTCGGCTTCTTTAGAAGGGTTAGATAGGTTTCTGCCTGTATTAGAGCTTCACTCAGAGTTTTTCGAGTTTCTTTGGAGAGACGCAAGAGCTCGAAGATTGACAGTCTGGCCGGTGTATTGGCTAGTTGAGCCAAGATATCAAAGTTATATGGCTTCTCAAGTCCAGAAGGAGATGACTTCTTCAAAGGCTTATCGAAGCGGACTTGTTATTTGCCTTTGTCGGCTACCGTCGGCTTGGGATGAGTAGGTTCTACAACCGGTGAGGATGCAGAAGGAATGTCCTCCGTGGAAACAGGTTGCACTGGAGCGAACTCAGAAGGAGAAGCAGGGTTTTCTTGATTTTCAGGAACTTTCCGTAAGTGGGCTTTTCCTGATCTGGTACCCAATAGGATTTCCTCTTCAACTATGGGGTCAAAAGACACCATATTGCAGATCTTTGTTCTACTCTTGGAGCGTTCTTTCTTCTTGGAGGAAGAGGGAACTTCAAACTCCGAAGCAAGATCAGGGCGAATCCACATAATCTCGCTATTGTCAAGAGATAAGGAGACAAGACCTTCACTTCATGGAGGAGGAAGATTCTCGATCTCAAGAGTGGCCTTGGGGATAGGGATGACACCATGTTGTACCATCTGTAGAGGGAAGTTACCGAACTGAACTGAGACCATGTTCGCGGTAACCGTCTTCTCATCTTGCTGCAGAGTGACAACACCAGCGTTGACTAGCTCTTGAATCTTGCCTTTGAGCACATAACATGCTCGAGTGGGATGCCCAATGAACCTATGATAGACACAATATTTGGGATGATCAGTCTTACCGACCTCATCAGGCTTCTTCGGGTTTGGGAGTTGGAGCTTATGGCTTTTGATCAAGCAAACGAAGATGCTCACGGTGTCATTCTCGTCAAAGGAGTACTCTACTTTCGGACGAGATTCCCTTGGTGGAGGTGTAGAAGGAGTAGAAGTAGACATAGGTAGAGCTACGTTGACCGCCAGAGATTCATTGTTCTTCAAGTTGATATTCAAAGTCTCTTTTCCCTTGCGGTTGTTCTGGGGATTACCGCTACTCGATGTCGGGTGTTCGTCCCGGTCGGGATTAGACATATGTACCCCTAGCTTCTTGAACTTGTCAACACTAACTTCAGCTGCTTTAGCATTAACAATGAAGGATGGCCAGTCTCGAAATTGAGTTGACCCCGTCCACATGATGACAATAGGCAAAAGATTTGCCTTGCAGGTGTCTATAGTGACAGCGGCTAGAGTTCCAGGAGGCATTTTTAAAGCTTCTCGGCGGAACCTTTCAATAAAACTCTCAGCGATTTCATTATGTCTTTGTTTGATTTTATTAAAGGCTGACATGGTCATGTCGTTGATCCCCTCATAGAATCGTTCCAAGAAGATCTGTTTGAAACCCGAGAAAGAGGTGATACAGCCATCAGGCAAGCTTCTGTACCAATTGTATGCCACACCGGCTAAACAGCCGACGAATACCCTGGTAAGGAGTGCATCATTTGGCTGAAGTTGGACAGTCATTACCTTAAAGTGGTTAATGAACTGACTAGGAGAAGTGCTGCCATCAAATAGGGTGATTGTTGGAATCTTGTACTTAGGAGGAAACGGAACTTCCTTTCATTCAATAGGATAAGGTTGCTTGATTCCCAATCTCTGCAAATTGTCCTTCTCTTTAAAAGCCTCGAATTGAGTGTGCAAGAGTGTGACAGCTTCATTAGCATCCTCCGATGATGAAGAAGGCTCAGGCTGAATCAGTGTGTTAGGGGAAGGAATAGTGTGGTAAGCACTACCCCCAACACCTAACTGACTGGGTGTGGGTTGAATTGGTACAGGAGGTACTTGAGGAGATACTACCCCCAGCCCTGCATTAACAGGCACCGATGATGCTATGATCTCAGGATTTGCAGCAGGTACAGTCGGTGGTACTGTATGTTGGGCCACGATGATAGAATGCATACTTGCAATCATTTCAGCCATGGTCTTCAGCTTGTCTTCTAGTACAGCTATTCGTTATTCTTGACTAGCCGAACTAGAAGCATCTGGGTCTTCAGTAAAAACATAAGTTGTCACTTCTCTAGGTACAGTGGAGGACACTGTCTGTTCAGAACTTTGGTTGTATGTATAATAATCAGAGAAAGAATCATCTCCTGAGTGAGAAAGAGGAAGATGACGGAAAGGATCTTGGAGAAGATTTATTTGACCGATTGTATCTTGGCTTCGGGATCGGGTATGTTGGAATACTCCTTCAGAAGATTCTTGGAGTAAATCTAAATACCGCTGGCTGGGCTTGCGAGGCTTGCCGTGCTTGGAGCACTTTCTACCCCCAGTGTCTCGAGAAGCCATGTTGACAGAAGCATATAATACTTCATCTTCATCTTCTGACATTGGTTCAAACGTTGCAAAATTCAAACGATCGAAGACAGATCGTTTTGTTGTCTGACAACAACACTTGTTGACGACCTTGTGATTACAATGATGTCCAAGTGGTTGAACTGGAGGTGTTGAGATATTGTCCCATTTTTGCTTGAGGTATTCTCGGAGATCATAAATAATGACGGGACGAGAAGAAGTCTGAGGGATATGTTCTTTGACTATATTCGGAACATGGTTCCGGTTCTTCAAATGTTTTGTCCCATGAGTATATAGAGAAGTACTCATTTCATTAGCATAGGTGTCAGGATTCTTCATCTTGGAAGTTTGCCTCTGATGCTGGTTGATCTTTGGCATTAGCTGTTTGCATTTCATAGAAGCTGGTCTATTGAGATAAGTCCTTAGATCAGCAAATTCACCCCAGGGGTTTCTGTCTGAGACACCAGTAATTTTCCCTATTTTGAGCGGGATATCCTGAGAGTTGGGAGATCTTGGAATTCTGCTACCGGAGTAGGCAGAATACCTCTTTGATCAGTACACTTCCCTTTGGCAAGGAGGGAAGAACTCTTGTTTGAGAGAGTCCTTGTACTGATTGGTGCCGAGGCACGTTCAGATTGATCTTCTACAGTAAAAACCGAGAAAGACTGAGAAAAGACCAAAGGACCTTTTCCCTTGTTTTGTGAAGAAGGGTTGGCTAAAGAGCGTTTCCCTCTGTTGTCTTACAAGTCGTGGAACGAGAAAGTTTGAGAAAAGACCAACGGGCCTTTTCCTTTGTTCTGAAGAGGAGGAGGAATAGTCAACAGACTACCCCCAGTGGATTGCGCTGGAGCAACAGGGTGCTTGGAAAGAGGAGCAGAGTTCTTCCCCTTGCTGTGAGAAGAAGGGAGATTAGCCAAAAGGCTATCCCTCTTAGACTGCGCAGGCACAGTTTGCGCAGGGGTTGAAGTGGCAGTAGGTGCATTGGCTGGTTACGTATGAGAAGCTTTGACAGATGGCCTTTTGGCCACAGATACTGTAGCTTACGCAGCAGGAGTCTTGACTTCAGAGTGCTTGAGTTGCACTCTGGTTGATGGAGTGGTGGAGCGCAGAAAGAGTTACAGCCAACTGCGCCAAGGGAAGAGGAGTCTTGCACTTTGCCAGAGCAGCATAGAAAGTGGTTTATGCACCGGCAGCAGTATACTGCGCATGGGCAGTAGAGGCAGCAGACTACACAGCAGTTTTGGGAGCAGAGACAGCAGACTGTGTAGAGGATTGCGCAGAGGATTGTACAGAGGACTTTGGAGTCCATACTGAACAGACTTTGCTCTTGGCAGAAGTTGCAGTGCGACGAGTAGTCCCGGAGTTGATCATCGCCTTGTAGGCCGTCTGGTTGACCTTTACAACCAGCGTCTTCTGCGTCTTTCCGATAGACGCAATGTCACATTGAGTTGTTACTTCCTCGTCGGAGGAGAAAGTCGTCCCCAGTAGAGTCGCCATTTTGTTTACAAAAACAAAAGTGTTCTTTATTTCACAAACTTTGTAAGAAGATTATAATTGAATTCTGGAAAAGTACAACTATAGGAATCCGATCTGAAGACGATCGTTTTATCCCTTGGACGATGTGAACTTTGAAGACGGTAGCCTCTGAAGAATGCAGCAGCACTTTGGCAAGGACTCCTGATCTTTGGTGATGATCTTGAATGATGTGATCTTGATAATGAAGGACTTAAAACTCTATTTATAGAGTTTTGGAAAATAACTAATTAGTAGTTATTTCTGGATTGTGCGGGATGGATTGTGCAGGCATTGTACTGCGTAAGCAGCGAACTGCGCTGGCAGTTACTCGATCGTGGGCCAACTGTATGAGACGCGTGGCATTGTTTGATTGAAATACGTTTGGTCGTGTATAGACGGTTGCCACGTTGTGAGCAATTGATGGCATGTAGGCCACGTATAAAATGTCAGTTATCTTGATTGATTGCGCCACTTGAACTGCGCTAGCTTCAGACTGCACTGAGATCGAACTGCCTGATGAGGATCCGGCAGACTGCGCTTCCGTTGGACTGGCAGACTGTGCTGGCTTTTGGCAGTTGGACCGCGCTAGACAGTTGTCATGGCGACGTGGCACAAGAAACGAACAGTTTCCTCGTTCTTTGGGCTGTCAGTTGTCAGAAGATCAGATTTTATGTCAGGTAATAATGACGTTGCCACGTCAGCTAGCGCGCTCGGATGGGTGCGCAGTTCAGCTTGCGCAGTTGAGTTGTTGCGCAATCTGTCTCCTGTGCAGTTCATTTGAAGGGTGTGCAATTTGATTTTCATTGCTTTTTTGATGGGTGTAACTTAATTTTTAGGACCTACAACAAGCTTGACCTCCTTCCTTGAATCCTATTTTTGAACTCTCATTTGACTTCCTTGACCTGCCTTTTGCTTGATTCCTTTTCTGTCACTCTCGTTTCCCGTTATACGTATTTTCGTATGCGTATACGAGATTTCTGGCATTTATTAGGTGGACCGTAGTTAGGCTTGTTTTGCTTAGCATAGTCTTAGTTTAATCTTGACTTGGTTTATTTGATCGGTTCGGTTCAATTTGACTTGGTCTGACTTGGCTTGGTTTGGTTTGAGATGGAGAGGGTTAATATATAACCCAACTCCTTCTCTCTCTCTTCATTCACTCCTTCATTTATTTTCTTCATCTTCTTCATTTACTCCTCCCACCTACCAAGTCCTAGGCAAGTGCAACTTGCTTCATGATGGATCTCAAGTTTTATTGTTCCATTCTCTTCCTTACTTGATTTTAAGCCACTTTAGAACTTGACATTTTTCATTTTGGTGGATGAATTCATGTAGATCTAAGTGTGTATTATTTTCGGTTTTCTTGGGTTTTGATCTTTTAAACTTTATTATTTTCATGTTTTGATTGTTCCATGTTATAGAGAATTAATTTTACCCAAAATAAACCTTTAAAAAGTTAGATTTCGACGTGTTTTAAGGAAGTTATGGCCAAAAGCATTTTTGGCCATTTTCTAGTTCATCTATCCTGATTTTGGCAGGAACGATGAATAGTGCCACATGAATAGTGCCACAGCCGCATGAGCATGAACAGTGCCGCAGCCGCAAGAATGAATAGTGCCGTATGAATAGTATCGCAGCCGTATAGATAAATAGTACCGCAGGAATGAATAGTACCGCAGGAATGAATAGTGCCGAAGCCGCATGAGATGAATAGTATCGTAGTCGCAGGAATAAATAGTACCGCATGAATAGTGTCGCAGCCGCATGAGATGAATAGTGCCGTAGAAGCAGGAATGAATAGCGTCGCAGTCGCAGGAATAAATAGTATTGCAGCCGCATAGATGAATAGTGTCGCAGCCGCATGGATGAATAGTGCCGCATGAATAGTGTCGCAGCCGTATGAGCATGAATAGTACCGCAGTCGCAGAAATGGATAGTGCCGCAGCCGTATGGATGAATAGTACCACAGGAATAAATAGTGTCGCATGAATAGTGCCGTAGCCGCATGAGCATAAATAGTGCCGCATGGAATGAATAGTGCCGCAGAATGCCGCATAGGGCCTATTTTGGCTGTTTTTGGCTGTTTTAAGTCCTAGTTGGCTGAATTGTGGCCAGAATTTCTCCCAACTTCCAACATGAAAGTTGTAGATCTTTTTCTTGGCTTTAAGAATATGTTATTAGCTATTTTATTCAAGTTTCTCTCATTCATGATAATGTAAAGATAGAACACGATAATGGCCTGTTAAGGCACACTCTTAGCCAGTAACATGACATGATAGTGGCTCATCGTGGCGCACTCTTGATAAGTAAACCTAACATGATAATCTTGATATGCTGTTGTGACGGCTATCTTGACTTGTTAAGTAACTCTTGTCTTGACACCGTGGGTGTTTGTGCTTGTATAAGCTACATGTCTCATCTTGCATCATGTCTAGGACATGAATTCCTGGTTACCACGGTCAGGGATTCATATTGAATCTGACTAGAATAATGATTAGATTGATCATGTAGTTCATGAAGAGATTTTTCAGCTACAGGCAGTCCCGTTATCTGGGCACTCTAATTGGACTTGTAGCCTGCCGTCGAGTAGGGCACATTTTCAGCACACTGTCATGTGTTGCACCTCTAAGTCACCTAATCCAACTCTCTCAACTTGTGACCGGATAACCTGGATTAAGTCTACAGGGCTTGTGGCTGTTGGAACATCTAATTGTATCTTGCTAGTAACTAGGTTTGTGATAATCCTACTTAGTTATGGTATCAAGCCGTACTCATTGTTTGGCCGTGAATGATGAATGGAGTCCAGTTTAGTCTTATCTAAGCAAGACTGCTACATGGTTATTAATGCACATTACTTTATGCTTTACTCTTGTCGATAATTGGTTGGAGTCTAAACTCTGTTCAGGTGAAGGGTTACAACCCCGTCCTTGTTTGGTTTACGGGTTATAATTTGGCAACCGGAATAGTCCCTTAGTTATCTAATCGTTTATCGTCTTGTTTTCTCTAACTCATGTCTTTTATTATCCTTTATGTCTTATGTGCTAATATGCTGGTTTTAGTTCTTAAGTGAAGCCTCCTTTGTGGCACTTGCTCTTTCTGGGGTCTGACCCAGCTGATTTTGTATGGCCAGATTTTGGAGTAGCACCCGAGGATCTTCCAGCCTTCCAGCCAGATGGTGCACACTAGACACAACCCTGGCAATGAGTGGGTTTTATTTGCTCTCCCACTCTATTGTAAATTATTCTTTTGAGGCGTTTAGCCGCCGAACAAGTGTTAGCTCGTGTTAAATTTCCATTCCTGTCTGCCTAATGGCTGTAACATAATTCACAGATCCTAGGGTTGATCATGTATGACTTAAACTCTTGCTAGTCTTCGTATTTTGTATGACTAGCTTCATGATCATCTGAATATGTAATGTTTGGGACGCCTTAGTTTGTATGTCTGATGATTTACCATCTTGTTACTTGTACTTGCTTGCTTGAGATTGAGACACTAGGCTTGTTCTTGAACCTAAGAGACTAATGAGTTGTAGTAAACCCTCATGCATCTAGACAGCCGTGACCGTATTGCGAGGTAGGATTTAATTCAATGTACGTAGCTGGCTATGTCTGTCCCCCGCTCTCCAGTATTCTGGTTTTGGGGCGTGACACGGTTTAAGTGGTGGCCCATGCAGGTCTTGTAAATCAAGATTTGTGAGGGTTTCAATGAATAGATGTCTCAATCAGCACTCGCCCTTGATCTCTACTTGTGTCATCTAATCTTTCTGAAATCTTGACCTGATCACATGTTTATATCCTCGATTTATCATGGTCCTTCCTTATTGTTTCCCATGTCGTTTCTTCAGTAGCATTGTTCCTGGTCCTGCCGATCAGCAAGTCGGAGCACCTCTAGTGGACCAGCAGCAACTTGGAGACCAAGCTCAGCGTTCAGGAGTAGCCTCCACAGTCACGCCTACCGGGGGTCAAGACCACCAGTTCAGCCCGTCCAGCCTGCGGAGCCTGACAATGGAACCCTGGTGGGTCTCATCAGGGAATTGCTTGCATTTTAAAAT
This sequence comes from Iris pallida, assembly GCA_029216955.1. Classification (NCBI taxonomy): domain Eukaryota; kingdom Viridiplantae; phylum Streptophyta; class Magnoliopsida; order Asparagales; family Iridaceae; genus Iris; species Iris pallida. The sequence continues at coordinate 28,447,502 of JANAVB010016195.1, forward strand.
CGTCGAGGCAATGCCCTACACCAGACAGTACAAGATGCCATGGACAGAGTTGGTTACCAAGGGAACAACGCGGCCAATAGCTTCAAGCGTCTGAACCCTCCTTTCTTTGACGGCACTGAAGATGCTATTTATGCTGATGCATGGCTTCAGGACACAGAGGTTATCTTGGAAGCAGCTAGGATTCCTGAGAATGAGAAGGTGGCCGTTATGCGCCTACAGATATTGGACTTAGCCCGAAGCTGGTGGGCGATGCTAGCAGTTGGATTACCGATGCCTGTCTTATGGACGGTGTTCAGCAACAAATTCCAGACCAAGTACTTCGACGCTATAGCTCGGTATGATCTGTAGACGAGATTCATTAATCTTAAGCAGATGGACAGGATGTTCGATGGATATGCGGCCGAGTTTTTTAGATACAGTCGGTTTGCTCCCACCTTGGTGGCAACTCAATTGGATCAAGCCCAGCGATTCCAGCAGGGGCTCCACCTAGAGATTATCATATCAGTGGAGCAGTTTGAGCACCAGACGTTTGATGCCATCTTGCGAGCAGCAAAGAGGCATGAGTATACTTCGCAGAGGATTGTAGATAGAAGCGGAGGACAGAAGAGGTCTCATGTGCAGATGTCCCAGTCTTCAGCACCAGCCCCGGCAGCTAGGGCTTTGACTATTGGAGCTCCTAGGAGGGCGACTACAGTTTCGTCGGTTCAGCACTCGACGTTGGCGTATCCTCAGCACCAGAAGCAGAAGCAGTCTTTCGCAATGGGCTGCACTCATTGTGGGAAGCCAGGACATGTAGTATCAGAGTGTCGCAGAGCACAGGGATTGTGCTTGGCTCGTGGGGCACCGGATCACAAGATAGGGTCCTGTCCGAATAGAGCAAGTTCGTCGTCATCAAACCTAACCAGTCCATCGGTTAGGGGTCCCGCACCAGTGTAGCAGCAGGATCAGCCTCCGAGGCCATTGCCGCCTCAGGCTCAGCAGTATACCCAAGTTCAGATTCAGAACCAGCAGAGAGGTCACCAGCAGAGGGACCAACATCAAGAAGGCAAGGTCAGGCTATGGCTTTGTCCGTGGAGGAAGAGTTAGCTTCAGGTGATGTGGTGGCAGGTACCATTCTCGTCAACTTTTTTCCAGCATCAGTATTATTTGATTCGGGTGCATCGCATTCATTTATATCTGCATGATTCGCTACACGGATAGGACTGGAGCCCCATTATCAGTAAGGCTCAATATACTTACTGGTAACGGTCTTGTTGGAGTAGATAGAGTGTTTTTCTCGTATCGAATCGTAGTTAGCGGTAGAGAGTTTTCCGCTAGGTTGATAGAATTTCCGATGGCCGATTATGATGTGGTCCTAGGAATGGATTGGCTGAAGGAGCAATACGCAAGAATAGACTGCCATATTGGCAGGATTATTTTTGGTATTCCTGGTGAACCGGAGTTTTCATTTTCTAGAGGCGAAGTAGAACATTCTCCTCTAGAATTGCGGACGGCAGTAGCAGTGGAAGTTCAGTTTCCCAGAGTCGTGGAAGAGTTCCTACACGTATTCTCCGAAGAGCTTCCAGGCATGCTCCCAGAGAGAGAGAGAGTTCACCATTGATTTGCTTCCAGGGATGGCACCGGTGTCAAGGGGAGTCTACAGGATGGCGCCTTCAGATTTAGAGATCTTGTACAAGATGAGTAAAGAACTCAAAACCAAGAAATTCATTCGTGCTAGTGGATCACCTTGGGGAGCCCCGATACTTCTTTTGAAAAAGAAGGATGGTACATCAAGATTATGTGTTAATTATCGTACCTTGAACTTGTTGGCCCATTGGTCATATGGTCAACCTGATTTTAATAATTGATCAAACTCTGTCTGGATATACGAAGCTAGTCGGGACATCTCGGACTCTTGGACATGATCAAGAATGGCTATCCACTGAATTCAAGACCGAAGATCTGTTTGCCTACTCGAGTCTGTAATTTCTTATACAATATATTTTTTATTTTATTTGAGTCTAGGAATATGTTGTACACCGAGTCGTACTGGCAAATAGGCTACCCTTAAATGAGTTCAAAATGTCTTTAAAATGACCTCTCAAAAAGGTTTACAAAAAGGTTTTTCGAAAAGGTTTTCAAAAATCACCAAAAAGCTTTTTAAAAACCGTAACTAAATCCTGACAGAACTCGGGCCGAGTTTGGCCAGAGTTCGGCCAGAGTTCGGTTGATGGCCATTGTGATTTTGAATCCTTGTTACTTGGTCCTCCTGCAGTTGCGGATTTGACCGAGATTTGTTCATAGAGTTCTGCCCGAATTCTGCCCGAATTCTGTCAGAAGTCTGCCTTTGGAACACCTATAAATAGAGAAGGATTTCTATCATTTCAACTCACTCATTCACTTTCAATCTTCTCTCTATCTAAAGCATTCAGTCTTCCAAAGAGTTTTCTTGAGCTTTAAATTTCAGATCCCAAGCCAATTACAATCCTCTAGTCGATTTGCCAGTGCGGTACGGTCTAGAAGTTTCTGAGAGATTGTAATCTGAAGTCTTGATTGAAGAATACCTCTTCACATTTGAAGTTGGACGAGTTCTTCGTATCAAAGCTCGCGTTGTAGAAGTTGCAAGGACTTTGTAACACTACAAGAAAATGCATATTCTGCGACATGCAGAATATGTAGCCGAAAGACATATTTGTGTCGCCAATGAGTTTCTGCGACATATCTCGTTATGTCGCACGCATGTCGCCGTAGCCTTGTCTGGGAAAGTATACGGCGACATGAACACACCATGTCGCGGAAAGATACCCACTTTTGGCGACATCACACACATATTTTTTAAAATAAGTTTTGGCGACGTGTCGATTATGTCGCAGAACGTTAGTTATATTTGGCAACATAACACATGTCGGGGAAGAATAGTTTTTTAAATGTATACGATATGACTTTCTGCTACCTAATTTGTGTGATGTCGCAAAAGCTATTTTATACTATTTATGTTAATTTTTTGTATGATTTTTTTTTCTTTTTGCATATATTTTTCAACATAAATATGCAAAAACCTTATTTCAAAATTAAATTACAAAGTAAAATTTCTATTAGAAGAACTTGATAACAAAGAACAAGAAGTTATACACAAAACATGATATCCAATATAATATCATAAAACTGTTATCTCAAAAATAATCCATTAATGCAAATATCTTAACAATTTCAAGTAATTCATTCAACAAGACATGTAATGTATTCCACAAACGTATTGTATTCCAGCTTCGAAAAATATAATGTAGAAAAAAATATTAATTCATGTCTTCCGAAAAAAAATTTGCCCGAGTCTCTTCCCAAAATTTTTGCATGAGTCTCTTCCCAAAAAATTTGCATGAGTCTCTTCCCAAAAAATTTGCCTGAGTCTCTTCCTAAAAAATTGACTTGTCGTTCATGTGATCCTGCAAAAAAAAAAAATTAAAGAAAACAAAATTGTAAGTAAAAAAAAATATATACTAAAAGAATGAAACTAAGATTGAGAAGATGGGACACAATCAGCTTAAAGACAATCGATGCATAATTTACAGGATAACAAATGAATGAGGATGCCTACCATGAGGATAATTATTCACAATGAAGAGATGATTTCAACCTTCACTTCTCAAATATGTATAACCCATATAGTAGCTCTAAAGAAATGCAACTGGGGTTGATGCCAGCAAGAGTGATGATGCACTTGTGTTTAACAGTAGCGATAATGAGTTTCTCTAAAGATAAAATTTTGCCTTTGCCTTATGATCCAATAGATTGTGACGTAATGTTGTTATATCCAATATGATAACACTCCAAGATTGATGAATCTGGATCCTTCTATCTGCATTTTTTGGACAGGATTCACCCAAGACTTGACAGATTTGGCTCGTCCGCATTTTTTGCAGATACAACGATAACAGATCCTTTACACAAAATCCTATATATGGAGTCATCACTAGGCCTCTACTAATCCCCGGCAGTAAAAACTACTAAATCAATATATGGACTGCCTTTGCCCCACAGGCAGTTTAATAATCTTCAAGAGAACCATTAACTCTCATATTTATCCATTGATCTAAATTCAAATCCCTCGATGACATACTAGAAAATCCAAAGCCATGTTGAACCTCCAGTGGTGCGTGATGGGAAAAAGAAGAAGAAATAATGATGTAAACTTTGATCATTTTAAAGTCTCAAAAATATGAAGGTTAACAAACATGAAAATAATATTTTCCAGCAGCCTGCATATTTACCTGCATGATATCAATATAACGTTGTGTCTTTTGCAGTTTTAAGAAACTGTCAAGGTCATCATTGTTAAGAGCTTCAATGTTAGCAATATCACCATCACCATCCTCTTCCATGTCTCCTGCATCAGCATCCTCTTCATCCTAACAAACAACTTCAACATTAAAAGGTGATTGTTGCCTAACAAGTATGGAAATACTTACATATTTATTGAACAAAAGAGATGAGAGAAAGTCAACAAATACAAGTACCATTTCTTCTATCGGAAATTCTAAGATAAATAAGGACCAATGATACTCTAATGATAGTGTAAATACTTACAAGAAGATGAGCTTCATTGTCAGACAAATCATCAAGGTCAGCCAAGAACGAATCAGCAAGGTTGGCCTGAAAAAGACAAACAATAACAGTTAACAGAAGTATTTAGGAAAAAAGAAGTCAGGTATTAATAAGTAGTAAATAAGTTTCTATGGAGTCAAAACTGAAATTCTCAAGGGAAATAATTAAAAATCATCAGATTTAATTGGAAATTGTTTCCACAAACCGTTAATTATATGCATTAAAGCCAAATTCCAACCCCTATGTTTTTCAGCTAAATCTTCATTAAGCATGGATCAAATTATGGCACCGGGATATGGAAGTTGAACACCAACCTCATGACTGACATGACTTATGCATAGGCCAAGTCCATAGTTGGTTACAAAGATGCTTTGATCTTCTATGTTATGCGTATCAGTACTCATATTTATACTAGTTATGTTATGCTATAATTGCACCCATACCTGATAGAAAGTATAAAATGTACGTAACTTTCCTTGAATCACAATAAAGTATACTTGCATAGATTTGTGGTAGTCGAAGAACACGAGACGGATCACTATGATAGATCAACACGTCTTCACTCTTTAGGGCATATTAGAACTTACTGCTAAAAGCTGACTCAAAGTGGACTTGCGGGCAAGGATAAGGACAATATATGGGAAATATGGGCCAAACTTACAACAGAAATCATTTATTCATATCAAAGTTTCCCCAACACCAAGAAACAGCTATAAATAAGATGTTACGGAAGAACTTTATTCCAGACATGACATGCATAGGAAGCTTATATTCATATGAGAGTTCATTATGATGTCTATTAACTCTATTCCTACCAATCAAAGACTGGTTCCAATAACTTATTGAATTTCTGCTACCCTCAGTAGAGCCTCCAAGGGAAAACGAAGAGATCCATGTTTCCCGCGAATATAACCCACACATATACAGAACTGATAAATAATTGTTCTAGACAAAGAAAGTAAATAGATTACCATCGGTACCCTGTCCTCAAATATGCTCAAAACAGCAACTCAACAATATCTGGTGTTGAACCTGCAAAAAATAGGAAAGTGCCATCAGGAAATCAGACCTTGGTACATATAAAAGCAAATACCAAAATTATCACATAGACAAGAAAAAATATAACACCGAGGTACCTTGGTTATAAATCAATTGATCATGCCCAATGGTCATAGTGAAACATAGCAATAAGAAAAACACCAATTGAAAAGAAAAAAAATTGACCAATATCACCACTTACCTCGCACAAGAAAGAAAACTCTAGCCCAAACCACCAAAATGAAGCACTTACAACAAATAGTAACTACATATTAACAACCAAAAAGTTATATCTAACCTACAGTTTAGTAGTAGCACAATTAGGAAGAAGTGTTTTCTTTTTGTGTGTTAGGGACATGGATGTTGTGCCAAACTTGTGTATCCTTGGGGTGTCTATGTCGTGACTGATACAATTTAGTCAAAGTGAGTATCAAAATCTACAATTTTACATGACAAATTTCACAACGGGACAACTCAGCAGAATTTCCACAAACACCTAGCCTGCAAAAATCCAACCCTAAAAATACTCAGAATATATAAAACCTAATTTCTCTCGAAGTTTGCCATCCTCGTCAATTATTGTCATATAAACTAATCACTACCTAGAGATTAACAGATATCAATTTCAATAAATCAATTTCAGAATAAATATAAAGAAAATCATGCGCTAAACTAAACTCTAAGGGTGTGTTTGGTACGCGAAATACTATGTAGCCAGGAATTCTATATTCCCACGAATCAAATTCCCTGGAATTAAATTTTTGGAAAACCCATGTTTGGTGAATATACAAATATTTTCGAAAATATATAGTTCATATAAAACTTTAGCACACAACAAATAGCTAATCTTAAAATTCATATTATTCATACATGGAGTAAGCACCCTCCAGTTGATAATTCACGTCTCTGCTTCTTATTCTTCCTTTTGTTTCAGATAGTTCTTAGAACATCAAGAACATAACTCAAAAAATCATTTAGCTTCTCAAGTTCAGATCAAAACCAATTAAGATATTGCTCTAACTATGTCCCAGAATGCAACATTTCAGCTGTACAGACCATAAATTGGGCAAATACCACATTTGGTACATCATTCCTGTCATTGATTATTTTGATAAAGTTCCATCAGATACTAATTTTCCTCACGTTCTGATTGTAAAATAAGTTCCATACAACTGAAAAGGTATATATATATATATATATATATATATATATATATATATATATATATATATATAGAGAGAGAGAGAGAGAGAGAGAGAGAGAGAGAGAGTAATTTAGTGGATGCCGTAAGTTACCAATTTACTGCCAAAGTGCTGCATGATGTTTGGATGTGATAGATGACTTAGCAAAGTTATTTCCTGAACAATTTAGAGAACATATTAAAATAAGTTTCATTCTTGGTTTCAAATTTTTGTCGTTCAAATAGTAAATGCAGGACACCTTCAGACATAAAAGTACAAAATGATATTTGATACAATTGGTAAGAAGCTTACCTGGTTTAGTTGCTTGAGGCATTCTCTTGAGTTTGAGTCATCAGAGATAAATTTTACTTCTTTAATTGCAGCCATTTGCCCATTTTCACTGTAAAATACAAAGTACAACATTCAGAATTGGGTAACTTTCTAGTTTGAATTTTGAAATTTTTTACCCATTACATAGTATATGCATGAATAAGTACTATTACAACTTCCATTATGCAAAAACAAAATATAAGATTCACCTCTACTCACGAGCTTAATGTAAGAAACTCAACTTTACTTCTACATGATGGGGTGGGCTCCTTAAATCATCTTGCCTGAAAGTAGGAGACGCTGGGCAAGTACTAATTACAAGTGCTCTTGGATGTTTAGGTGATGTAGGTAAAGGAAGAACTTTCGGCCAGATAGTATTTACTGGTCTAAGGTTAAATATACTTTCCATGGAATTTCGCTGATGTGGGATGGCTTCTAGAGCAATTAAACGAAATTCCTTTTCGGAGGAACAGAAAGATCACTACATCTTGGGTGCTCCAGAACTGTATTAACCGTGAAGTGATGTTTGTCTTCTACCACATGTTGTTGCCTTTGCAAGTCGATCAGTCAAATTTCCGCCCCTTGGTATGTTGATGGGGTCTGAATATCTAATTAATTCAATAAAAAGTAATGAGATAAAGATATAAAACTAATCACATTCACAAACTTTACCTACTACTTCTGCATATATGACTAATATGTGTAATGGACCATTAAATAGAAGTAAACACATCCAGAGTATATCTTTCCCGAGGGGATGTTCATGGGTCCAGAAAAACTAATTTATCAAACAAAAAAGCAATGATGCCAAAGTAGCATCATATCACATTAACTTTGCATCATTTGCACCATAATTAACAAATAAGCTAACAATTGATAAGATATGTAACGTATGAACAGATTGTCCGTGAATATACTCAAACTAACAATCGCTCACTTTACATACTCTCTTGTAACTGTATATGTGAGATATTAGATGTTTGATACACTGTCCAAAAATATGTTCAACATGTAAGAAAACAAATATTTCTCTCAGGATGACAACAATATCTGGAAGAAGAAAAATATTATCTTTTACAACTAAAATAAAAGAATCCAAACTAGAATGCAATACCAGAAACTAAAAATCAAATAATCTGTATAATTACAAACCAGAAAAGTGACAAGCCATGAATATCCCATCAATATACTAAAATTATCACCAAAGAAATGTCTTCAAGCAATATCTTAACCTTTCTGAACATAGAAATCTCTAAATCCCCATCAATTACAGTGAGGACTGACTCAATCAACAAAGACTCGATTTTGGCAACAACAAAACCCTAACCAACATCCCACGGTACAAAGTGTCCTAAAATTGAACCAATCCATGAATAAAAACTACAAACAAACACCAACTAACATCAAAATCTCCAAAATAAACCTCCATGAGCAACAACGTCAACTGTGTCTAAAAAAAATACATACTTAGAAGTAAAACTAAAGAATCCAAATTATAATAAATAGCATAGACTAAAAGTGGCATAATTTGTAAAAGTATGGAATAAAAAAGTGATCAGTGTTCAGTATTCCATCATCATACTAAAATTACATCAATAACAAAAGACTACCAGTAAACACTAATTACCATCAAATTTTCAAACCCAAAAGAACCCCCCTCCATGAGCAATAAATTAGAAACAAGCACAAATTCCGTTCAATCACAATATCCCAGCCTCATAATCAACAAAAGACACAATCTTGGCTACAACAAAACCCTAATCGACATTCCCAAATCCCCAAAATCATAACCTCCAGCCAATCCAATAAACCCTAATTACAACAAAATCTCCATGAGCAACAAAATACAAACAAGTCATAGTTGGAGGGGGGAACGGATATTTTATTTTTACCTATAGAATCCGAGATCAGGAGCTTCATCCGACCCGGAGGAGCTGTCGCTCGAGGCCGAATTGGCCGCAGACCCGCCATCCAACAGCCCGTTATCGTGGGCCACGGAGGGGAGCGGCGAGGAGAGACAGGGGCGGGGCAGATGGTGGCCATGGGGCGCTGGAGCCGGACCCGACCCGCCGCGGCACCCGTCACCGCAGGCTGCGGAAACATCTTTCTCCTTATAGTTACTTCGATAGAGTGAACACAATGTTTGGGGGTTTTTTATTTGAGGGTTTCATTTGTAGGTTTTTTAAGGTTATTATTAATTATAAAAAATTATTCCCTACATAGCTACATGTCGCCAAAAATTAATTAACTTTCTGCAGCAAGTGAATGTATGTCGCTGAACATTTATTATCCTTTTGCGGCATGTAGATGTCGCAATATGTAGAGAATTTTTTGGCGGGACTTATTTTTGGTTTCCCTCTCGTAAATTTTATCTGGATTCCGCGACATACCAAAACTCATGTCGCCAATACATATAAAATATAGCTTTTGGAGACATAATAGACCCTATGTCGCTAAAACATGTTGCTAAAAATACAATTTCTTGTAGTGTAAGAAAACTTGCGGTTTTTCCAATAGTGGATTCAACTGGTAGCAAGAGTTCTACCGACTGGATTAGTCCTCAACAGAGGGAAACCAGTATACATCGCTGTCTTTGCGTTTGCTCTCTTAACTCTGTCTTTACTTTATTTTAGTTGTGATTAATATTATATGATTGTGCTGCTAACATTTTTAATTAGCATTATTCCGCTGCCAACTCTATTCACCCCCTCTAGAGTATTACGCTTTACTATTTCGTTCCTATAATTGGTATCAGAGCGGGTGATACAGGTAAAGCAAGGTAACTGTGCAATTATTTATTCATTTTATTAACTGTTATATAGATCACAGCACAACACATGGCAACTGTGAAATTCACAAGTGAAGGCCAGGCCACAAACAGACCTCCACTGTTTGATGGTACGAATTATACCTATTGGAAAACACGGATGAGTTTCTTCTTGAAATCTCTTGACTTTGATTTATGGTCTATTGTTATTGATGGCTATCAAAAGCCACCTCGTATAAATGTTGATGGAGTTTTAGTTGAAAAACCCCATAGCAGATATACAGAGGAGGAAAAAAAAAAGGCCAGCCTTGACGCACGTGCTATTAATGCTCTATTTTGTGCTTTAGACAGAACTGAATTTAACAGGGTGTCTATCTGCACAACGGCTAATGAAGTATGGAAGCTACTTGAAGTCACACATGAAGGCACGACTCAAGTCAAAGAATCTAAAGTCAGCAGACTTACTCACGAGTATGAGGTGTTCAAGATGAAGCCCAACGAAATAGTTACTCAAATGTTCGAAAGATGCTTGGATATTGTAAATCCTTTCTCCTCCCTAGGCAAAGAGTACAGTAACCATAAAAAGATTCGCAAACTCCTGCGAGCACTTACCAAGAACTGGATTCTGAAGGCTACTACAATCATTGAAGAGAACGACCTCACATCTATGTCCCTCGAAGTACTCATGGGTAAGCTACTCACTCATGAACTGGAGCTACAAGATTTTGAAGAGCCTGCACCAAAGGAGAAGACGATTGCTTTCAAGGCTCAGCACAGAAAAGCTGCTGAAGGTGACTTAGACAGCAGTGAATCTGATGCTGAAGATCAAGCACTCCTAGCAAGGAAATTCAAAAGATTCATGAGATATAAGAAGAGAGCCAAAGAAAACAACAGCAGCAATAACTGGTTTCAAGATGACGTTGTCTGCTACGGCTGCAAGAAAAAGGGACACATGAAGAAGGATTGTCCCACAAACTCATCATCAAACAAGAAGAGCAACAGGTATGAGAAAGGGAACCTGAAGAGATCAACATCTAGGAGATATGCCAATACCAGTATATGGCATGAAAGTGAAGCAAGCGACTCAGAAGACGAACAATCAGAAGACGCTGCAAACGTATGCTTTATGGCATCCGATCAGGTACCCACTGAACCTGTAGTTGATACTTATGATGACTTCACCTTTGAACAATTAGGAGATGCCTTCAGTGACCTGATGACTGATTACAGGAAACTGCGTAGCAAGTATCAGACCTCTAAGAAGGTACTCAAAGAGTACAAAGGTAAAATAGGTAGACTTACCGACCTACTAGCTGAGGTTAGAAATAATGCTAGTGAGTCTGGTGATCTTTCTTCTATAAAGCTCTTATTACACGAGACTACCAAGTCATCTGAAGAGAAAGAGAAAATTATCGACCAACTCAAGGAAGAACTTTCTATAGAGAAGAAAAGTCTTCGATGTGCACAAATCAGAATGGAAACACTTACTTCTGATTATACTAAGTTGTATGACACATCCAAAAGATTGGAAATTAGGTTAGGAAAACAGCCTGAGCCTGCTGCTTTCTTCCCTAACACGTGTCACTTACCGAAAAATCGGAACATTCTCAAGCCAAACACTGTCAGACCTAACCATATAAAACCTTTACCCCAAAAGGTTAAGCCCAAACAAGATTATAGGTATGCTTTCTTCTATACTAGAAAACCTAAACCTACCAACCATGCACACCACTCAGCTTTCAACACTCGACATGCACAATGTCATTATTGTGGCCTCTTTGGTCGTATTTCATCTGCATGTAGAATGAGAAGGCTTGTTGATTTAAATATTTATGCTTGGATACCAAAAGCTAACAATTCAGGACCCTACAAGAAATGGGTACCAAAAGTTTCATCTGCAAACTGTTTTGTAGGTGGAACACCCTTCACACGCTAGAAGTAAATGGATCCTCGACAGCGGTTGCTCACGGCATATGACCGGTGACGCTACACTATTTGCAACATTGTCGAAGAAAAAGAAGGAAGGCTATGTCTCCTTCGGTAATAACTTGAAAGGGTATATTATTGGTATTGGTGATGTTGGTAAGTCTTCCTATCCTGTGATTAAGGATGTCTGTCTGGTTACCGAGTTGAAACATAATCTACTCAGCATAAGTCACCTAGCTGATCATGGTTATGGAATCAACTTTGGCAAAGACAAATGTACTATAGTTGATAGCTCAACTGGTAGTACTATCTTTGAAGGTATCAGGGAAGACAATATATATGTTTTCTATTTGTTAGAAGAAACTAACATTTCAGGTAGATGCTTAATGGCCAAGAGTGATGAGAGTCATCTGTGGCATATGAGACTCGATCACGCTAATATGGATACGATCTCAAGATTATCCACAAAGAAGCTAGTACACGGTTTACCGGACATTACATTCAAGAAGGATTCGGTATGCAGCCAATGTAAAAAGAACAAAGCTACCAGATCCACATTCAAATCTGTAAATGCAGTATGTACTACTAGACCTCTACAATTGCTACACATGGACTTATTCGGTCCTAGCAGAGTTGCTAGCCTCGGAGGTATGATGCAAATGTCGTACAACCATCACCGTAGGATTATGTGGGCTCGACGAACCTGCCTGCCACGTCCCTGACGTACGATATGGGCTATTCGTGCATTTCGAACGAAATTCCGTCGTGACGCGCTCAAATTCGAATCCGGAAACGTGTTTCAGAACAACAACTTTAGGCACATTTTCTGGACAATCCAACGATTACATCTTTTTTCTGATTCTTCTATCTCAATCTTGGTTTATACCCTTCGTTTAACTAAATTTTTAACCATTAATTCGATCGTTTGATAGATCAAAACTGGCCACCAAGTTGACCGTTTAAATCATATTTTTTGGACAGTTTTGTGGAGCCAAGTTCACGGATTTGTTTCTCCCTCGTCGAAGCTCTGGTTGATGAAATGCCAACTCTGATGTGTAGCAGGTATAATCAACTTCGTGCCTTAAAATTTTTAGCTTCATAGGATGTCATTTGGTTGGTTGAAATCGACGTCAATGTTGGTCACTCGAAATCATAATTTTAACATGTAAAATTATGATTTTGAACCCGAGACATCGGATTCCATATCTGACACGACTATTGGACTCGTGGCATCGTTCTCGCCAAGAATGACATATAACTTGTCAAATTTGGACAACCTTTATCTTGGCACATTTTTTGGTGCAGAGCGGGTCCAAAGTCCGAAATTACTATTTTGACTCTGTATCCAGAATTGGACTTATGGGTAGCCTATGCTAACTATTTTACTTATTTTGGGAATGTTGACAATATTTGTTTCAGCATCCGGAGATGTTTAATGGGATGTATGATCTAGCCCACAGCAGTTTCTCGGTTATGGGTTCATAGATTCCCGCTTATGGGGGTATTGCTAGTGGATATATTCGGTAGTAGCCGCTGACTGTGCGTCAGATCCGGTCCACATGTATACTAGTTCAAGTGAAAGCCTCTAGCGGATGCTATGCTTTATTCCTACCCACTTATACATTCTAATGTAGTTTTTGACTTGCATTACACCTAGATGGTTAGGTTCAGTTTGTGTTATGGCATGGGATAGTGTCTTATCACAGAATAGTGGGTCACTCCTTGTCCTTGTTTGGTTATATGAGTGATCCACTATTTTGATGATGGGATGTAAAACCATGTTATGACTCGAGCTATTATTACCCCTTATCATGTTTCATTTACAGTTCATTATAGTATTGTTTTATGTATCTTATAAGTCCCTTGAGGACCTGGTGATCTCTCCATGCACATAATTTTGATGAGTTAGTTCCAAATATTGTTGGTGTTGCTATTTCCTATTCAGGTATCTTTCATGATTTATATTTACTTGCTTTCTGCTTATTAGCTTAGCTTTATAGACCCATATTGTTCTCTAATCAAATATATATATGTTAATGGGCTACAGACCATGACACATTGTTTATTCCTGATTTTATTCTTTATCATGGATTAAGATATAGATTAGTTAGCATATGTTATTGTACTTTACAGCGTACTACAATTACGATAGGTCCATTAAATTAGGATATTTATTCTAGTCGTACAGCTGGCATGCTCATGCCTTGGGTTCCCTATATATTAGAACTGGGGCATGACAATAGGAAGCTACCGATGCTGGTCCCCTCAGATATCCAGTTGTCAAAGCTCAAACTATTAGAGCTGGTACTAACGAATAGGAAGAAGATCCTCTTTGAATGTGAGACTTCTTTTGGCCTCCAACCCTATCCCCAATCATCTGGGAAGTATACTCATGCCTCCTCGCTGTCCTCATCACGATATCAAAATTCTGATACTCATACTGCTCCATCGACATAATGATCTCCAGATGAAGTCCCTGCTGGAACCTCCTTGTCCGGTCCAACTCGATCGCCACTAAGGAAGGGGCAAACCGACTAAGTATGCTAAATTCTGACGCATATCCATTGACAGTCCTTTCCATCTGCCGTAGGATGACCTTAATACAAATTATAACACGATACCGTATTAAAATAGTGAGTCTAAAATCTTTCGCTAAAATTTGCCCATACTATCGGTGCCATAAGAGACACCTCATGAGCCGCCGTCAGTCCCGAGCCAAATCCAAGAGCTACAACCTGACAACTGCCACACGTTCCCTAGCTAGAATCCCTGTCGCCTCCAGAATGGCCTCAATATCCTGAAGCCATGCATCAGATGCAATCATATCCTTTGTACCATAGAAGTAGGGGGATGGAGACGCCTAAAGCTGCTCGCAGAATTGTAGACCTGAGTAGCACCCCTCTCCAGAGCCGTCTGAACTAACTGGATTAGAATATCGTACTGATGTTGCTGCAATGCCCTAAAACCCCTCATAACATCGATCAGCGCTCGAACAACACCCTCTGGATGCTCTGGCTGAACTGGTATATCTGGCTGAACCGATGGAACTGGCAACTCTATCCTCTTGTCAACACGAGACTCTGCCCCAGAATACTGAGGCTGTTCCTCCTGAACTGGTGAAACCAAAAGTTTTTGATCTGCCATCGATAAGGCCCGAACAGTCCGATCAGAAGGACCAGGAAAAGTGCTCCTAAAATTAAAGGACACAAGGATCACATTGTGGGAACAAGAAGGATCAAAGATCAAAGCAGATTTCAGGTCAAAAGATCAGAAGTATAGAGTAGTACGAAAGCTATCAATAGATAAGATTTATGACTGAGATAACTACCAGCAACCCCCATATATTTGATAAATCAGACCTGTATGGGCCACCACTAAAACCTATGTCACGCCCCAGAACTAGAAAACTGGCAAGGAGGGACAGACCAAGCCAGCTACATCTCATGAGTACTCCAGTACTCCGAAATAATGTATAAATTGTATATATTGGGGTTACTACTATAAACCAACAGTTGATCCTCGGTCAAGTAATGCTTAGATATCTCAATCACAGACAAGCAAGTAAAGTACAAGAGTATGATCGTCGAGCATATGAGATAGTAAAGTGCCATAAACTATAATATATAGATGATCATGAAGCTAGTAATATAAAAAAGAAGTAGCAGGAGTGTAAGTAATACATAAAGAACTCTAGCTGCAGTCTAGAAATTATACAGACCATGTCTAAGACAGTAGGCCAAAATGTCAAGTTCAAAACACGACCTAAATACGTGTTCGGTGGCTAAATGCCTTAAAAGAATAAGTACATAAAAGAGTGAGTAAGGGAAAGAACACTCACTCAAGCACCCTAGTACTCCGGGTAGTCACCATCGAGTAGAAGGTCCGGAAGATCCTCGGGCTCCTCAACTAGATCTGGTCAAACAAAACCAGTGGGATCAAACCCCCAATAGCAAGTACCACAAAGGAAGCCAAAGTATGAACTAAAACTAACATACAAATCATAACAATATTAAAGGTAATATAGTAAACAAGACAAGAATAATAAATTGGTACCATAGTGTATATGAAAGAAAATTAGAAACATGTAAGGAATTAGCATATGAATATGTAAGGTAAACTGGACATGTGAGCATATAATAAACCCAAGCATGCAGGACAAGTTGTAAAGATAAGCATTCAGCAGGAATAATAGCCTGTACAGGATTAACAGAAATCTATGTACTAAAATAAGATAAACTAGAGCAAGACTAGGCTAGACAAGACAGGAAAGGACTCCATCCATAAATCACGACCAACCAATGAGTACGACTTGATACATTAGCTAACTAGGGTTATCACAATCCTAATTACTAACATATACAAGTTTGAGAAATTCAATCTAGTTACCAACTCGACAGACTACCCAACCCATCTAGGCCAAAAGTAAACAAGTATAGCAGACACACCACAGTTAGATACATGTGTCCTAAGGTGCCCCACTCGATGGTGTGCTGGAAGAGTGCTCATCATAAAAGATACCTCTAAATCCCAAGTATATATATATACATATATATATATATATATATATATATATATATATAAAAGACTGGAACAAAAGGGTGCAGGTAACTTGGAAAGTCTCCTCCCAATGATCTAAATAATCAAGCTAGTTGCATAGTTCCTAACATTTTTATTGAGGATTCCGGATATGGCATTTCGTAGAATCCATCTTAGACAAGAGACACACGAGACTGGACAAGACAAGCAAGAAAGTGTACTATAACATGCCACAATGAGACATAACAATATCGGGACAGGGATGTACTACGACGAGCCACTAAAGTAAACTAGACATGATAGAAATCAAGAGTGTGCCATAACAGGCCACTATCATATAAGATAGACATGTACAGGAACCAGGAGTGCACCATGACATGCCACTATTAAGACAAGACAAGTATCGAGACAGGAGTGTGCTACGACAAGCCACTATATCAAAATAAGACAAGATCAAGTTCCAACCAAGTATGACAAGGCAAGATAGTAAAATGGGTATAGCATGTACAGTAAAGCAATAAGCAAGGGGGAATTAGAAAATCATGTCAAAATCAGGAAATAATCAAGTTAGGTACTGGATCGGTATTCCAACGGTATATACTGTTACAACATCGGTATGCCAGTCATGACCTGCACCCAGTGTAAGGGCACAAGATCGTGGGTACGTCCATCCTACGTCACAGTGTCAGCGGTAGAATGCTGTCCTAGATCACAAACATCTAACACATTATAAATGTACCTGTACAGAATATACTCTCCAATCGTAGGACAACACAGAAGGTACAACTCAATCACAATTCTAAGATGGATAAAGAGCACAATAAGATAGATACGAATCACAGAAAGTACAATCAGAAAGAAATAAGTCTAAGTGTTATCAACACCAAAATCTCATAATCTGGATAATACATCTCAAAATGACAACATAAATAAGATACAAGATCCTAGCAGTCTAGCCTAGGCACTAGGGTAGTATATCCTCAGCACAAACTGGATCCTCCTGAGGGTCTAGGTTGCAAGTGTCCTCTACCTCAGTCCCGTAGTAGGTAGTGCAAAAATCCTCCAAGTTCTCTATAATATTTTGTCAACGGGTCCCGTCAGGACAGGAGCGAATACATAATCTCTGAAACAGGTTCATAACATGGCAGGAAATACAGTATAAGCAATAGAATAAAATAACTAAAATATTGTAAAAAGATGTACACGAGTAGTAAGTATAGATAATTTGATACAGGAAATATGTATGGAAAGTAAGAACTGTAAGTATGTAAGTATAAGTGATTTAGAGCACAAGATGGTTATGAAATCGGGATAGGTTTGCACATATTTATACTAAGGTAACTCCATTATACGTGATGGTATAACAGACATGTACATGATTATACTACTTGAAATTAACCACATAACCACTTCTACTCCTCTGTCCCCAATCAATACACAAGGATCCATTCAAGTTACGTTACGTACATGATTATTTTATACATGAAGAACATGTGAACATGAGAGTACATGAGAGCATATGAGTATACATGAATAATTAGAGTACAAAGATTACATGATGTATATGAAAGCACATGACATGAAGTACCCGATGCACCCGATAAGGGGTTAACATCTCATAAAACATCTATATAGTACTAATCCGTGTGAACAATTTATCATCATCAAGTAACGTAGTCTAGAACAAGAATATAAGTCCTAACAAGTATGAAAACGATTAGAGCATGTACTCGCCTGATATCCTGAGCAACTGATGAATACAGATGTCCGAACTGAAGTAACTGAGTCCTATTTAGAGCAAGACATGTTACAATGTGTTCAATATATGATAATTGAAGTTTACAATACAATCTACATGATTCTAGATTATTCTTTGTCGAAGTCAACTCTAGTCAACCTTTTAGTCAAACTAGGTCAACTTCTAAGCTAACTATGTCAACTGTCTAGGGTTTGGTCAAACTCTTGTCAACAAGCTCAATTCGGCCTATTGGGTCCATTCTAGGTCAATCTATAGGGTATCTCAACCATAGGCTAGGATACCAAGATACTAGATATCATATATATATATATATATATATATATATATGAAAAAAAAATACATCATATATATATATATATATATATATATATATTATATATATATATATATATATATATATATATATATATATATATATATATATATATATATATAACACAAATGTATTCACATATACTTATATATCTTAACAATATCTATATAACTTATCTTCATATACCTATCCCATACATATACACATAACCCTCAACTATATAACCTATATACATATATACTATGTATCCCAAAAACTCATACATACCTATATATATAACTATACCTCATCAATATAGCTACTAGCCTACATGAGGTAACCCTCACAACTGATACATACATATATACTAGCAAGACCCCACATTACCCAAGCCCATATATACATAACCTATAACATAATTGATACTCATATATATAAAATATATATATATAATATATAATATATATATATATATATATATATATATATATATATATATATATATATAAATAGAAATATATATAATAGAATATATATATATATATATATAAATATATATATATATATATATATATATATATATATATATATATATATATATATAACCCCACATCTATACTCACATCAGACAACTCACAAATATAACACCACATCTATACTCACACGAATCTCAGAAAACTGCAGAAGCCTATACCTCTATATCTATGTATCAAATATATATATATACAAACCCACACAACTATCATATAACTATAGCTATATACTCTCACATATATATAGATCTAAACTCACACAACTATAACAAAACCTATATATATCATATATATAGATAGATACTATATCTCTACTCATCAACATTCAAATATGTACATGCAATCTCAGAAAAACTCAAAAATAACATGTCTATACTCATGTCAATGTCAGATATCATAACTTATATATAGTATCTTATATATATATATATATATATATATATATATATATATATATATATATATATATATATATATATAGTATCAGCCAAACCCCATACCTGATACTAACTCAGAACTAGGCCAAAGACCCATATATACATCTCAGAAACCTGAGCCAAAACCCAACTCAATTACATAACATAAACTCAAAAGCATCATAAAACCCAACTGCAAACAACAAGGGGGTGGTCTAGTCTGTGCACCGAGAAAGGGGGCGTTCTGCATATGTGTCACAGTGTTCAGAGTATGGCATGGTGTCCAATGTGTGTCCACAGAATGATCAGTAATGTTTTTGCTAGTGTCCACATAGGTGTGTTTCAAGGCAAGTGTGTCATTATGTGTCAATAGAAGTATTAGGCATGTATCAGAGTGAGTGAGTGAGTGAGTGTCATATAGTATCAATGTGTGTAGACAGGGTGTCGAGCATGTGTGGTGTGTGCGTGCATGGCAAAACATGTAAGCTAATATGTCAATTAGTCTCACATACAAGGGTGTGTGTGTCTAGCATGTCATCATATGTCATCGTGTCCATAAAATGTGTCCAAGCAATAACAAAGTGTTTAGGTGAGTGTGAACAGAATATGTGTACAGGGTATGTGTGCGTGTGTTCGACAGATATCTCGGTCGAATAACTCATTGAATATTTAATCAAACCAACCCAAATTTCTTAGGCTACGTGTCAGTAATTGCCCCTATCCAACACAGTAGGTGGCACCTAAAATTGTGTCGTGTCTAGAGTGCACTGACACTCCAGTAGCAGGGCAGTGCAACGCAGTGTACCGCGTGTCCCTGTGTCCGATTAGACGTAGTAAAACACCAAGAAAGTGACTCAGTCATCAACAAAATTAATCTACACATCACAAGAATTCCAAATATATAATTTATACAGAGAATAGAGAACAAAAAGTCCTAAGGGGCATTTCATCGAACACTTAAGTAATCCCTCCGATACGGAGCGATACGCCCATGATACGGGCATCAAATGGATTTGATTTCTATCCGAACTTTGCATAAAGCTAGGGGGACCATAAATGGATGCATCTATGGTAAGAAATTAGGAAATTAATAGGTTTAGAGGTCATTACCTATTGAGAGTTAGAATCTCAATGAAAAATTATTTGAAAAGATCTCACACCAAATCTAATGGCCAAATTGCTTCCAATCCTTGCTAGCTAGCCAATAGAGACCTCCTCTAAAGAAGGGGAGTGCAATGCAATTGATTTGGTTGAATTTGGAGGTGAATAAAAGGGGACAAATTTGGGGAAGAACACAAATTAGGGTTAGGATTTGCAATAAAAGAGGCAAAAGGGGACTAATGTTCACTTATATAGGTGGGGGATCCTCTCTTGGCCGGCCAAGGGGGTTGCTAAAGTTAGGGTTAGGTCCAATTAGCTTTTAAGGCCTTCTTAAAGTATCAATTCAAGTCTTTTAGGTAAAGGCCCAAACTAGATTAGCGTTTCCACGAATATCTTGTTTCAAACATAATATATCGATATTTTAGAACTTAGTTAACTAGTTGAATTCTACTAAGTAAGTTTCTAGGGTCATGATCAACATCTAGATTAGGTAATTCTAGGGTTAGACTATTATAATACTTAGCACATTATAAATTAAATAAAATTAAAAAATAATCAAATAAACAAATTTCCAAAATACCCTTATTCTAAAAAGTGGTAGTGACAATGGGAAAGTGTCACAACAGTTTTTAACCAAAAAAGGGCTCATAAATTGGTATTCCGTCGGTACACATCGGTATACCGACGGTATGACGATTTGTGTAACAGTAGGTTTTGCAAAATAAAAAGACCCACAAATCGATATTTCGTTGGTATACACCGGTATACCGTCGTTATACCATTTGTGTTCGAGAAACAATACTAAAGGCTAGAAGCAAGCTCCGAAAATCCAAACTCGTCCCAAAAGTTGCTAAAATTAGTATAACCATGAAAACAATACTAGAAGAATGTCGTGTACAACATATATACTATCTCATGGAAAGTACTCCGGATCATTTCCGATACTGGTTTTTCTACCAAAAATATCAGGATTTCACATAAAATCAAAACCTAG
>JANAVB010016195.1:28482885-28564288 GCA_029216955.1 Iris pallida
TATATATATATATATATATATATAAAGGTGCACATATTCCCTACACAAATCCTTATAAAAATTACAAAATCACAAACATATATGCATTTAGTTTATCAATCAATCAATATATATCATATATACAAAATTGCATCTAAACTATTTGGTTGTAAAAAAATCCTATAGCATAATTCATAATAATTCCACTGGGTCATGGCCACCTAATCATGGCTCTACCAAGCGTGGTTGGCTAGGTTAGGGTCCAAATTTTTCTTAGTCAAATCGAATCCAAAAATCACCGAATAAGTCTCTTGTGCCATTCACAAATAAATAGAACATGGGAACTCGATTGAGTGGCACACCCTTGGCATGTGCATCCTAGGCACAAAATAGGTCAAGATTATATATTGGTTCAAATGGTTTTGATCAAAGTCGTGTCCCGAACTCAAGTTAGAAGTTAGGTCTAGAATTACGATAATCGGTCGAATGGCCTAAATTGATCCGAAGTTGCACAAAGTCAACAGAATGTTAGGAGATAAGTTTGGATGGGACATGATATACCAAATTGAAGATCAACATGTCTACTTCAATACTCATTAAAGACATTTCGAAAGATTGGCATATCTCGTGCTTCAAAAATGAAAGCCACAAAAAGTACTCATATAGTCATATTCATATAAAATCTAGTTTAAAAATTAACATATATATATATATTAATTAAATAAAATAAAGTTTAAAATAATATCCAAAAATTAGGTCTGTAGTCGTCTCAGCCTCGTCCTCAGCAACAGCAGAGGATGTCTTCCTGAGTGGGTTGTTCCATTATGAAAAGGCATCGCATATTTTGTCAGAGTGCCGGGCACATGGTTTGTGCCTAGCATGTGGAGCATCCAACCACATGAGAGGGGATTGTCCCAGGAGGAGTTCGACTGGATTATCATCTTTCCAGCCAGCAGTTCAGCAGTTCAGGGCGTCGGTGCATGTCCAACAACGGCAGGCTCAAAGGCCATTACCGATGCAGTCCCAACAGTTCCAGCAGCAACGGCCTTAGTAGTATGCTCAGGCTCAGGCTCAGGTTCAGAGGTAGAGAGGTCAGCAACAAGGGGTCTAGCACCCAGAGGCCATATTCAGGCTTTCATGCTTTCCATCGAGGAGGCGCTAGCAGCAGGAGAGGTGATCATAGGTACCCTTTTAGTTCACTCTCATTCAGCTTTAGCTTTATTCGATTCTGCGCTTTATATTTATTTATATCTACACGATTTATGACACGAGTTGGTTTGGAGCCAGAGTCTTTACCAGTAAGGTTGAATATACTTACTGGTAACGGTCTAGTAGGAGTAGGTCGAGTCTATAGCTTGTGTAGAGTCATAGTATACGGGAAAGAGTTTCCCTTGGGGCTAATAGAGTTTTCTATGGGCGATTATGATGTCGTCCTAGGTGTGGATTGGTTTTAGTGCTCAAATGCTATGATAGATTGCCATGCTGATAAGGTTATCTTTCGTGTTCCGAATAAGGAGGAGTTCTTATTTTCTAGAGGCGAGGTGGAGTCTTCACCAGTGGTCATATGGATGGATGTAGCCAAGGAGGTGCAGTTTCCCAGAGTAATTTGTGAGTTTCTCGATGTATTTTTTGAGGAGCTTTCGGGTATGCCTCCAATTTGGGAGATAGAGTACTACATTGATTTTATTCCGGGAGCAGATCCAGTATTAGCGAAAGTCTACAGAATCTCCTTCAGAATTGTTGGGGTTGTATCAGTCTATTGAGGAGCTTAAGACCAAGGGATTCATTCGCCCTAGTGGATCGTCATGGGGAGCTCCAGCCCTTCTTATAATGGAAAAGGATGGTTCATCGCATATGGTCATTGACTATCGTCAACTTAATACGGTGACCGTAAAGAACAAGTATTCTTTGCCAAGGATAGATGATTTGTTCGACCAGTTTAATGGAGCAGCCATGTTTTAAAAGATCGATTTGTGGTCTGGGTGCCATCAGATCAGAGTCAGAGCGTAGGATATACCCATGACGACGTTTAGATCTCGGTATGGCCATTGGAAGTCCCTTGTTATGCCTTTTAGAGCGACCAATGTGCCAGCAATTTTTATGGATCTCATGAATCGCATCTTTTTGTCCCACTTAGACCAGTTTGTGATAGTGTTTATTGATGATATTTTGGTCTATAGTCGGACTGAGGCAGAGCATGAGTAGCATATTCGCGTGGTTCTTCAGATTCTTTGGGACAATCAGCTTTACACGAAGTTCAGCAAGTACAATTTTTGGCTCGATCGAGTCTCTTTCTTGGGTCATATTTTTGTCGAAGGTGCTGTTGAGGTAGACCCCAAGAAGGTTGAGGCTATTGAACATTGGCCAGTACCAAGTACAGCTATAGATGTATACATCTTTCTCAGATTAACAGGTTACTACAGACGATTTGTGATAGACTTTGCTAGGATCTCTGGACCCTTGACATGTCTGACATGTAAGGATGTTTCCTTTGAGTGGTAACATGCTTGTTATGTTTCTTTTGAGAAACTCAAGCAGAGTTTGATTTCAGCTCCTATTTTTACACTATCCTTCGGACCAGGTGGGTTCACGGTGTATCGTGATGCGTCAAACCGGGAACTTGGTATTGTCCTTATGCAGTACGGTCGAGTGATAGCTTATGCATCTCGCCAGCTTTGGGAGCATGAAAAGATCTATCCGACGCACGATCTAAAGTTGGTCGTAGTTGTGTTTTCCCTCAAGCTCTGGAGGAATTATCTATATGGTGATCGAGTGAAGATTTTTACTGATCATATGAGCTTGAGGTATGTGTTCACTCAGAGGGATCTGAACATACGACAGAGAAGGTGGTTTGAGTTACTGAACGATTATGATGTTGATCTTTAGTATCATTCGAGGAAGGAAAACGTTGTTGCAAATGCTTTGAGCAGGAGACCCAGGGTCTATTTTTTGATTGGGCAACGTCACCTTCAGGAGGATCTTCAGAAGGTGGGCATTAAGGTAGTAATACCTCATGAGGCGGCTATGATGGAAGGCTTGCAGGCTCAGTATACCATTATTAAGAGGACCACAGTAGCACAGCCAGAGGATGCCAGGCTTCAGCAGCTCAGAGCAGAATGTATGGCAGGATGCAAAACACAATTTTGCATCCATGGGGATGGAACACTCTGGTTTGGGAGTCGTCTTTGTGTGCCGAACAGAGATATTCGGCACAAGATTATGTCAAAGGCTCACAATTCTCAGTATTTCATTCATCTAGGAGGGACAAATATGTATTGAGATGTTTGTCAGCATTTCTGGTGGAATGGTATGAAGATGGAGATAGCTCGATTTTTCTCTTGGTGCTTAGTTTGCCAGCAGGTTAAGGATGAGCATCAAAGACCGGTCGGACTTTTCATCTTTTCCTGATCCAGGAGTGGAAGTGGGATCATATTACTATAGAATTCGTGACTGGTCTGACTATAACCCCGACTGGTAGAGATACCATTTAGATTATAGTGGATCGACTCACGAAGGTTACATACTTTCTATCTTTCAATGTTGGTCAGTCTACAGAGCAGTTGGCCAAGCTGTACATGAGGCAGATTATCAAGTTGCATGGGGTTCCAGTTAGCATAGTCTCAAATTGGGATTCTAGATTCACTTCTTATTTTTGGCAGAGTCTTCAGCAGAGTTTGGGTACCCGTTTGAGTTTCAGTTCAGTATACCATCCACTGATAGATGGTCATTCGAAGCGTACGATTCAGACATTAGAGGATATGCTTCGATCATGTACTCCTGACTTTAGTGGTTCTTTGGAGGATCACTTGAATTTGGTGGACTTCTCTTACAATAAAAGCTTCCAGGCGAGCATTCAGTTGGCACCTTTTGAGGCATTATATGGTAGGAGATGTAGGTCACCCTAGCTTGGGATGACATTAGGGAGTGACAGATGCTTGGAACAAAAATAATTGCCTAGTCAGTTGGAGCAGTCAGGCAGATCAGAGAGCATCTCAGAGTAGCTCTTGATCGTCAGCATCATTGGACAGACCATCATCGACGTCATCTTGAGTTCTTTGTCGGCGACCACATATTTCTTCAGATTTTGCCTATCCGTGGGGTCATCAGGGTCAGCGTACATGGAAAGCTTAGTCCTAGAATTATTGGGTCGTTCGATATTCTCGAGTGATTAGGAGATGTATCATATCATTTTTCTCTTCCACGATCGCTAAGCGAGGTACATGACGTGTTTCACATATCTCAGTTATGCCGATATGTTCAGGATTTGAACAATATCCTAGATCATTCTGAGTTGGTCATTGGTACCGACCTATCATATGAGGAGAGGCCCGTTTCTATTTTGGCCCGAAGGGAGAAGGTTCTTAAGAACTGGACTATCCGATTAGTTTATATTTCCTGGATTATCACTCACCGGGCGAGTCGACATGGGAGCATGATGATGATATCTGAGCTCGTTACCCATATATGTTTGCCTCGCGAGGTATGCTTATTCATATATTTATGCTCTACCCTTTTGTTTGAGTGTGATTGTCAGAATGTATGATGTTGTTGCTATATGCTTATTGTTTTTATATTCCTGATACATTACTCATGATATATGAGTTTCCTTTCTTGATCTTGATAGCATATTTTTTCTGGATTTCTACCCAGTTTTACTTGCTCGCCTTTAAAAATTTCAAGGATCGAATTTTTCTAAGGAGTGAAGATTTGTGAGACTCATCTCACAGTATTTATATTTGTATACAAATACGTATTTTATGTTGTATTATGCATTTTCTTGGATTTTGGAGAATAGGGGAAAACTTGATTTTTGAGATTTTTTTGTGAAATTGGCATATCGTTGACATACCGGTCTATACGAAAGGTATATCGTCTGGGCAAATTTCCTACTTTATAGATATTTTTAAATTGAGAAATTTTCGAATAGATACTTTTATGAATAATATTTAGATATTTTCCTGAATAGTATTTGGATATTTTGATTAATAGTGATGATACATTCTATTATCCATTGGTTTCTTGGTTTTCTTCTGAACGGTCGAGATTGATTCTGATCGAGTCGCGGATCACGATCGGATGGTCATAATTAATTCACCTTCTCTATATATTCGATAACATTTTTTTTCGATTTCTCTTTTACGTTCTCTCTCTACTCTTTATTCTTTTTCGTTTCTACTCCGTATTCCTCGAAAGCTTGGAATTTGGTCTTAAGAGCTCAGAGTATGGTTTTTGAACCCCTCTTGGTGGTGGATTTGAAGAGTAGGCTCGGAGCTTTATTAGGCAAGTACATCTTGCCGAACTATAGGACGTATTATGGTTTTCTTGTGGTTTTTATTTTCTTACTGTCTTCAAACTCTAGTATTTTCTAGTACTTGCTTTAGTGAATATGTTTCTCCTATGAATATCATCATTATGCCCATCTCGAAAATTTGGTCTGAGCTAGGTTTTGATTTCCTGTGAAATCCTGATATTTTCTTAGTAGAAAAACTCCGTATCGGCAACGATGTCGGAGTACTTGCCATGAGACTAAGTATATATGTTGTACAAGACATTCTTCTAGTATTGTTTTCATGGTTATACTATTTTAGCAACTTTCGGGACGAGTTTTGATTTTTGGAGCTTTTTTCTGGCCTCTAGTATTGTTTCTCGGACACAAACGGCATACCGCCGGTATACCGTTGTATACCAATGGAATACCAAATTTTGGTCTTTTTATTATGCAAAACCTACCCATACATAAATTGACATACCGTGGTATACTAGTATGTACCGATGGAATATCATTTTGTGAGCCCTTTTTTCGTTGAAAGCTGCTGTGACACTTTACGGCATACTGACGGTGTACCGGTTTGTACCGTCAGAATACCGATCCAGTACCCAAGTTGATTATTTCCTAATTTTGACATGATTTCCTGATTTTTTCTTGCTTATTTCTTTATTGTACATGCTACGCCCAGTTTACTATCTTGTCTTGTCATTCTTGGTTGGACTTGATACTTGATCTTGTCTTATTTTGATATAGTAGCTCGTCGTAGCGCACTCCTGTCTCGATACTTGTCTTGTCTTGATAGTGGTCTGTCATGGTGCACTCCTGGTTCCTTTACATGTCTAGATTACTTGATACTGGCCTGTCATGGTACACTCTTGATTCTTATCATGTCTAATTTACTTTAGTAGCTCGCTGTAGCTTACCCCTGTCCTGATATTGTCATGTCTTGTTGTGGCTTGTTATAGTACACTTTCTTGCTTGTCTTGTCCAGTCTCGCATTTCTTATGTCTACGATGGATTCTGCGGAATGCCACACCCGAAATCCTGAATAAAAATGTTAGGAACTATATAACTAGCTTGATTATTTTGATCACGGGGAGGAGAGACTTTTCCAGTTACTTGCACCATTTTGTTTCGGTCTTATATATATATATATCTACTTGGGGCATTCTTAGGACTCACGTATCTTCCAGCATACCGTCGAGTGGGGCACCTTAGGACACACGTATCTTACAGCGGTGTGTCTACTATACTTGTTTTTTTGGGCTTGGATGAGTTGGGTAGTCTGCAGGGCAGGTAACTGGATTAGATTTCTCAAACTTGCATATGTTAGTAATTAGGATTGTGATAACCCTAGTTAGCTAATGTATCAAGCCGTACTCGTTGGTTGGCCGTGATTTATGGATAGAGTCATTTCCTGTCTTGTCTAGCCTAGTCTTGCTACATATGATCTTATTTTAGTACTAGATTCATGTTAATCTTGTACAGGCTATTATTCCTGCTATATGCTTGGCTTTACCACTTGTCCTACATGCTCGGATTCATTACATGCTTACATGTACAGTTTACCTAATATATTCATATGCTAATTCCTTACATGTTTCCAATTTCTTTCATATACACTGTAGTACCAATTTATTATTCATGTCTCGTTTACTGTGTTACCTTTAGTATTGTTGTTATTTGTATGCTGGTTTTAGTTCATAGTTTGGCTTCCTTTGTGGTACTTGCTATTGGGGGTCTGACCCCACTGATTTTGTTTGACCAGATCTAGTTGAGGAGCCCGATGATCTTCGGGACCTTTCACTCGATGGTGACCACCCGGACCACCAAGGTGCTTGAGTGGGTATTCTTTCCCTTACTCATTCTTTTTTGTACTTATTTATTTGAGACAATTAGTCACCGAGCACGTGTTTAGCTCATGTTTTGGACTTGATATTTTGGCCTACTACCTTAGGCATGGTCTGAATATTTTTTAGACTGCAGCTAGAGTTGATCCCGTATTACTTACACTATTCCTAGTTCTTCTTTTTATATTATTAACTTCATGGTCATCTATATATTATAGTTTGGGATGATTTACCGTATAATCTGCCCGATGATCATACTCTTGTACTTGCTTGTCTGTGATTGAGATATCTAGGAATCACTTAACCTAGGATTGACTGTTGCTTTGTAGTAGTAACCTCCATCTATACAGCTTATACGTTATTTTGGAGTACTGGAGTACTTTGGTATACGTAGCTGACCTTGTCTGACCCTACTTGCCAGTATTCTAGTTCTAGAGCTTGACAAGGATGATGCACATACTGATGATAGAGGCAGTACTTAGGATCATTGGTCCTTTCCACCTAATCTGGCTTTCGGGAATCGGACAACTTCAGCTTGTTGTTCTTCAGTAGAGCATGAAAGATGTCTATGATGGAACTGGAGATCCCTAGGACCACAGATTGGTGTGTATTTCGATCGATAAAATATGAACATGTTTAATATGTGATCAAACCCTTCAATGATGGAAACTAGGGTCCACGAATTATACCTGAAGAGATGAGAAGTAGATGATTGTTTTCAGCGAACTCGATCAGTAAGTGACCTTAAGATCTTTTGTCGTATTCCTTCCTCGGGTTTGATGTCGTATGGGCAACGATCTCCCAACCTTTTTCTTCACCTTGGATGACCTCTTATCTCTTCTTAAGTGAAGAACGAATTTAAATAAAGTTGCTCTTTTCTGATGCATATGACGGCTAAAGAATAGATGATATATATAGGCTACAATAGAGACCACGAGAAGAAATTAGGGTTAGGTCTCCTAACGGATCTAGGAATCCCGTGTTCAGTCCGAACACACAAGCAGGCCTGTTAACATTAGCTCGGTCCACTAAAGAGCTATTATTGTACTACCATCCTAATCTAAATTACGTTTATGGGCTCCTTCTTATTATATACCTATTTGTTTGCCCATGTTAAGATGTCGAATGTTCGTCGATCAAAATAAGTTACTAAAAATTATATTGATCGATATGTTTTATACTTAAGTAGTACAACTCAACTTTACTTGTCATGTCGAATATAATCCACATGCAAGGTTTACTTGACAATCCCTATGACCTCCTTAAGGGGAAATCATAAATCTGATATATCTGGACATGGATTAATTTAATAATCAATAACCCATCATATACACAATGCCATTACCCAATTCATGGAGGTTGTTGACCCATAATGAATCTTACTCTTTTGTGAGTAAAAGTAATACATACTACATATACATGTCTGTTATTATATCCTGATTAAGAGCACAAGCATCCATAGTAACAGAGGTGTTTGCTCTCTTATGCAGTTAGTACAAAGAGAACAACCTTAAGTAGACATGTTCTATACACACAAAGTGCACTAGCACAAATCTACGGTCAAGATAAACTAATACCAGAATACACTATAACCTTACAAATGGTTTGTCCAAATCCATCTAAGTTATGAACTATTTATATATATTACAGGGAACTAATAATATGATCTTCTATGTGTCACCACACACCATATTATTTATAATAAATAATATCAAACACTTGTATTAACATATAACAAATATAATATGCAAATATTTTCCTATATGATTTCCATTCACAAAAGAGAAAAGTATATAGTTAATACAAAGGTGACGCTTTTAGTGTATAACCCTAACAATCTCCCACTTATACTCAAAGCTTTGTTTTTTAGTATATTGTCACAAATCTCCCACTTATACTTAAAACCATGCTGCCACGCATCTGAATGTCATTCCCTCAACATGACTATCAAAAGCCTTAGTTGGTAAGCTTTTTGTAAAGGGATTAGGTAGGTAGTCTGTTGATTCTATCTTGGTCACAGCAATATCTTCTCTCCTTATGCTATCTCGTATCAGGTGGTACTTGCGCTTAATGTATTCACATGTCTTATGGGCTTGTGGTTCCTTCGAGTTTGCAACTGAACCACTATTATCACAATAAAGTATAATAGTCTTAGGCAAACTAGTTACCACATCCAAGTCCAATAGGAAGTATCTAAGCCAAACCGCTTCTTTGGCTGCCTCAGAGGCTGCCACATACTCGACTTCCATAGTGGAATCAGCAATATATTTTTTCTTGACATTTCTCCGTACTATGGATCCACCTCCTAAGGTAAATACATAACCTGAGGTAAATTTTCTGGTGTCTCTATCTGACTGAAAATCTGAGTCTTTATACCCCCAAGGGCACTAAAATATATGTCTGGTAAACTAGCATATAATTTGTAGTCCTTTCCAGTTACTTCAGAATATATTGTACCGCAATCTAGTAATCTTGTCCGGGATTAGACTGATATCTGCTAACCATGCCAACAGTAAAGCAGATGTCTGCTCTCGTACATAGCATTGCATAAATTAAGCTTCCTATATATCCTCTATCTCTTTAGGTATCCTCGGATACTACTCCTTTGGTAAAGCTATTCCATGCCTAAAAGGTAAGAAACTTTTCTTAGAATTTTGTATGCTAAAATGAGTTAGTACAGTATCAATATAGGTAGCATGAGATAAGTCCAACATCATTTTCTTACGATTTCATAGAACTTTGATCCCAAGGATGTGACCTGCTTCTCCCAGGTCCTTCATATCAAACTGTTTCAAAAATTAATATACCCTTACATTAGATAACACCTTGATCCAATGAGCCAGATGTCATCTACGTAAAGTACTAGGAATACACTATGTTTCTGTCACACTTTTTATATACATAAAATTCATCCGAACATTGATCAAATCCATATGTTTTTATTACCTGATCAAAACGGATGTTTCAAGATCTGGAAGCTTGCTTAAGTCCATAAATGGACTTCTTAAGCTTACAAAAAGATGCACTTGGCCCTTTTCAATAAAACCGTCTGTTTGCTTCTTATAGATGTTTTCCTCAAGACATCCATTAAGAAAGGCTGTCTTGACATCTATTTTTTAAATCTTGAGATGAGTTGTAATGTAAAAAACAATCCAGATCGACTTAAGCTTGGCTACTGGCGAAAATGTTTCCTCATAATTAATACTCTCTTTCTGAGTAGAACCTTTTGCAACAAATCGTGCTTTAAAGGTTTTAACCATACCGTCTGCTCCTCTTTTTCTCTTATAGACCCACTGGCATCCAATGACTTTTACACCAATGGGTGGTTCTACAAGCTTCCAGACCATATTAGGATCCTTTGATTATATTTCTCATATTATTACTTTTAGTCAAGATTCTGTATCTTTATCTTGTAGTGCTTCATTTAGGAGTAGGGATCATAATCCTATTCCTCAGGGACAAAGTCTAAGAACTCTTCTAAGAATATAAATTTGTCAGGTTGTATCACAACCCTTCCACTATGATGATGCACTATAGGTTGTGGTATAACATTTGCGACACATCATGCAGTTACTTGTGGTTTTTCTTTTGTACTGTTGGTATTGAAGTATTAGGTGTCTCTTCTCTCAATTCTTCTAGAACAACTCTACTCATGGGTTTATGGTTTGTCACATAACCTTCCTCTAAGAATCAGACATTGGTGCTAACAATGACCTTCTGATCCTTAGAACTATAGAATAAACCTTCTTTCATTCCTCTTGGATAGCCTACAAACAAGTGTACTTTTGTACGAGATTCTAACTTATTTGTTTTTCCATTCAACACATGTGCTAGACTACCCCAAATTCGAACATATTTCATACTAAGGCTTCAGCCCGGTCCACAGCTCTGTGGAAGTAGTAGGTACTGACTTAGAAGGTACCAAGTTCAGAATATAAGTTGTAGTCTCTAAGGCATATCCCCAAAATAAATATGGCAAATCCGAGTAACTCATCATTTATTTAACAATCTCCATAAGAGTCTTATATTTTCTTTCTGCTACACCATTATGTTGGGGTGATTCAGGTGCAGTCAATTGGGATATAATCCTAACCTCTATTAAGTAATCCCTAAACTCTCTAAAAAGGTACTCGTCACCATGATCTGAAAGTCATGACTTGATATATTTTCTATAACGTTTTTTCGTTTCAGCCTTGTACTCTTCGAATTTCTCAAAGGACTCAGACTTGCTCGCATAGTAAATATATCCATACCTTGAATAATCGTCAATAAATATGACAAAAGTTTCAAAGCCACATCTAGCCTAGATAGTCATGGGCCCACACAAATCAGAATAAACCAATTCCAACACATCTTTGGCCCTATACCCCTTTACCTTAAAAGGCCTTTTGGTTATTTTATCTTCCAAGAAGGATTCATAGACTGGAAGTGCTTCCATTTCCTATGAACTCAAAGGTCCATCTGTAACCAGTCTTTGAATCCTTCTTTGGTTAATATGGCCTAATCGAAAGCACCAAATATATGTTTAGTTCATACAAGAAGGTTCTATTTTCTTATTTAAGTTAGAAGACGTAATATTCATTTCCAAAAGTTACATTGTGTGTAAAATAGGATTAATGGCACACATTTTATCTAATAATGCACCATAACAGATAAAATGCTTATCTTTTTAATAACAGTATTGTCATTAAATTAAGCTGAATATCCATCATTAACTAGCATAGAAATAGAAATTAATCTCCTTCTAAGTGAAGGGGCATAAGACTATCTCTCAATGCCAAATTTTTATTTCTACCAAAAGATAAATTACATACTTCAACGGCTGCTGCTTTTGTAGCGCCACCATAAACAAGCATATCTCTCCATTACTAAACTGTCTGGTTACCTGGAACCCCTACAATAAATTGTAGACATGATTAATGGCTCATGTATCTACACACCATGTGTTGGTAGATAACACCACTAAACATGTTTCAACTACTAGTAAATGAGATGTACCTTCTTTGTTCCCTTGTTTGAGAAGTGGACATCCACTCTTCCTATGTCCCGACACTTTATATTTGAAACACTTGCCTTTCGGCTTTTTCATAGCGTCTTGAGGTCTCACGCCCTTCTTTGCTGAATTTGCTTATTTTTTAATGTTATTCTTCTTCTGACCACCTTTTGGCTTAGAAGTCGAAACCTTTTCAATAACATAAATAAGACTATTCTGCCTAAAGAGAGCTTCAACATCCTGTAGTTCATTTGCAAGTTCTGCCAAACTATTCAACCTTTTGTTCAGGTTGTAGTTAATGCAAAATAAGTCAAAAGTTTTAGGCAGAGTCTGGAGAATGATATCGACCTTGGTTTTCCCAACGATTTTAGCTTCAAGGATCTCCATCTCATTCAGATGACCCATTATCTTAAGAACATGATCCCTTACTAGCAACCCTTCAGCCATGGTCATATTCATTAATTTCTTCATAGCAAGCTGCCTAACTGCCCTATTCTGATGTCCAAAGAGTTCCTTAAGGTTGTACATCATGACATAAGATGTGGCCATGGCCTGATGCTGATATTGTAACACATTTGACGTAGATGCCAGAATATAACATCGTGCCATCTCATCTGCCATTATCCACTTCTTATAAGCCTCTTTGGCCTCTTCATCAGAATTATCATCAGGCTTAGGTGAGCATTCCTTATTGGTACAAATATATATATTTTTCTGCAGTTAAGATAATATCCAAGTTACGTTTCCAGTCAATGTAATTAGGGCTAGTAAGATTGTTTTCTTTAAGAATTATCATAAGTGGATTGAAAGAACCATCTGCTTGAAATCCTGAGAATCACATAAACAACTATTATGTAGTACAAAAGCATTTTGAATTAAATAAATATTGATTGCCTCAAACAATAATAAAAAATTCACAAACACTTCAAACACCATGAATTTTACTATGCCATGATAGTATGGACGTATACAAATTCAATATTTGTCTAAGGAGGTTTTTCCTATTAATTTTACTATTATGTCAACCTAACTCTATGACAAATAAAATTAATTTGTTGGTCTTGCTTTAATTGGTCCTATAAATAATAGTAGTGACTCCGATGAGAAGGCTAACATTACTTGTATCTAAGTGTACACCATTACTTAATACTAAGTCCATTATTTCATAGTGAGTTCCTTGAGATGGAGAAGCGAACACATACTAGGTAAATTTCTATAATCCCAAATGAAGTCTGTATTGGTGATCCATAACTATATTCATCCGATATAGAGGAAGGAACTAAAGCCAACATGCATGTATAATTACATCATCAACATACTAGTAGTGGAGACCATGGGATTTATTCTAAATAGACTCCCTCTTTCACTTAGTTATTCAACAATGAGGGTTTTTCTACTAGTTGATTTATGTCAATATTGTCTATTATTAATGTGCGCTCAGTTTATAATAATCATCCACAAAACAACAAGCATGCATAACAGAATAAGCAAATATAGCAATAAAATGAAAGTAAAAGTCCAACTATTATAGCTATATATCCTTCTTTTTTAGATTTTTGCCGTCAATTCCATCATCGAAAATCATTCGAATGCCTACGGACTGCTTAAAAAACAGCATCTCATCTCGCATCAGAAAAATCCACCACAACCATCACAACAAACCGAAAAGACTTAAAATTATATCAATCCTATGACTTCCGAAGGAGTTTCACACATAATCTAGATTGAAGAAAATTAAATAAATAAGCACGATCAACTCTCATAATTTTAGTTACATCTATGAAGAACAATAGCCATGACAAGTTGTCTGTTTAAATCATAGAAATAAAACATACAATTAGACCATAATAGTTTATCTAAGATGCATGCCAAATCGAGTCAGAACATATCTACATTTACCAACTATTTTTGATACAATTTTTATTGGACAATATGGATTATCAATCCATATGCAGATCCAATAACGAATCAGATAGCAATTCATGGAACGAGAGATCCCAGGGCCACGGATTGGTGTGCATATCGATCGATAAAATATGAACAGGTTTAACATGTGATCTAACCACTCAATGGCAAAAACTAGGGTCCATGAATTATACTTGAAGAGATGATAAGTAGATGATAGTTTTTAGCAAACTCGATCACTCAGTGACCTCAAGGTCTTCTACCGTAATATTTCCTTGGGTTGGACGTCGTGTGGGCCACGGTCTCCCAACCTTTTCTTCTCCTTGGCTGACCTCTCTTTCTCTCCTTATGTGAAGAACGAATTTAGAGAAAGTTGCTCTTTTCTGATGCATATGACGACCAGAGAATAGAGGATATATATAAGCTACAATAGTGACCATGAGGAGAAATTAAGGTAGGTCTCCTAACAAATCTAGGTATCTCATGTTCATCCCAAACACACAACCCAGGTCCGTTAACCATTGCTTGGTCCACTAAAGAGCTATTGTTGCACTACCTTCCTAATTCAAAATTATGTTTCTGAGCTCCTTATTATATGCCTTTTCATCTCCCATGTTAAGATATCGAATGTTCGTTGATCAAAATAAGTTATTGACAACTATATTTACCGATATCTTTTATTCTTAAGTAGTACACTACAAGAAAAATGTTTTTTCCAACGTTTTATTAACGTCGGCAAAACTGTGTAAAATGTTGGCATAGATGTTAACGACGTTTGTTCAACAGTTTCTGCAAACGTCGTCGTTGCCCTAGTTGACAATTTACGACGTTTGCGTTAAACGTTGTCATAGGGTTTAGACGACGTTTCTAGCAACGTTTACAGAAGTCATTAATTGTCGTATAATGGTTATCATATTTCCAACGTTTTCATACAAAAACGTGGCAAAACATACCTTATTTCCAACATTTTATGAAATGTTGGATTTTTTCCAACCTTCTCCAAAAACACGTAGGATTTTGATTTCCTAACAATTTCCAACAAACGTTAGGTTTTGTATTACCAACTTTTTTAAAAAATCGTTGGGTTTTGTTTTCCTAAATTTTTCCAAATACGTTGGGAATGGTAATTTTTTGATGCCACTTTTCCAACATTTTACCAAGCACGTCATAAATTTAACCACTTGGCCGACAACTACCCAAAACGTTGGAATATGTGCTCATTGTGACAATTTAACAGACACGTCGATAATTTAACTAATTTTCCAATGTCGATAATTTAACTAATTTAACAAACACGTCGATAATTTAACTAATTTTTCAATGTTTTTCCTAACATTGGGATTTGGTACAAAATTTGTCAAAAGTATCTCCATAAACACATGATATAGACGTGCACAAATACCATTTGATATAAAAATTTAAATATCGTCACGAATATGTAAATGCATCCACAACCAAACAATCATCCAAAATATTAATATAAAATCATTGTTAATAAAATATTGTCTGTATCAAAAGTCTACATATCTCTATTCATCCTCCCAAATACTAGTTCATTCAAACTAAAACAATTAGACAATCTTCATGAACGCAGCGCATAAGTGAATTAACCATGTAGATCAGAACCTGTAAAAAAAGAGAACTATTAAAATTAGGACATACAAGCCAAAAAATGAATGTTTTTTAAGACTTACAGTGCAAGTGGACCTTCTCATCCTACAAATTAGTTCTTTCTCACCCTCTTCACAGCCATAAGATCTTGAATTAATGGACGCAAGAACAAAATAAGTAACCAAATACGAGGAAGCTGGGAAATGGGTATCTTTTGATCCAGAACATCTTTTTTTACAAGTTCAACTAATATTGAGTGATTTAAGATTGTTTTGTGATTAAGGTATCATGTTGTACATACAAGTACAAAATCTGCATACTAAACTTTATGAAATTATTCACACTATTACATTTATGAAACTGCATGTCTAGGTAAATACTATTTACGTCTAACAAACTTTAGAGGCAAGTGCAGAGCCTGCAGACACTATTACATTTATAAAACTGCATGTGTAGGTTAAGTTTATGTTGTACTCATTTGAATAACCAATTAGATTTCAAGCCAGATTACAAGAGAATGCATTACCTGCAGAACAAATCATATCCTCACACAAACTGTACTAGTGATTATAAAGAATATGGAAGAAAATGAAGGCCAATAGAGTTGTATTATAAGGAATGCACAAAGTAGCAGTAGTGAAGAAAAATGCCTAGCAAATATAATTAATTATAAGAAGAACAGACTATAGAGTATGTACCTAAGTGGAAATAATTAATGCTAAACCTGCAACAGATACATGGATATAATTAATTTCTATACTGAACACAGCTCCATGACACTGGAAAACACAACGCACACCTACACTCTGCATTCTGCACAACACAACACCAAGAATGAAAGTTAGCGTATTGTATAGATAAGAAACAATTACATGCAATTAAAAATATGAAAAACCAATGTACTACAAACCTACAACATCTATGAATTCCTCGTGTCTTACATGCATATTTCCTGAAATTTAATTAATTATAATTGCATGACACTGAAAAATCCAAGAGTATTAATTACCAAGCACACATATATAGTTGCTTTGTACTAGTAAAATTACAAATACAAGTTATTATACATAGAAGCATCAAAAAATACGGAGCAGTTGGCACAATCTTACAAGTTACAATATGTTAAACTCCTTCTTTACTCGTCTCAGTTGACTCCCTCTACTTGTCTGAGATTCCTGAATGTCTCAGCCCATGTTCAGGGATTGACGTGGCATTCAGGAACGTGATTATGCTAATCATACAAAGTGTTGAGAACTTGAAAGATTAGGACTTAAAAAGTACTTATTGTATGATCCTCTCATGTTTGTAAATGTCAAGTCATAGGACCAAATTCTATACATGTTAGTTTCAACATACAATGGAAACATTTATATGGAGGATGGATCAAATGAGAAATCATTATCTGGGTATTTCTTTAGTGAACGATGACATAGAAATAACAATGATTTGGCTTGACTAGAATAGTATGAAAGACTATGTTGTATTCAAATTATAAACCCTTTGCTACTACCAGCATCATAATTATTCATTTTTAATAGCAAGTTTTTTTTCTTAAGTAAAGCACAAAGAACCCGCAACAGCAAACACAATGAGGCATTCTATCAAACCCTTTTCGAAGCATTTTTCTCTCACAAATATAGACATTATTTCAGACAAGGTCTAATTGGAAAGGATTTTTCCAGAAGAAGAAGCTCATTAGGATGCACTATCAAAATCTTCTACCAGGAATGTAAATTATATAGAATATGTTTTATCTCTAATTGCTTCTTCTTTTTTTCTTTTCTTTTTTTGGTTTTAAATTGTTGTAAAGTTTATAGTTTACATCTACGAAAATTCTCGTATTGAAAATAAAGTGACAAAATACTGATGAAATATTTCATCAATTGATCAATAATTTATTTTTGAACTTTGTAAGGTTTCTAGAACTAGTTTGATTGAGGATTTGGTACAACTAATAAATAAGTGCTTTAATAAAGATAATGCCAGCTTATTGGACAGCTTGAATGATAATAAGGGTGATGCAGAAAAGCTTAGCAGCACAATTAGAAACTATATTTTACCAGACTACCATCATCATAATATACAACCATCCATAGAAGTCTGTAACGATTAGCAGTCCCAAAGGATGATCTTGTTCAGAAAAATAACATAATGCAATTAACATGTAATTACCAATTTGTGATGATAAAAACAGCAAGATAAGAAGCTAGAAGTGCCTTGTTCAGGTATCACTGTCTGAACAAATCAAATATGCCAAATGGTGAATGCCTCAATAAATCAATATCCCAAATGGTGCACCTAAATGAAAATATGTGTGCATGAGGTGGTGCAGATTTATTCTCATGGTGGTTGTTGCTTCTTAAATCTCTAATATAGTAAAAACACTAAAGACTTCTATCGCAACCTTGTCCAGGTATCGCTGTATCAGCCTCTTCCCAGAGCTCAGGAAATGCTTCATTAATGTTATGGATGCTTTCCAGTGCATGATCTGTGCCTTTCACTCTACTGTGAGTACCGAAGAAAATTAATGCAAAAATTGCGATGTCATTATTAGAACACAAAACCTAATAGATGGAAACTATTTTCAGTTGGTTGACACAATAGAGTGGTCTTGCTTGCCTTTTAAGTGTGATTAATAATGTAGATGTTCACACGTCCATGAAATGAACAAGTAGGTTCATGTAGCTCTTACCTACCAACAAGATAGCAACATATAGGCACATGGGTCAACCGAGTGCTTGTCGGCCAGTTAAATCTGAAGACTACAAACTTTAAGCTATTGTTAGTTGGACAAGGATTTACAGAATCTTGCATTGAAACACACACACACACACACACACACACACACACACACACACACACACACACATATATATATATATTGTAAATATTTCTTTTTATTGGATGGAAAGGAGTGTGTTTCTATTGGCATTTGGCGACCACTCCAAATTATGAAAATCGACTGATAGCACTAGTGATAATTTTACTATTAGTACTTGACTGTTAACTTTGAAGTTTATGTTGGCATTTAACCAACATGTATGTGACACTAATAAATATAGATATGTATATAGATATATGTAATGTTTCAGTGAGAATTACCAGCACATTGTGTAGACCAATTCCCTTGCTAGACTGGATGTTGTGAATGTTGTCATTGAATAAAATCTGGAGAAGAAATCGACACACGACACCTAATTAGTCATAGGGACCATACTACATTTCTTCGCATTTAAGTAATATAGAGAGATGAATACCCATTGTTCTCTCTGGGTTATTTCCTCTTATTTTCAATGCTTCGACCAAAGCGTCTTCAGACTGTTTGCAGATAATTGGGGCTTTAGGTACCCTATCGACAGCGTCGCTCAGACAAGTACCCGAGGATGTCGAAGATTTTAGTCTCAATAATAGCCCCCTCATCACTGCCAGATGAATTCGATGATGTCGAAGATTTCAGTTCATATTTGGCCAATATAATTAACCATGACAAGATAAGCATCTCTGCAAATATACACCTGAAAAAAAAATCGTATGTCACAAGACTATTGAAGATGAAAATCATATATATATCATTTATCTATTAAAGGACAGTATGTACTGGGCTCTATTCTTGCTGTGATGTCATATCTTATAGATCCACCATAATTAACTTACCTGTCTTATCGTGAGAAGTTCTTGGATTCTCCAAAGGTACTAGTACTTCCTTGTTAAAGATAAAAAATAGTGGATAAGTATTAGATATAGACAGAATGGAGATAGTTAATTATATATTATTTAGTCATATGAACAGGTCCATGCCAACAAAAATGTAACGATAAGGAAAATGTAAAGTAGAGAATACACGTTATAGAAGAAAATTTAAAGAAATAATTCAATAATGCATACCAAGAGATTGAGTATTGTGAATGTCCTAAATTAATTCCTAATTAAATTATCAAGGAGGATCACACTGTTACACCGCTTTTTCAGGCATGGTATGGTTAGGGAATAGAAGAACAATGCTAAAGAACCCATAGAACAACACTGTAACGGAAGCCTATCGTAGACAGTAAGGCATATCCTCTTTGTCACCGTCCAACTTTGCAAACCTAGCATAATAATGCAAAATTGACGATATAGCTACAGACAACCATAGTTGTATTAGATTAGAATGGTAACATAGATGAACGATAAGTATGACGCAGTCGAATATAGAAATAAGAAATAGGCACCCTAACCAAATGATATTTAACAACTCAGTAATATGGAATCTGAGTCTTGTTAAATCATCATCACTTCCATTACCAAGAGAAAAAGAGCAGTAGAAGAAATTTGTAACCCCTACCAACGTTTGATTTGTCTTTATTCCTACAAGTTCAAACGTCTAGAGCGTTGCTTCAAGATTGATCGACCAAAAATTTATTTTTCTTCCTTTCTTTTGTGTGTGTTGGCATATCTCAATCGGCACACCCAACTACAAGTCAATCTGCAACGACAAGAACCTAACGTGGAAGAGAGCTCAAAAATGATGCAAATTGAGACGTTTATAGGTCCATAGTGACACGGTTCCATCTTGAATTTCTATCAATGGTGTCACTGAGACATCTCCACCTCAACCTCAATGCCCCTATTGAGCGCCATAGTAGGCCCTCTTCCTTGAAGCAGAGGAATAGGCACTCGACATAGCACCAAAATCTATGGTGCACAAACATGAATACAAAATGAAAATATGTTTACTGTCAGTCCAATCTAGAAAATGACATCCTAGGATTTCCCAAATATGAATTTTCCCATCTATAGACCATTGATGAATTGATTCTCGTCTACAGGGTTAAATTGGACACAAATGACTGAATAATGCATCAGAAAAGAAGAAAAAAAAAACCTTAAGAATTGTAAACACTTTTAGAGTTACCAAACACCAATGAAAAGGAAAGAAAGAAACAAGAAAGCTAAGAAATGAATGAATTGTTACAAAAAAAAAGACTCTGATACAGCTTTCACATCCCACTTGTGAAAGCTGGATGCTATTGTCCATAGATGATGATAAAAGGTACTACATGAATATTTTTTCTTAATTAAAGATTTTCTTCGGCATGTTCTAGCAATATTTAAAAACAAACTTGATCTTCAATATATAATGGATCATAGATACTCTGACAACAGATCAAAGCTACATCATCCCCTACTCTGAAAGTATGGATCATAAACACTCTACATACTATCCTAGTAGTAAGACACCTTCAAAGGCTGACATCTAATAATAATACTCTCCATCCCCATCAATTTATACAGATATAAGCCCAAAATCCTGTAGTGCCCAAACTCGATTCGTGTCCATACAAGAGTCGATACCATATCAGTATTCGTGATAAATAAATGACAATTGAGATTGATTTTTTTTAAATGTCTAAATTAAATGTCTGCATTGAATGATAGGTTAGGGTTAAGAATAAAGTATACCCGCTTGGCCTTGTAGCAATCGACAAGTGCTGCAGGTACTCCCAGCACCAAAAGCGTTGGAGGAACCACATCAAATTAAGGCCCGTGGTATTTTATCAAATTAAATAAGTATTTCGTCGAACATGTCATGGACATGGTGATATGCAAGTGTAGGTCTCATTGGGAATGGCGATGCTGAGATCGGTAGGGTCGAGGGGTTTTGCTTGAGCCGGGACTTTGGTCTGACATTGTCTACCATGTGTATTTTTTTCAACAGGAGAAGATGGTACTAGTAGTAATGATAGAAGTCGTAGCCGACAGAGAGAAAAGAAACTCTCGACAGAGTGGCGGCACTCTCAGAGAGCCTCTTGATCTTAAGGAGAGGATTAGGATGACTCTCCTCTTGCTGGTAAAGGAGCTTCTGGATTTGGGGATTGGGCACGTCGGCGGTAGAGCTGATGCCATTGATGATGGCTCCCCTCCTCAACCAATAAAAAATAGTGATGGAGACGGTAGTGGTGGCGGTGGGATTTTTGCTCAGGGAGGAGGAGTGATATGTGAGAATGGTGAGAAATGTTTTTTCTCACACTTTGCTCCCTTTCTCAAC
The DNA here is from genome assembly GCA_029216955.1 of Iris pallida. Classification (NCBI taxonomy): domain Eukaryota; kingdom Viridiplantae; phylum Streptophyta; class Magnoliopsida; order Asparagales; family Iridaceae; genus Iris; species Iris pallida. The sequence continues at coordinate 28,504,521 of JANAVB010016195.1, forward strand.
CAGTGAAAAATAGTGTGGGAACCGTGAAAAAATAGTGTGGGAATTAGATTTTTTTTCCTTGCAACACTTTTCTTTTTAACATATTTTACTGTGATAAAAACTATAAAAATTATAACAGGATAAAATTAGAATTTTAGTAACAAATTTTTAATTATTATAACGATTATTACCGTTACATGATTGTCACAGTAATAAACGTTACTAATTGTATAAAAAATGCATTACAAATTGAGTGTTTTGGTGTAGTGATATATATATACACCAATATATATTTCCATGTATAAAGTAGACTTTCTAATTTAGTTAATGGTTCACCTTAATTTCCATAAACAAAATCTGCCTAATTTATGCAGGATTAGAAAAAAATTTCCTTCACACGTCAAATAAGTGTAAATGCCTAAAAAAATGTCAAAGAAACATCGAAAAGGGTTTCCAAATATGCGACATTCTTCACAAAACGTTGGTATATTGCTCGACGTTTAAAGAAAAATGCAGGTAATTATCAACGTTTGTTTTAAAAATGTTAGTATATTTCTCAACGTTTAAAGATAAATATAGGTCTTTGTCAACCTTTGTTTAAAAACGTTGGTATATTGCTCGACGTTGAAAGAAAAACGTAGGTAATTATCAATTTTATTTTAAAAATGTTGGTATATTTCTCGACGTTTAAAGATAAACGCAGGTAATTGTCAACCTTTGTTTAAAACGTTGGTATATTGCTCGACGTTTAAGGGCAAACGTAGGTAATTATTAACGTTTGTTTGCAAACATTGGTATATTATGCGACGTTTAAAGACAAATGACGGTCATGACCAACATTTTTTTAAATACGTCGTTATATGCTAACTTAGCCGACGTTTACAAAAATGTCGGAGGAATAAACGTCGGGAAAGACCTACTTTCTTGTAGTGGTACCACTCAACTTTATTTGTCATATCGGATATAATCCACCTACAAGGTTTACATGACAATCCTTATGAGGTCCTTAAGCGGACATCGCCAACTCGCTATATCGAGACAAATTTTTTATAATCAACAACCTATCATACATATAATGCCATTACCCAATTCATAGATATTGTAGACCCATAATGAATCTCTCTTTTATGAGTCAAAGTAGTACACACTACATATACATGTCTGTTATTATATCCGAATTAAGAGCACAATCTTCCATAATAACAGAGGTGTTTGTTCTCTTATGTAGTCAGTACTAAGAGAACAACCTCAAGTGGTCATGTTCAACACACACAAAGTGCACTAGTGCAAACCTATAGTCAAGATAGACTAATATCATATTACATTACATTACAACCTTACCAATGGTTTGTCCAAATCCATCTAGGTTGTGAATCATTTATATATTATAGGCAACTGATAATTTGATCTTCTGTGTATTCACTACACACCATGTTATCTATAATCTAGAATATCAGATACTTGCATTAACATATAACAAATATAATATGCAAACATTTGCCCATACGATTCTCATTAAAAAGAAGGTAATTAAATATAGTTAATATAAAAGTGATGCTTTTAGTATATAACCGTGACAGTCTAACACATGTTCTTTGTCGATGGAATATTGTGGCTTAGGCTTCTGAGCAGCAAGAGCCTTCCTCTTAGACTGGGAAGTAGCCTTAGAGATATCAATAATAAAATACTTCATTCCTTTATTGTTGCGGCTAGAGTTGTTCTATTCTGGGGATGCTTGCCCTTGTCATTGTGTGCCTTAGGCCCAATCAATTGTAAATCATCCACTAACTTCTTTTCCTTATCGGCACTTGTAATAAATGTTAGCCAGTCATCATAATTGCCTACTCCTAAATAGAACCTGATAGTAAGCAAGAAATTGTGCCGACAAGTATTTATGAGCACATGCTAGGTGTTACTTAATGCAGTTTCAAGGCCAGTCTCCTGAAGTGTACGATAAAGTCCTGTACTGGTTTCTTCTCGTTTTTCTTTGTTGAGATCAACGTCGATATAGACAAATTAGCTTCGCTTTCGTAAAACTGGCGAGAAACATTCTTTCCAAGTCCTTGAAGTTTTTGATGCAGTCAATAGGCAAACTACAAAATCATTCGAAGGCCACCCCCTGCAAGGTGCCAAGGAACAACTTTGCCATAAGTGTGTCATCTGTGGTATATGTACTGTCTGAGAGTAGAAGTACATCAGAATCGTTCGGGCGACAACATTCTATTATATGGAATCAAGGGCTGCAACTTGTACTTTGGAGGACAAACAACGTTGTCCTACTCCAGAGGATATGGTTGGGATACCCCAGCTTCTTAAGTTCATCTTTATGACTCATGGAATCTAAACGAGCATTTAAGGCCGTATAGCTTCCTAAGGATCGAATACATGTTGAGAAGTAGTTGGTTGGGTGACTGTCGGCTGTGTCTATTACAATACTAGCATGCGACCACCTCCAACAATCGAGGGATGAGTTGGTTTGAAGCAGAACCAACTGCACCTTATATAGTTTGAGCTGTAGGTACTGATTGAGGCTCAACCATGGTTGCTTGTATGGTTATCATAACTTGGAGTATTTATTGTATCATGTCGCTCATCCCTTGTATCATATTTTCAAGGGCTTCTAACTGTTGTCGCTTAATGCTGCCTCCTTCTCTATTGTCAGCTGCATAAGTAGAAGTCGTGTACATGCTGTCAGAAGTGGAATTACACAAGGAAGCTATACTGGAACCAATGCTACTTGTTAGTTGTCATGCCCCAATTTTTTAGAGATAAATACAAGGACGAATGACCCTTTCTAGAGGGTTTATAAGGATTTCAGATTTACAGTGATACGTCAGGACATGGGTTCGGATGTGTTCTTATGCAACGCAGGAAGATCATATCGTATGCATTGAGACAGTTAAGCAGCTTATAAAGAATTAACCAACTAATGACTTGGAATTGGCGGTGATTGGTTTTGCATTGAAATTGTGGTGACACTACCTTTATGGTGTGTCCTGCGAGATCTTTATGGATCACAAGAACCTCAAGTACATATTCACTCAAAAGGAAATAAATTTGAGGCAACGGCGTTGGTTGGAATTGATCAAGGATTATGACTTGACGATTTCCTACACGTTAGGTAAAGGAAATGTAGTAGCGGATGCCTTTAGCCAAAAATTTGACGAAACATTGTCGGTAGCTAAAGAAGTACTGCAGAATTTAGAAGAGATGGGCATCGAATTCAGAGTCTGTACTCAGAACGTACAGTTGGCTCAGTTGCAGCTTGAGTCGAGCCTCTAGGGAAGGATTAAGACTGCTCAAAAGGATGATCCATTTCTGCAGATGTCATGACCTGCACCAGATGTAGGGGAACGATTGCGAGATGACGCCCATCCTATGCTGCAGCATCGTCGGTAGAACGTTGTCTAGTTCTACTATAGTAGTTAGCAATAATAATATCACATCCTGTCGAGATACCTCAACTCCAGTCGGAGGACAAAACATGATATATTCATACTCAATCACATGTCTATAAGAAAGATAAATGGCATGAAATAGATACTAACATCATGATGTGAAAATCAGAGAAGGTCTAACATGAAAATAATACAAGTCCAGATAGTATATGAGTCAATAAATCTCAAATACAAGTCTCAAAATAATAAACATGCCAAAAGTCTAACTGGAGACAAATCCAGTACAAATCTAGCCTAACTGAGTCACTAAATAAGTCTCTTCGGCTGGGGCTAGACCCTCCTGAGTCAAAGTGTTTCAATCTACGCCTATCACGTCCTGAGGTATAAACCCCCAAATTTTTTGGTATTTTTCTCGGCTTAAATTAAAAAAATTTACTATTTTAGAATGAATTGTAAATTAATGGTTATTTTCTTGTTGTATAACTTTAATGATAGATTTTTATACCTAAATGTGGATATAAAATACCTTCTAATAAATATTTACAAATATTATTTATATAATTATTATTAAGGTTAGAGATGTTTTAAGTCTTTTATGAGTAGATATTAAAACATTTACTATGTGATAAGTACTGAATATTTCCTTGTATATATATATGGTTAAATGTTATTTCTAAATTATTTTAGTATTTGGAATGCTAGAATGATTTATTAATAGTAATAATTGAATAGTATAAATATAAGGTGCATTAAATATTTTAATAGGAATATTTTTTTTATATGCCAACTCAAATATTTCTTATTCATTATATATAAGTATATATAGAAGTAGATAGGAAAAAGAAAGGAAAAAAAGAGCATGGAACAGTGCATAGCACTGTTCCAATAAAGCGCAGGACCATGTCAACCCGACCATCCCCCCACTTTTTCTGCAAGCAAACAGAGACTCACTCAAGTCTCTGAAAGAGGAAAAAAAATAATAATAATAACAACTCAGCCTACTGTTCCCCGAAGGGAACAGTAGCTGAGTCCGGCCCGCAGTGATATACCCAAACCGCTTGGCCAGAGAGTATAAGTATCTCGGTTACAAAGCAGCAAACCTACGCGAACCCCCAAACCCTAACAACTCTTCGCCGCGGCCTCGACCCCGAAGTCCTCGATAACCCCCGACCCAGGCGAACGCCCCGGCGCCGCCACCGCCGGCAGACCCCGGCCTGAGCCGCCGCAAAGCAGTGGTCGAGCGGCCACAGTATCCCGAGCAACAGCAGCAGTTCAGCTTCCCACCCCAATTCACGACATGATTTCTCCGTCGTTAGTTCGTCGTTTCACGAACCGCTTGGTCAGGTATGATGACAACCCTACCCCCTACAAACCCCTTCTGTTAGAATCGAACATTTTTAGAGCAGTCCCAACCCACAACTTGGAAGCCGAATTTTGACCCAAATACTGACAATTTCAACAAACCAATGGAAGACAGTCATTAACAATATAACCAAGAATGAGACGCATCTTTTAGATTAGATTTTTGATCATTATATAGTAAGTAATTCATGATTGAATTTGACAAAAATATTATTTTCAAAATATTAAAATTTTATAAAAAAATTCTGATACGGTGTACGCCCTGACAAACCGGGCGACGTGGTTGTGCAGTATACGCATCGAAAGACGCGTATGGATGTTACCGATGTGTGGGAACTGACGGAACTCGATTTCGTTGTGCGTGCGCGACGAAATCAGTGTGTATCCGTCGGGATACCCCCGTATCGACGTTTTGTAAACTTGACCATAACTTCGTACATGTTCGTCGGATCGACACGAAACTTGTGACGTCAGGACCGTATCAATTTTTTGGTCCTGTATGCCAAGTTTGGTCCAATTCTGAGAAGGTTGATTGGAATGCCAAAATTGGCAGGCCCACGACCCGCTCTAACGGGCAAATTTGTGCACGACTCATCGGAATCCAAAATTGGACATACCGTTGAGTTCGTCTCCTCAAACCAGATCCGTGGACATGTAGTTTGACGACTTTAGAGACCGTAGGTACTGGCACGCATTTCGGTAAAAGACGGGTCCAACGGCGGACATCGTTTTGACCCGAAATTACGATTTTGCTCCTGTTCCAGAATTTGACTTTTGGACAGGCATTTCCTTGGCATATCTTTTATTCTAAACTCATTCGTGATATTTGTTTCAGCATCCGAAGCTTCTTGTGGATTTTGACTTTCGTGTTGACGATGATTGTTGGATTTTGCTGCTTCTCGCACCACCCTCAGGCAAGATACCTTGCCTTATTTACTATTCATATTAGATGAATCTTTATTTATTTATTTACTGCATATTTATTATTTGTTCTCAGTTGGATCCATTACTTGCTATTTTTAGTTCACTTTATTTTACTTTCGGTATTTTTCCTTCTTGCCTTTTTTTTGGTATGCATATGGACCTAGTCATAGCGAACTACCTTCTGTTAGTGACCTTGAGAGGGAGAAGACAGTTAAATGTATGGGCTACCCTAAATCCAAAAAGCTATAGTAACTGCGTACTACAAAAGTTGAGTCACGAGGGTCACTAGCCTCGAGCTATGTGGACTGATGGGTCACGTGGGCCGCTAGCCTCGAGTTATGCCGGCTGATAGTATTGGTACTTGACGTGTGCGTATTGTGAGTTGTTACTTATCCTGGGAGAGTCAGCCTTCACCTGCCCATACATCGAGATGTCTTCTAATTGCCTACTAGAAAGGTTAGGAGACCTTAGCAAACTTCATGTTCCAATCATGGCATAGAAAAATGTCACATCGCGAAATAGTAAGTTACCCCTTGTCCTTGTTTGGTTGTAGGGGTAGCCTACTATTTCGATGATGGGATATTGAGCCATGTTATGGTTTGGACACTTTTACTTTATCTTTATTTTATAGTGCATTTATATTCAGTTCATATAGCATGTTCTTCCTGTATCTTGTTACGTCCCTCTGAGGACCTGATGATCTCTCCAGGTATAGATGATTTCCTATAGGAGTATGGCTCGGCACTGGATCCTTCCTACCTTGATGACGAGGCGTCTTTCGCTGATATCTAGATTCATGTTGTTCTTTGAGACTCATAGTAGATATCTACTCTAGTTGAGATTATTTTTATAGCTGTTTGGTGTGGGCATGTCCACCCGACTATCTTTTGACTCATTCGTTTATTCTATTTGGACTACTTATACCTTCTGTGTGTGATGTGGATGACATATAGCTTTATGATTTACTGGCCTGCAATTTTTATTATTACAGCTTATGTATATATATACGAAGATTCCATATATTGGAGTATTCTTCGTATATATGTGCAGCTGGCATGCTACGTTCCTAGTCCTATGTATTTTAGGACTGGGGTGTTACATGAGGGTCGTAATAGGTAGGGCAACCGTTATCAGTATCGTCTGAAAAATATATCCAGTCAGGATTGGAGCGAGATAAATTTCTAATAACAGTTCCAGTAAATGGTAAAGACTATATAACAGTAAATAGAGAGAATATACAAAATAAATATATGTACATGGATGTAACAGGGCATGAGCAAACTGTAAGTAAGTATAAGAGCAAGCGAACAAGATATATCATGTACAAGCGTCTAGAAATAAGCTCTCTATGTGAATGAGTACTAGTTTCAACATATGATCGACTTAGGAACTTGCACAAAAATATGGCTTGGTTAATCATACTTGTAGTGTATGATTAACACCCATAGGAAAACAGGACATGCACATGAAAGGTATAATCACTTATCTACACTACTACTCCCCGCCCCAGACTGATACAGTGGATCCAACCATGGTACGTTATAACACGAGATTCTCAGAGAAGGTCACAAGCTTTCGCGGGAATCATTGTCTATACAATGCACAAGAACAAGAATAGGGCTTGCATAGGATATACCAAGACAGGAATAACTCTTATGAAGGGATCCAGACAATACCAATTTGTGTAACTAATGTGTTAGAAAATCAAGGATATCTACAATAAATACAAAAAACATAGAAAATATCATAAAAGTTAAATTATCAAAGAATGTATTCACCTGAGGTCCGGTGTGAAGTATCAACAGTGTTCGATACAGTGCCTCAAAGATCTATATATGGAATATGAACATCAATTGGTGTTTTGGGGTCATAAACATACTATACTAGGTCAATTCTAGGTCTCCGAGTCGTTTCTAGGTCAACTAGGTCAATTTGGTTAATACATTGCTTATCCATGCTAGGCTAGCTAACACAAGATACTAAAGTAGTCTATTTACCAAATATTAATATGCATCTTATATATTTAAACTAGTATCTAATATCTACATTTGCTCTAGTTAATATCTATAACTTGACATCTGACCTTCACCTTATATCTTGGTGTCCAGCTATACCTATCATTAGTAAATTGGCATCCATATTCTTACTTCACTTATTTGCACTCTCCTATACTGATGTCGACCCTTACCTACACACAACACCTACACACAGGTAACCCTCCACAATATACTGGGTACCTGTATGTATTTCAATATATTATCACATATGTATCTAGACATATATATAATTATCTTAGCACTAAGACATTTAAACCCAATACCCTAACACCTATATCCAAACCCCCCATATTATCACTCCACTCTGTTTTAATACCGCATACTTGGTTTCAATCCACTCTCAATACCAACACCGATAGTCCCCATGACAAACAAATCCACCCATACTCTCAAACCCTTGCTATTTACACAGGTTTTCCTTACCCCTTGTACAGGCTACTGTCCTACCCTTCCTACACAAGCATGTGTTTAACACACACACACACACATAAGAACTGATTTCTGCACACACCATATGATAAATTAAATGTTCTCATACAAGTGTAAGCTACTGCACTCACAGGTGCAGGACTGCAGCTACTGCTATCTATCTCCCTGAGCTTCTTATCCATTACCTATCCCTGTTACCTGAGCCTATTTTCTTCTTATACCTAGTTCAGTTCCCTGGTACCATAAAATGTTGTTATCTGCTACACCTTTTCCTTTTGTACTGATTCATCTCTCAACTTGTTACATCATTTTCCCTACGACCCACAGACTCGAGCCCTCTATACTCGTATTGCTGCTGCTATTGTATCCTAAACTTGTACAGTCATTCCTCCTTGTAAACCAATTACACACATCCCTGTCTTACCCCTACACACACATGCCTTCATAAACATGTACATTTCCTCACTTCATGACTGAACACAACCACTCACAGGTCCTCCTGCTCACTGTTACTATACATCACTTGCGTGTTCAATACAAAACACATATATACCTGATACACACTCTATCATTTCCTTATATATGATACACAAGTACACACATGCGGCATAGGCACCCCCATACTGGTATAGCCCTTATTACACCCCTTAGAGTACATATCTCGCACTGCAGCTATCTGCCTGCTCTCATGCCTACTGTAGGCTGGTGGCAAGTGGTTGTTATTGTTCTCTTATTCCTAGATGGATACATTGTTGGTGCTTTCTTTACATGGAGAGAGCTTGCTCTCAACATGCCTTGTAAAAGTTTAGTCCCACATCGGAAATGCACCATGAGTTATCTCAACATATATACTTGGTTGTGTTGTTGAGAGATGCACATGGGGTGGTGACACTAAGGAGGGAACCATGTGGGTGATTTTACTAGGAGGTAAGAATAAGGCTCTAAGGATTAAGCATTAATGCTTTTGTCATTCTCTTGGATTAATTCCATTTGGAGCTAAGCCACAAAGGGGCTTAGCGACACGGACTCGGACTCGGGCTCAGGCTCGGGCTCATGGGCTCATGAGGCATAATATGGTATTTTGTTGGTGCACTTTACATTTAGCACGTCAGCAGTCATGCACCTCATATGCGGCCACATGCGGCCTCATGCGGTCTCATGCGGCTCATGCGGTCCATGCGGCTCATGCAGCCTCATGCGATCCATACGGCATTTGCGGCCATGAGGCCGTGCGGCTCATGCGGCCCGGCTACTACTGCTGCTGCCGCATGGAGGGCTTTGCTGACTGTGCAGGCTACAAGTCAGTTTTGGAAAGACTGATTCAATACGATTAATTCAGATCCACTTTTTGTGGGGTTTGAATTAATTTTGTTGCTATCTTTGAGGGATTTGAGTTAATTTTGTTACTATCTTTGTAGTTTTTGATTCAATCTTTCCATAACTGAAGAGGCGGCTAGGGTTTCCACCCTCTCTCTATATATACTCTCTTCTGGCCTCCTTTGTGAAGTACTACGAATTTTATAAGTCAGAAAAGAGAGAGAGAGAGAGAGGGAGCGGCTGCCCCCATTACAAGTCCATCCGAGGAGTCAGAACAGAGGTGACTTCGCGCATTCCACAAGTTCTTCAACTTGCTGGTTCCTGGAAGCAATTCGTGTAGGGCGAATCTTGCTTTAAGCAACGGTGTTTTGACACCCCAGCAACCTTTTTTCATCTCATCTTTCTCTAGATTATTGTAACTCGTTCTGTCCCAATTGCAATACGTTTGCAAAAAAGAACGAGAGATCTTCTATTCTCTATTTTTCTCCTTCATATTGTAATCTAGCTATTTGGCTTTTTGTATCATCGTAGATCTTGAGTTTGATCACTGCAAAGTTTTTGTGTGACTCTCAGATTTCGATTGCATCAGTTTTTCCATCTTTGATCAAGTCCCGAGACTAACAATCTCAAAGCAAGATCCTTGTAGATGGAAAACATTAATGCTTCGCTTGTCCAATCGGACTACTGTAAGTTGGAAAAGTTCGATGTAGAGCATTATCAAGTCTGGAAGAGAAAGGTTTATCTAACTCTTCAACTCAAAGACGTTGATCATGTATTGTTGGAGGAAGAACCTTATGTTCCAGAAACTAGATCTACTGCCGCAATCAATACGGCTACCAAACTCCAGGCCAAATGGAGAAGAGAAAATAGCATCTGCAGGCTTCTCATCCTGAATGCTATGGAGGATTCCCTGGCAGAATCCTACTCGAAGAAGGAATTTGCCAGAGACATATGGGAGTCTGTGAAAAAACTGTATGAAGAAGACAGAAACAGGAGCAAGATGTTTGTGGTTGAAAAATATCACAAATTGCTTTTTGAGGACGAGAAGTCCATGTTGCTACAGGTGAAGGAATTTCTGAAGCTGCGTTAGAAACTGGAAGACGAAGAGATGCCCCTTCCCGACAAGTTTATCGTTGGAGGGATCATCTCAAAACTTTCTACTGGATGGAGTACCTTCTATGCAAGGATGCTCAGAAAGAAGCTAGATATTAGCTTGGGAGATCTACTTCAAAAGATCCATGTTGAGGACGAGATGCGTTCCTAACAGAAGATGGACACTCTGTCCAAACAGTTGGCTAAGGCCAATCTAGTGCAGACGAGAGATCCCAAGGGGATGCAGGCGGCTTCTCATCACAAGAAGCACGACTTCACTAATCTAAAAGTGAAGGATCCTTCATTCAAGCAGCAGAAGTCCAAGTCCCACGTGACTTGTTTCAATTGTGGCAAGAAAGGCCACTACAAGAGTGAATACAGATCCAAACCTAAACAATCAAAGAAAGGTGAGCCTACTAAGGTTTCATTGGTTTCTAACATTGTTGCTACGATCGCACAGGTCACAACTGTGGGGGTTGACTCTGACTGGTGGATAGACACTGGTACGACTTGCCATGTCTGTTCTGGCAAGGAATGGTTCGTCACGTACCAGCCGATATCTGAGAAGGTTCTCATGGAAAACCAGGCCCAAGCTGAAGTTCTGGGGATCGATACTGTGGATCTAAAACTCACTTCTGGGAACACTCTGACGCTTTAAGGTATGAAGCATGTTCCGATAATTACCAAGAACCTGATCTCTGGGAGCCTGCTCTGTAACGCAGGCTTGAGGATGGACATCAATGCTGGTAAGATGGTGATGTCCAAGAAGGGAACATACTTCGGAAAGGCTTATCAAATCGAAGGAATGTTTAAAATTCAGCTTGTCAACCAGTTTAATGACATTAATGCAGTTGCATTTTCAGATTATTCTCTTGAGTTGTGGCATAGTAGACTAGGACATGTTCATTGTAAAAGAATTAACAAAATATTTAGTCTAGGACTTATCTCCAAATGTGGGGGTAAGGTGGAGAAGTATGAAGTGTGTGCTCAGACGAAGATCACAAGGAAATCCTTTCATCGGGTCAATCGAAGCATCTGGAGTTGGTACACTCCGATATCTGTGACTTCAAACATTTCTCCACGAAGGCTGGGATAAAGTATTTCATAACCTTCATCGACGACTTCTCAAAATACGCGTTCGTCTACTTGCTCAAGACTAAAGACGAAGCTTTCGAGAAGTTCAGAGAGTTCAGGGCCGAAGCTGAACGGCAGACTGGACAACAACTCAAGATGTTGAGAAGTGATCGAGGAGGGGAGTACAGGTCTCACGACTTCTCATCGTTCTGCAAAGAACATGGAATCATATGCGAGAATAATGCTCCATATTCTCCTTAATCCAACGGAGTAGCAGAGAGGAAGAATCGAACATTAACAGAAATGATGAATTCAATGCTTCTTACTGCAGGTCTTCTAAAATGCTACTGGGGAGAAGCTACATTAACGGCCACTTTCATTCTGAGTGCCTTATGCAACTTCGGACGTAACTCCTCATGAACTCTGTACTTGAATGTCATTCGAGTGTGGGGTTGTCTGGTATATGTGAAGCTCCTAGATCTGAAGATTCAAAAGCTGGGGACAAAGACTATGAAGGCGATCTTCTTGGAGTATGCCGAGAAGAGTGATGCTCGTAGATTTCTTGATATTGAGTCAAATCATATCATCGAATCTTGCGATACTGAATACTTTGAAGCAAAAGACAAAAGTATTGTTCTTTCAGACATTCCGAAAAATGATGTAGGTGCAAATGAGACTGAAATCTCATATGGGCCAGTAGTCCAAGAAGAAGTTGTTGTTGATGAAACAACTCTTGTACCAGAACTCGCAGAGCCGTCAGCAAAGTGAGCGAGGAGACCTAAAGACTTCGGAGATGACTTTGTCACCTATCATGTGGAAGCAGATCTGCTTACCTATAATGAGGCGATAAAGACCAGAGATGCTATCTTCTGGAAGGAGGCAGTGAATGACAAGTTTGACTCTATCACGTCCAATAACATATGGGTGTTGGTAGATCTACCTGAAGGAGAAAAGCCCATAGGATGTAAATGGATCTTCAAGAAGAAGATGAAGGTAGATGGAACTATTGACAAGTTCAAGGCTAGGCTGGTAGCCAAGGGATTTTCTCAGAAACAAGGGATAGACTACTTTGACACGTACGCTCCTGTAGCTCGGATGACCACCATCAGAATGTTAATCTCTCTAGCAGCTATACATAAGTTGGTGATACATTATATGGATGTAAAGACAACATTCCTGAATGGGGAGCTGACCGAAGAGATTTATATGCAACAGCCAGATGGATTTGTCGTCAAAGGTCTTGAAGACAAAGTCTGTAAGTTGGTGAAATTATTGTATGGTTTTAAGCAAGCTCCCAAGATGTGGCATGAGAAGTTTGATAAAGTTATTAGGACAAACGGCTACAGAGTCAGCGAGTCGGCTAAATATGTTTACACAAAGTTCGTTGATGGAAGAGGAGTCATCATTTGTCTGTACGTGGATGAAATGCTAATCCTAGGGACGGATATAGGCTGTATCACGGAGACAAAGAAGTTTCTCTCAACCAAGTTCAGTATGAAGGACTTGGGGGATGCAGATGTCATCTTGGGCATAAAGATCATCCGGACAGACACTAGAGTAGCACTGTCACAATCTCACTACATTGAGAAGATGCTCACACGCTATGGGTATAAGGATCTTCCAGGGATCGATACGCCATACAGGGGTGATCAGAAGCTGAAGCCAAACTCGAGGGAAAGCGTCAGGCAGCTGGAGTATTATAGCATTATCGGAAGTTTGATGTACGTAACCACTGCTATAAGGCCTGACATACCTTTCACCGTGGGAATACTGAGTCGGTTCATAAGCAACCCAGGAATTAAGCACTGGAAAGCTGTGAAGCGGGTGATGAGATATCTCAAGAAGACTCAGACATATGCATTGTACTACAACGGGTATCCGACAGTAGTGGAAGGTTTCAGTGATGCTAGCTGGTATTCAGAGGTAGAAAGCGAGAGATCCACAGGAGGATATGTCTTTTCCTTGGATGGAGCTGCTATATCGTGGAAGTCGAAGAAGCAGACTATACTCTCTCGTTCCTCCATGGAATCTGAATTCTATGCACTTAAAACTGTAGCAGATGAAGCATAATGGCTTCGGGAGCTCATGTATGATCTTCTAGTGGTTGGGGCTCAGATACCGGCAATACCGATATACTGTGACAACCAGGCGACTGCGGTGGTGGCATCAAATGACCTCTTCAACGGAAAGAAGAGGACTGTGCGGTTGAAGCACAGGGCAGTAGATGATCTTATCAAAAGAGGTATAATTGTAGTGATTGATGTTCGAAGTCAGGAGAACCTGGCAGATCCGTTCACAAAGGGCCTCAAGTGCCAGTTGGTCGATGATATAGCTTGTAAAATGGGCTTAAAGGCATTCTGATAGTGTGTCTTTGTAATCCTACCATAAAGTTTTATGCTATTAGTTCAAAGAGAAATCTACTAGGCATCTAACTTTTGGTTCAAAAGAGGATCACTGACTGGGAAATTATCAGGTAATAGTAGGTACTTGTTCTCTGGAACATAGAAGGGATACGGACCCATAACCACTGTAGTCTACTATGTATTTTCTGTGGAAAAAACAAATCCTGTGGAAGGTTGGCTTAAACGCCTTAATGAGTTCTCAGGCAGAGTGAATGCCTGGAGTTCTTTACAGGAATCACGATAGAATAGCACTACAAGGAGTGAAACTCCATGCTACAGTGGGGTGACCCCACCATGAGGTTCCCAGGTCTGGGGTATGCCTCGGCTTTGCAAGCCAAGTCATAGCGGCATAGCACCTCAAATAAGCAGGTAGCCTAATGTTGTATGACGTAATTAAAGAGTTGTAGACAGCACTACAAAGGAGAGGATGGCCCCATGTTACAGTGGCACGACACCACGATGAGGTACCCAAGTGTGGTAAAGCCTCGACCTTGCAAGCCATGTCGTTGCGGCGTAACACCGCAACGAAGCCTTAGGCTTTATGCTGAGTAGATTGGCACTACAAAGAGGCTAAGACCTCATGCTACAGTAGTATGACACTACGATGAGGTTCCCAGGTAGGGGTAATGCCTCAGCTTCAGGCCATGTCATAGCGGCGTAGCACCGCAAGGAAGCGCAAGGCTTCATGCCATGACTCTTTAATAAAGAACTCACCTATAGTGTATGAAAAGAGATATCAGGCCGTCTCTTGAGGGTAAACTTGTAGACGTCCAAAATTATACACTGAAACCAGGCTGGCACAGGGCCTTTAATGTGCAGCCAGAAGCACACGTAACTACACTTTGTGAGTGAGAAGAATTACAATTGTGGTGCAAAATTCAAGGCGTAGTCCATTCTTGTATCACATTGTTATTTAACCCATACGGAAAGATTCAAGTCGTCAGCGACATCTATCCTAATACAAAATGGACAGTTACTGTGGAGAACGCTCAACCCTAGACACATATATATTGTGATATGTGGGAGATTGTTGGTGCTTTCTTTACATGGAGAGTGCATGCTCTCAACATGCCTTGTAAAAGTTTAGTCCCACATCGGAAATGCACCATAAGTTATCTCTATATATATACTTGGTTCTGTTGTTGAGAGATGCACATGGGGGTGGTGACCCTAAGGAGGGAACCATGCGGGTGATTTTACTAGGAGGTAAGAATTAGGCTCCAAGGATTAAGCATTAATGCTTTTGTCATTCTCTTGGATTAATTCCATTTGGAGCTAAGCCCCAAAGGGGCTTAGCGACTCGAACTCGGACTCGGACTCGGACTCGGGCTCGGGCTCGGGCTCATGGGCTCATGAGACAAAATATGGTATTTTGTTGGCGTACTTTGCACTTAGCACGTCAGCAGTCATGCGGCTCATATGCGGCCATACGGCCTTATGCGGCATGCGGCTCATATGCGGCCACATGCGGCCTCATGCGGTCTCATGCGGCTCATGCGGTCCATGCGGCTCATGCGACCTCATGCAGTCCATGTGGCACTTGCGGCCATGAGGCCATACGGCTCATGCGGCTAGGCTACTGCTGCTGCTGTCGCATGGAGGGCTCACTGAGTCAATACAATTAATTCAGATCCACTTTTTGTGGGATTTGAATTAATTTTGTTGCTATCTTTGTGGGATTTGAATTAATTGCGTTGCTATCTTTATGTGATTTGATTCAATCTTTCCATAATCGAAGAGGCGGCTAGGGTTTCCACCCTCTCTCTACATATACTCTCTTCTGGCCTCCTTTGTGAAGTACTACAAATTTTATAAGTCAGAAAAGAGAGAGAGAGAGGGAGAGGCTGCCGCCATTGCAAGTCCATCCGCGGAGTCAGAACAGAGGTGACTTCGAGCGTTCCACAAGTTCTTCAACTTGCTGGTTCCTGGAAGCAATTCGTGTGGGGCGAATCTTGCTTTGAGCAACGGTATTTTGACACCCCAGCAACCTTTTTTCATCTCATCTTTCTCTAGATTATTGTAACTCATTCTGTCCTAATTACAACACGTTTGCAAGGAAGAACGAGAGATCTTCTCTTCTCTATTTCCCTCCTTCATATTGTAATCTGGCTATTTGGCTTTTTGTATCATCGTAGATCTTGAGTTTGATCACTGTAAAGTTTTTGTGTGACTCTCAGATCTCGATTGCATCAGTTTTTCCATCTTTGATTAAGCCCCGGGACTAATATACCTATACATATAGGAAGAGGGAAGAAAGAGGTTTTCTTGTGGCTAATAGTGGGCTGCCACACGACAGATGCCCCAAATTCTAAACCTGATGCCAAGGCCCTGTGTGCGAGAGCACACACTGCCTACAGACCAAGTGTGCACAGGTTGTACACTCCTGCACAGGGCCTCCAAGCGCCTATAGTGCTTTGTATACATCAGGTAACCTGTTGTATAGGTAGGGAGAACCCATGTTTGTTGCCTGCAGGGAAGTCCCCTGCTTCCACACCGTGTGCATATGGTTATGTGCAACCTTTCACTCACTTGTTGCTATGCCAGTGCTCTTCTCTCACATGTGTGCAGTACACACTGCTCTCCCTTTTTTCTTCTTTTACAAATCCTTTTTCCCCTCTACCTATCCACTCGTATGCATACACACCTAGGTATGTGCTCCTATGTATTAGGCACACACACATAAAAAGATGTGGGCAAGCACACACTGCCTGTCACATAGGAATTTCCCTCTCCCTCTATCACACTCACACATGACACTAACACTTATACTAATACATAGGACACTATCACTTCAGTAAGACACACTCATACACACTATAAACATACTGTCAAGCCAAACAGGACCAATTCCTGCTGTCTAAAGCAAGTCCTGTACATGCCTAACTACCCTTATTGGCCTTAGAACAGACAGAAAAAGATGGAAAGGATCTTCCTGTGGCTAAATAGGGCTGCCACCACACCCTTTGCTGCACAGGCAACATTGATTGCTGCTGTTGCAACATATTTGTTGTTGCTGCTTCACAAAGCAGTAACTGTTGCAGCTTCACCGAGCAGCAGGGCATCCTCTCCAGTCCAGTGCACTTATGCACATGCCTCACCCCCTGCACACCACTGTCAGTGCACTTGCCTACCTACTGTATCTCATCTTCCCCTCTCTATCTATCTATCAAGCTCTCACTCAAGTTATCTAGTTATATATATATATATATATATATAACTAGTTACCCATCTATATATATACCTATCAATCCTCTAACACCATACTTCTACTGTCATGCCCCGGTTCCAAAATATATCAGAACCCAAGACATGAGCATGCCAGCTATACGACTAGAATAAGTATTGCCAATTTAATGGACTTATCCTAATCATCGTACGCTGAGTCCTATATCTACAGTACAACAGTCACAGGTAAACTAATATATCCAAAACAACACGCTAGAATATGATCCATAGAACAACAACATCAACGCAGAGAAAATATAATAAATGTCTGACTGAAATAAGACATAAGTTTAGAATAATCAAATACAAAATATGTCTTAGATAATCAAGTCTGGTGGAAATATATATCCACAAAAACAAAGTACAATGCTAGAATAGTAAAATACTGAAATAAAAAAATAGTCATGACATAGCTAGCTAAATAAAATGTCCATGACTCTAATCAACTATCAACCCCTGGATCAGGAAAACTCCTCTGGCACAACCTCTGTGTCTTCTACAAAATAGTCGGGCTCGATGCCTGGTCCGTAGACTGTAGGATAAAGGTATTCGTCCAGATCTAAAAAATAACCAAGCCCTCAGGGGACATAATAAGATATAAAATAGCAATCTACCATATGAACTGAAATAAATACAGTAAATAAATTGGGTAAACTATCCATCTATGTGAATGCACATCGAAGACGACTTTGATACATATGGATAGGTAAGGGAGTAGCATTAGCGTCAACTAATGCTGGAACATATACTAGCATACTTCTCCGACCGTACCGGATACTAGTCCGTGGCCACTGGCGGATATATCCACTAGTATAGCCACTACTGGCACATTGAGGCTAATATGCAAGTGATTGTCCCACGTGTCGGCTAATAGTCTTCCCCTTCTGTGTCCTGCTCTAATCACATCCATGACTCTGGCATTCCACATCACAATGCAAGTCTCTATCTAGACTCACTTTAACCAATATATGAATCGTCACACGTTCCGTCCGTATTGGTAGCTAGTCCGTGTCCGAGTCCAAGTCGGGCTTAGCTCCACTGGAAATTAATTTTTAAGAGCAAAAAGCATGAATGCTTCATTGTTGATTTGTCCTTTTTTCCTATTAGAAAAATACCTCCACATGGCACATCCATGTGCACCTCCACACCACTGGTGCATCTCTAAACAAGCATAGCTTATATATAGCCTTTGACTTAACCGATGTGGGACTAAAGTTTTCAATGCAAAAGACCAAAATCCAACACATAATAACCATCTCTATTGGAGATTTGTTAATTTTTTATGCATATTGCCGATTCCGTAGAATGAAATAGTTCCGTGTCAATCCATCATTCGTCAAATAATTCAATGACTAAATTGATTGATGTTATGTCATCTAGAGAATCACCAATGTCGATTCTAAGATCGGATTAATTATAGTAAACAACGTCCAGATAGACGCATGAAAGGGTTCACACGTCGGCTGTGGACTGACTTACAAAAATAAATGTTTGTTTATCCATTTGGTAGGGATACACTCCTTACTTACAGAGTATGTTTTCTGTTATTTTCGGGAACGCCGGGGCACACTATTCGATGGAAAATACAGAAACTGAAACAGTTGTAAAGACAACGTTTCAAATGCAATTCCTTAAAGAAGGTTTTGCAACAGAGATCCAGAAGGATTCTACAAATTACGAGATCTAAAAAGATATCGTAATACACGAATAATCTAAAGAGATTTTCATGATCGTAGCAAACTGGCAGTAGTGCCTTCTAAAAAGAAGATACTGACAGAACTGCTAAAGGCAACAGAAGGATGACAGGCGAGAGATGGAATTGCTGGGGTGAATGATCACCGTTGCTCAAAGCTTTATTCGCCCTCTACGAACAGCTTCCAGGAACCAGCAAGGTTGACGGAAAACCTTGGAACACTCCTACTCTTCTGACTCCTCGGAAGACGGCAAACTCCTCTAGCAATGGCTCTACTCTTCTTTCTCTGTTCGAAGTAACAGAACCCACGCGTACTAAAAAGTACTAGTGTTTGTGTTAAAGAACACGCTCACTACTCTGTTGTGTTAAAGAACACTTAGAGTTTTTCTCCCTGGAATTCTGATTACTTCTGCACTCAGAGAGAGGAGAGAACCTGCATATATAGCCCACGGGGCGGTTGCCAAGCAGTTGCCTGAACTTCAGGGTAGTGGCAGAACCACTCCTGAACATGCAGCAACTGCTGCAACCGTTCCCACTCTAATATACAGCCAGCCATACGCACACTACGCACTCTACGCACACTGCGTACGCTGCGCACACTGCGCACTCTACGCACGTTGCGTACGCTGCGCACACTGGACGTACTGGGCTGCGTACTGGGCTGCTTAACTGGGCCAGCGTAACTGGGCTCGCGTAACGGGCCGCACAACGTGGTCGCGCATGTGGCTCGTGCAACGAGCGCAACTTAAGCGCACTATGCGCCTAGCAACGATGCTGACGTGCTAAGTGCAAAGTGCGCCAACAAAATGCCACATTACGCCTCATGAGCCCTTGAGCCCGAGCCCGAGCCCAAGTCCGAGTCCGAGTCCGAGTCGCTAAGCTCCTACGGAGCTTAGCTCTATGGAAATAAATTTCCAAGAGCAAAATGCTTACAGCTTCTTAATTGTTGATTAAACCTTTATACCATTAATAATTAATCCCACATGGCACACACCCATGTGCACTACATGTGCATCTCCATAAAGAGAAAAGACTCATATATATGGAGATACACATTCCTTTCTAGCCGATCTGGGACTAAAAACCAAAACAAAAGGCTACAAACCCAACAATCCCCACATATCTCTATATATATGAGTACGAGTGTTCCCCACAGTAACTGTCCATTATGCTTTTAGGATAGATGCCACTTAAGACTTGAATCTTCCCACGTGAGTCAAACAACAGACTACAAATACAAGAATGGACTAAACCTTGAATTCTGCATCATAGCTGAAATTCTTCCCACTCACATAATGTAGTTACATGTGCTTCTGGCTACACATTAAAGGCCCTGTGCCAGCCTGGTTTCAGTGTATAATTTTGGGTGTCTACAAGTTTACCCTCAAGAGACGGCCTGATATCTCTGTCATACACTATAGGTGAGTTCATTATAAAGAGACATGGCATGAAGCGCTTTGCGCTTCCCTTGCGGTGCTACGCCGCTATGACATGGCTTAAAGCCGAGGCCTTACCCCGTACTGGAAACCTCATCGTAGTGTCATACTACAGTAGCATGAGACAACCGCCTCTTTGTAGTGCCAAACTATCCAGCATGAAGCCTTAGGCTCCTTTGTGGTGTTACGCCGCAACGACATGGCTTGCAAGGCCGAGGCTTTATCCCTAACCGGGTACCTCATGGTGGTGTCGTGCCACTGTAACATGAGGAACTCCTCCTCTTTGTAGTGCTGACTACACCCCTCTTTATATTTAATATACAGTATTAGGCTAACTGCCTATTTGCGGTGCTATGTCGCTGTGACTTGGCCTGCAAAGCCGAGGCTTTATCCTATTCCTGGGCATCACCCCACATATAGGAACCTCATAGTGGAGTCACCCCACTGTAGCATGGAGTTTCACTCCTTGTAGTGCTGCTCTACCATGCTTCCTGTAAAGCACTCCAGGCATTCACTCTGCCTGAGAACTCATTAAGGCAATTAAGCCAACCTTCCCACAGGAACCGTTTTCCGCAGAAAACAATAGTAGACAACAGTGGTTATAGGTCCGTAACCTCTCCATGCCCAATAGAATATGTACCCACCGTTCCTGATATTCTTTCGATTAGTGGTCCTCCCTTGAACCACAAGCTAGATGCCTAGTAGATAAATCTTTGAACTATTAGCATAAAACTTTATGGTAGGAATACAATAATCCAATATCAGAATGCCTTCAAGCCTATTTTACAAGCTGTGTCATTGACCAGCTGGCGCTTGAGGCCCTTGGTGAACGGATCCGCCAGGTTCTTCTGACTCCGAACATCAATTACTGCAATAACACCTCTCTTGATAAGATCGTGTACTGCCCTGTGCTTCAACCGTACAGTCTTCTTCTTCCCGTTGAAGAGGTCATTTGATGCCACCGCCGCAGTCGCCTGGTTGTCGCAGTATATCGGTATCGCCGGTATTTGCGCTCCAACCAATGGAAGATCATACATGAGCTCCCGAAGCCATTCTGCTTCCTCGGCTGCGGTATCTAGTGCAAAGAACTCAGATTCCATGGATGACCGTGAGAGCATAGTCTGCTTCTTCGACTTCCACGATATAGCAGCTCCATCCATTGTGAAAATGTATCCACCTGTGGACCTCTCGCTCTCCACCTCTGAGCACCAACTGGCATCACTGAAGCCTTCCACTACCTGCGGATCTCCGCTGTAGTACAGTACATATGTCTGAGTCTTCTTGAGATATCTCATAACCCGTTTCACAGCTTTCCAGTGTTCAGCACCTGGGTTGCTCGTAAAACGACTCAGCATTCCCACGGCGAAAGCTATGTCAGGCCTTGTGGCAGTAGTAGCATACATCAAACTTTCTATTACGCTTGCATACTCCAACTGTCTGACGCTTTTCCCTGAATTAGGCTTCAGCTTCAGATCACACCTGTACGGCGTATCGATCCCTGGAAGATCCCGATACCCAGAACGAGTGATCATTTTCTCAATATAATGAGACTGTGACAGCGCTAGTCCAGTATCTGTCCGGATGATCTTGATCCCTAAGATCACATCAGCTTCCCCCAAGTCCTTCATACTGAACTTGCTTGAGATGAATTTCTTTGTCTCCGTGACACAGCTAATATCCGTACCTAGGATAAGCATGTCGTCCACGTACAGACAAACGATCACACCTCTTCCATCAGCGAACTTCGTGTAAACACACTTGTCCGTATCACTGACCATGTAGCCATTTGACCTTATAACTTTGTCAAATTTCTCATGCCACATCTTGGGAGCCTGTTTAAGATCGTACAAGAATTTCACCAACTTGCAGACTTTGTCTTCAAGACCCCTGATGACAAATCCCTCTGGCTGTTGCATGTAAATCTCTTCGGTCAGCTCGCCATTTAGGAAAGCCGTATTCACATCCATCTGATGTATCACCATCTTATGTATTGCTGCGAGAGCAATCAACATTCTGATGGTGGTCATCCGGGCTACTGGAGCATACGTGTCAAAATAGTCAATCCCCTGCTTCTGAGAAAATCCCTTGGCTACCAACCTAGCCTTGAACATGTCAATAGTTCCGTCTGCTTTCATCTTCTTCTTGAAGATCCATTTGCATCCGATGGGTTTCACTCCTTCAGGAAGATCAACCAACACCCAAGTGTTATTTGAGGTGATGGAATCAATCTCATTGTCAATCGCCTCCTTCCAGAAAACTGCATCTCTGGTCTTCATCGCCTCATCATAGGTAAGCGGATCTGCTTCCACATGATAGGTAACAAAGTCACTTCCGAAGTCCTTCGGTCTCCTCACACGCTTAGCTGACGGCTCAGCTTGTTCTGGTTCAACCGTTGTATCAACAACAACATCTTCTTGGACCACATCTTCATTGAAGACTTCAGTCTCTTGTGCACCCTCATTATTCTCCGGAACATCCGGAAGAACAATATTCTTGTGCCTTGCAAACTTGTCTTCAAAATATTCTGCATCGCGAGATTCAATGATATGATTTGACTCAATATCAAGAAATCTTCGAGCATCACTCTTCTCGGCAAACCCCAAGAAGATCGTCTTTGTAGTCCTTGTCCCAAGCTTCTGAATCTTTAGATCTGGAAGCTTGACATACGCCAGACACCCCCACACTCGAATGACATTCAAGTTAGGTCTTACCTTGAACCAGAGTTCATTAGGAGTAACGTCTGAAGTTGCATGAGGCACTCTATTTAGAATAAAAGTGGCCGTCAATTCAACTTCTCCCCAGTAGCACTTAGGAAGGCCAGCAGTCAACAACATTGAATTTATCATTTCTGTCAACGTCCTGTTCTTTCTCTCAGCTACTCCGTTTGATTGAGGAGAGTACGGAGCCGTAGTCTCATTGACAATTCCATGTTCCTTACAGAACGATGCGAATTCATGAGACCTGTACTCCCCACCTCGATCACTTCTTATCCTTTTGAGTTGTTGTCCAGTCTGCCGCTCAGCTTCGGCTCTAAACTCCTTGAACTTCTCGAATGCTTCGTCTTTAGCCTTCAGCAAGTAGACGAACGCATACTTTGAGAAGTCATCGATGAAGGTTATGAAATACTTCATCCCGGCCATTGTAGAGAACTGTTTGAAGTCACAGATATCGGAGGGAACCAACTCCAGAAGATCTGTACTTCGATTAACCCGAGGAAAGGATTTCCTTGTGATCTTTGTTTGTGCACAAACTTCACATTTCTCTATCTTACCCCCATATTTGGAGATAAGTCCTAGACTAGACATTCTGTTTATTCATTTACAATGAATATGTCCTAGCCTATTATGCCACAACTCAAGAGTATAAGCAGAATGAGTGACTTCATTAATTACATTAATTACATTGGACTAATTTACAAGCTGAATCTTGAACATTCCTTCGGTATAAAAAGCTTTCCCGAAATATGTTCCCTTGATAGACATCACCATCTGGCCAGCATTGATGTCCATCCTGAGGCCTGCATTGCAGAGTACGTGCTTTACGTCTTGAAGCGTCAGAGACTTCCCCGAAGTCAGCTTCAACACCGCCGTCCCGATCCCGAGCACTTCAGCTTGTGATTGGTTCGCCATCATAACCACTTCAGAAGTAGGTGTATAGGTGGTGAACCACTCCTTACTGGAGCAGACATGGCAGGAGGCTCCAGTGTCTACCCACCAGTCAGAGTCAGTCCTTACTGCATCAACCTGTGCAATCATAGCAATTACGTCAGTGATCATAGATACCTTACTAGGCTCTCCTTGCTCTGATTGCTTGGTCTTTGCTTTACACTCATTCTTAAAGTGGTCTTTCTTGCCACACTTGAAGCAAGGCATTTTTGACTTTGGCTTCTTTTTCTTGATAGAAGTTCCCTTGACTTTTAGATTGTCAGGGTTCTTCTTCTTGATGTGGAAAGCTGCCTGCTTTCCCTTTGGTTCCTTGGTCTGAACCAGATTGGCGTTAGCCAATTGCTTGGACAGTGTGTCCACCTTCAGTTGAGCCCGCATCTGGTCCTCAACATAGATTTTCTATAGGAGATCTTCAAGGGTGATCTCCAACTTCTTTCTATGCATGTTTGCATAGAACTTGCTCCACCCAGCGGGGAGCTTTGAGACAATCCCTCCAACAACAAACTTGTCGGGGAGGGGCATAGTCTCGTCTTCCAATTTCTGTCGCAGCTTCAGAAATTCTTTGACCTGCGGCAGCATGGACTTCTCGTCCTCAAAGAGCCATTTGTGATATTTTTCAACCACAAATATTTTGCTCATGTTCTTGTCTTCTTCGTACAGTTTTTCCAGAGACTCCCAAATGTCTCTGGCAATTGGTTTCTTACTGTAGGATTCTGCTAGAGAATCCTCCATAGCATTCAGGATAAGCAACCTGCAAATGCTATTCTCCCTTCTCCACTTGGCCTGAAGTTTAGTAGCCGTAATGATTACGGCAGCAGACCCAGTATCTGGAATAGTAGGTTCCTCTTCAAGCAGTACGTGATCAACGTCTCTAAGTTGAAGAGTGAGATAAACCTTCCTCTTCCAGACTTGATAATGCTCTCCATCAAACTTCTCTAACTTACAGAAGTCAGTGTTTAGGAGAGAAGCATTAATATTTTCCATCGTAGCAATAAAGATTTGAGATTGTTATTTCCGGGAACGCCGGGGCACGCTATTCGATGGAAAATACAGAAACTTAAACAGTTGTAAATACAACGTTTCAAATGCAATTCCTTAAAGAAGGTTTTGCAACAGAGATCCAGAAGGATTCTGCAAATTACGAGATCTAAAAAGATATCGTAATACACGAATAATCTAAAGAGATTTTCGTGATCGTAGCAAACTGGCAGTAGTGTCTTCTAAAAAGAAGATACTGACAGAACTGCTAAAGGCAACAGAAGGATGACAGGCGAGAGATGGAATTGCTGGGATGAATGATCACCGTTGATCAAAGCTTTATTCGCCCTCTGCGAACAGCTTCCAGGAACCAGCAAGGTTGACGGAAAACCTTGGAACACTCCTGCTCTTCTGACTCCTCGGAAGACGGCGAACTCCTCTGGCAATGGCTCTACTCTTCTTTCTCTATTCGAAGTAACAGAACCCACGCGTACTAAAAAGTACTAGTGTTTGTGTTAAAGAACACGCTCACTACTCTGTTGTGTTAAAGAACACTTAGAATTTTTCTCCCTGGAATTCTGATTACTTCTGCACTCAGAGAGAGGAGAGAACCTGCATATATAGCCCACGGGACGGTTGCCAAGCAGTTGCCTGAACTTCAGGGTAGTGGCAGAACCACTCCTGAACGTGCAGCAACTGCTGCAACCGTTCCCACTCTAATATGCAGCAAAGTGCGCCAACAAAACGCCTCATGAGCCCTTGAGCCCGAGCCCGAGCCCGAGTCGCTAAGCTCCTACGGAGCTTAGCTCCATGAAAATAAATTTTCAAGAGCAAAAAGCTTACAGCTTCTTAATTGTTGATTAAGCCTTTATACCATTAATAATTAATCCCACATGGCACACACCCATGTGCACTACATGTGCATCTCCATAAAGAGAAAAGACTCATATATATGGAGATACATATTCCTTTCTAGCCGATGTGGGACTAAAAATCAAAACAAAAGGCTACAAACCCAACATTTTCCTTCCAACTTCTTTTCCATGGACATTTATAAGCAGGCTTACCTATATTTGAGAGAGTGAGGGCCTAGGCCCTAGGGTGGTCGCTAACCTATCTTTACAAGGTGGTACTCTTGTTGACTTGTTCTGGGCCTCATTCCATTGGTAGAATGGAAAATTTGTCTTTGGGCCCATATTAGTCAGGTATAGTATAATCCATAGTTTGCGTGGTGTTGATTTTTAACGGTATCTACCACGGATCTTAAATGGTATGATATGGAAAGGAAGTAGAATGGGTGGTAAATGAATACATATTGAATCAGTGATGGGGAAGAGCAGGGAGAGGTATAAATGGGGGGAATCTTCTTCTGACGATGGATTTTAAAGCGGGCATCTACTACATAAATGCTTACCTGTAGCTGCAAGACTTCCCTACTCCTATAATATAATAAATACTATATGTACCTTCAATATTTTGGGTGATTCCATCTTTGATTATGTAGCATCTGACATGACAGATGACATAACAGCTGACATGACAAATTATAACCCAAAAAATTATCCAATTTTTTTAATGTTAATGTTAATGTTAATGTTAATATTAATGTTAATATTAATATTAATGTTGATATTAATGTTAATGTTAATGTTAATATTAATATTAATGTTAATATTAATTTTAATGTTAGGGTTAATTTTAATGTTAATTATCATGTTAATTTAATGTTAATTTATTAATTTAATCTTAATTTTATTGTTAAATTTTGTCATGTCAGCTGTCATGTCAGCAACCATGTTATCTGTCACATAATGGGAGATGGTATCACCCAAATATTTTTGGAGCCAAATAACATTTTTGAATATAATATAATACTACTAGTACGACCAGAAAAACCCTAATGATGTTTAACTGCTCACATTTATAAGGAAAATAATATTTTTTTTTCGCGGTTTGTGACCACAAGCATGACTGCACAGCTAACCATTGACCCTTTGCTATTACCGGAATCCACCCACTTAAAATTTAGGTCAGGCATCCAATGGGAGGCTGCTACCTGGCCTGCGGTCAGTCCTGCAGTCACAAACCGCAGACAAAATAGCAGTGTCCCATCTATAATCACCATTTACTGCTTCCACCTGTCCCATTAAGTAACCGCATCTCTTTAACGTTAACAAGCTAGGTAAAAGTACGTCAGCCTTTCCTTGGTTATTCTTGCGCCATTAGGGCTGTAAAACGATTCAAACCGTTCGCATTCGGCTCGTGTTCGGCTCGGTCCAAGCTCGGTTTAAGCTCGTTCGTGGACTAATCGATACCGAGTTCGACCATAGGTTGTTCGATTCGATCTTGTTCGCAAACAGGCTCGAGCTCGGTTCGATTTCTCATATTAGGACTTTTTCTATATGTTATGTCTTTTTTTAATAGATATAAATACATTTTGTCTTAGACATTTTATTTATTTTTCTGTTCTTTATATGATGGTAAATTTATGATGTAAAGAGCATAAGTAATTCAATAAAAAAGTCTTTAAAATTTGAGAGAAATAGTGTGATAGTCTATACAACATGTCCTATAAATACTTACTACTAGGACTGTAAAACAATTCAAACCGTTCGCATTCGGCTCGTGTTCGGCTCGGTCCAAGCTCGGCTCGAATCAAACTCGTTTGATAGTTAAGCCAAACCAAGAATGAACACTCTTTGTTCGAGCTCGTTCGTTCGATTTTCAGCCCTATGCGCCATAACTCTCCATGAAAATAGTTCAAATGCTGCATATCATTCTTTTCTTGGTCAATCATAAGTTAAATGAAATAGTAATGATTCAATTTATATATATGCTTTGGAACAAATTGCTCTCAACATGTTAAAGTGAGATGAATGGAGCGGAAGCATGGCCTTTGGTTTCTCGAGAAGCTAGGACCAGAACTTCTGAGAAGTTTGAATAAATTTACTATACTTTTCCAAATTCATTGTATCAGCTCTCCCAAAACTTTTTGGAAGATGTGTTTATGTTCCTCCCTAACTGTTCTATTGGAGTGATATACATAACTCTCCACTTCACCACTACCTTTTGGGCTGGCTAGGTAACTTAAATTTGCTAAATGTTCTTAGAGATATTTTTTATTTGGATATTTGAAACTTGGATTCGAAAGATGAAACTCCAGTTACAAACTAGAGTTATATTTAGGGAGCATTTGGGTGTTTGTAGGATGTACAAAAGCTTTGTAAAAAGAGAGATGGAAATGGAGTTTCACAAAAATCCTGTCAAATATAAGTTTTGGTAACTGTAGTTTGTTATCATGGTGTTTGGTTTTTTAGGAAATGGAGTTGTCTAACGCAAAAGCACTTGGAGTGCTCAACAATTTAGTTATTTCGAGTTTGGAACAACACATCCCAGTTTTTTCATATTCGTTAAATCTAGTCTGGCGCACATTTTAGCATTTTTTTTATTTGAGAAAAATTATACTGCTGTGAAAATCGACCTTTCAACCCAAAAAGTTAATGTGGTTTCGACCAGCAGAAGTAGCAGGTCTTCAAGAAGTCCCAGCTCCAACTACTGAAACCTGAGTTGACACAGTGGAACCTTACGACTCAGCGAAGGCTTAAAAGGGATTTGGTTTCGTAGATGCTGATTGCAACTAAAGTTTGTATGATTTTATTGCATGCATACAATCTCTTGAAATCCTAGGGAACTAAATTTCATGGCTCGACGCATCGATCATTTGCTAGCTTCGTTCAAAAGCAAATGGTTAACTGATCAACACAGAAAACTAAGATGATGATGGAAAAATGTAACATACATAGAACACCTGCAAACTTCATAAACCTGTGAAAATATGGGAAATGAAATGCTACTAAGATATTGGCACGGCTCAATCAGTACACCAGACTCAACAGGCTTAATGTTTTAGGCCTTGGTTAGTAACGGTTTCTGAATGAACCGAGCCAACATCACAGTAACAATTTCAACGGATCATGCATACTGGTGACTTCAAAAGCGCCTCTTTTCCCCTATGGCCACCATGAAGAACAGCACTTGCACGGGATACTACAAAGAGAAGATGAAATTTTTTGCAGTGGAGTGAGTGAAAGAAAGGAGAGTGTGTTAGTAATGGGGAATGTCTTGCTCGAATGAATTTAAGAAGGTTGATGTGAGGGATGACATTTATTAACTCTCGGCTACCAAACAAGAAAAAACAGGCAATAGCATTGAATGACAAGATACACCAACTATATTTTCTCTCCCACACTCTACGTGATCATTTACGCTGTGTTTTGGAACCTACGAGAGAGGGAGAGGAAAATTTGAGGGAAAGAAAAATGGAAGAGAGTAAAATGAAGGTAAAATTAATTTTTCCTTCACTTGTTTGGATAAAAAAAAAAGTAAAGGAAGAAAAATTTTAAAAATATATTTTATTTATTATGGAGAAAGATATAATTACCATTTTGTCCTTGATATTTTCAAATCATAATTAATAACTGCTTTATTGGAGGGTAGTTGGGTAATGTATTTCACAATCCTCTCATCTCTCTCCATTTTCCTCACACTTTTGGGAGAAATTTTTTGAGTGGGACCCACATAAATTTTCCTCCCACATTCCTCTCCCTCAATTCCCCTCCCTCTTCTCAAACACCACAACTTTTAATTTTTTTCCCATTTTTCTCTCAAAATTTTCCTTCCCTCCATTTTCCT
The DNA here is from genome assembly GCA_029216955.1 of Iris pallida. Lineage (NCBI taxonomy): Eukaryota > Viridiplantae > Streptophyta > Magnoliopsida > Asparagales > Iridaceae > Iris > Iris pallida. The sequence continues at coordinate 28,534,244 of JANAVB010016195.1, forward strand.
CTCTTCCCAAACAATACCTTAAGGGTATCCACGGTCCCACCTAATAAACCTTTTCCTATTTCCTTCAATAGAAGCGAAAATGAGACTAGCAATTACGTCTTTTAGATTTAAAAATTGCAAACTATACAACCCAATAACCACTTAATATTATAGGGAAATGTTATGCTTGCAACCAATTTTGGTTGTAAGCTTTACAACCGCCTATGTGGCATACATTGACTGGGGAGAGGGATGACCGAGTGGGACCGGGTGGGACCGAATGGGACCGTGTTAGCAGGGGGTGGGTGTGGGTTGTAAGAAAGTTGTAAATATTTGATAGTAAACTTAGCATTTTCCTATATTTCACGTGTCCAACTGACAAACATATCTAACATATGAGACACCAAAGTATATATAGACACGTAGCAACAACCAAAGACAGACCCACCTCGGGGCAATCTTTCACCTAGATTTTTAGTTTCCTGTGGTATAAATATGTCTTATATAATTACAACTTGTAACAAATTTACAAAGTGGCCGTAGTGCAATGGTATGTACATGCTTTTAGTCAAGTGGTGGCAAGGTTTGAGCCTCAACATTGATCTCCTTGTAGAAGCATGAAAAAATTTCAAACCCGCTCAGCCCAGACTACGTCAGACTCTTCAAAGAAAGTCCAAAAGAACCCCTGCGGCTCTTCATACGGACCCCTGGTCAAACACCATGTCCAACAACACTTGATGTCCAAAGGCACTTTCTACTCTGCAAGTACAATGCCAATACTCCCCTTGCCGCCTCCAAGGCAAAAGGAGACGCAACTGTGCCTCAAGTAGACACATGACACTAACAAGTTACGTATATCGCGATCTCATGTTTGACGAATAACATATAAGCTGTAAGATAAATGTGCGTAACTAACATATAAGTTCTAGGATCAACCAATCTATATCTCAAGCCACAATATAACAAAATAACAAGATAAACATAACAAAGATATGTCAGCCACTACTAGAAAAAAGGTATTTCTTGACGATCATACAAAATTGTCATGAAAAGCAATTTTTTTTGACGATTTTGACTCTGTCATGAAGACAATTTTTTTCGTAATGGATTATTAAAATATTACCAATATTTTTATGGTTCTATAATGACCATCGAGAATACATTTTTTCATTGACCGTTGTTTCACATCTGTGATTTATTATGTACGTGACAAATTTCTTGCTTAATAATTCACTACTTAATTTAGAAACCAGACATATATTAGACCTTCCTTTTGTCGAAAGTTGAGTTCCTATATTTAGCATATTCAACTACTCAAATCTCTTCTTTCTCTAGACCTCCCCCATTCTCACCCCACCAAATTGACCAGAAACTCCAAGGGCACCATCTCCTAGATTAAGCACCTCGTCAGCAATCAGTTCTCCGACCCGAGCTCCAATCTGACCTCCAATCGCTCCCCTTCTCCGTCACTGAGGGCCCCGATGGCTTCCCCTTCATCCACGCTCCCCTGCCCCACCCCCTCCATCCACCCCTCCACTCACCAACCAACCACCCGCATCCCCACCCGCCCCTCAACCACCCATCGGACCATTCCTCACCCTCCAACCACCCGCACCCCCTACCCCTCCCCCCAAGCCACCCTGTCATGCCTCAGAACCAGAATACTGGAGAGCGGGGGCGGACACAGCCAGCTACGTATACTGAAGTGCAACCCACCTCGCTATACGGTCACAGCTATCTAGATACATGAGGGTTTAACTACAAGCCAGCAGTCTCTTATGGTCATAAACAAACCTATTGTCCCAATCTCAAGCAAGCAATAGCATTTACAAGATGTCAGAGTGCCAAATATACAATAGCAAGTCGACCCTACATTACATATTTGGATGATCATGAAGCTAGTCATACAAAATGTGAAGACTAGCAAGAGTTTCAGTCATACATGATCAACCCTAGGATTTGTTAATCATGCTACAGCCTGTAGGCAGACAGTAAGTAAAGTGCAATCGAGCTAACACGTGCTCGTCGGCTAAATGCCATAAAAGAATACTTTTATAATAGAGTGGAAGAGCAAAAATAAAACCCACTCGTGGCCAGGGTTACGCCTGGTGGTCACCATCTGGCTGGAAAGTAGGGAGATCCTATGGAGGTGCTCCGGTATCTGGCCACGCAAAACCAGCTGGGTCAGATCCCAGAAAGAGCATGTGCCACAAAGGAGGCTTCACTTAAGAACTAAAACCAGCACATCAGAACATAAAATAAGACAGATAATAATAAGACATAAAATCTAAATAGTGCAACAAATGGCAAGAGGATAAAAAATTATTCCGATCAGTTATTGATAAGGTAAGACTCCAACAGCCATAAGCCAGGTACTGGAACAAGACAAGGCTTAGACTGGTTAGACTCCATCCAATATTCACGGCCAGGCAATAAGTACGGCTTGATACTTTAACTAACTAGTGTTATCACAGGTCTAGTTACTAGCAAGATGCAATGAGACGTTCCAACAGCCATAAGCCCTGCAGACCATCCAGGTTATCCGGACGAAATTAGGGGTTGAGTTCATGTGGGTACATCGTCCAAGAAATACATGTACCCTTAAGTATCTTGGAGGGTGCAACACATGACAGTGTGCTGGATATGTTCCCTACTCGATGGCAGGCTACAAATTCCATGATGAGACGCCCAGATAACGGAATTACCTGTAGCTGGGAAATCTCTCCATGACTACTGGATTATTCTAGTCATTTAGGCTTAGTCAGTTTCAGAAGGTACCCCTGACCGTGGTACTCATGGGTCCTTACCCTAGACATGATGCAAGACAATACTGGTTCATTTGTACAAACACAATCATCCACGGTATCCAGGCCATTCATTATTGTCATGTCATGCTAGCCGTCGTAACAGGATTCAAAAGTTTCCATCATGCTTACTTGTCATATCATGCCATGTCATGTCACGTCAAATTACTTGTTATACCATGTCGTATACCAATTCGTGATTATCAAGTTCATAAAAAACATAAAAAGAGCAAACGGGGTACGCCAAGGGGCTCAAAGTCTATACGCTAGCGAATCTATGCTAGGTCAAGGGACCCCGAGCGTAAAATAGCTCTACGCGGGCAAGACCAAGGAAAGACAGCTCTACGCAAGAAAGGCTGCACGCGAGCGAAGCTCTACGAGAGCGAGATATGCCACACGAGCGAGACTCTATGCGAGCGGAAGAGTCTACGCGAGCGAGAGTACACGCGAGCGAGAGTACACGCGAGCGAGACTCTACGCGAGCGAGACTCTAAGCGAGCGAGACCATACGCAAGCGAGAGTAGCCCCTACATAGAGTTCGAATCAACTCAGCGTAGAACAGATTACGTGGGCATGTGAAAATATGTGCATAAAGGGGAAATACTACGCTGGCACGTAAGAATGTGTGCGTAAAAGGGAAATTACTACGCTGGCACGTAAGAACGTGTGCGTAAAGGCTTCGTCCTCTCCCCAAGGCCAAGACAAGCAGCCATGGGACTCAAGAACTCAAGAAACCCCATCTCGGCCAGGACTTGATCTAACCATTCAAAAGCCAAGCTTGCATAGGATCGAAATTCCTACTACATGGAACTCTAAATTTGAAGATAATGAAGTTTGATAGATCAAACCCAAAAAATTCAAAAATGCAACAAACTTAGATCTACAAAAAATAAACCATGTAAATTAAAAATGCTAAGCACTAAAGTATCTTAGAATCTCGTAGACAATGGAACAACAAACATGGAGTTCCTCCATGAAGCAAGTTGTACTTGCCTAAGTCTCTCTCTTGGTAGGTGGAGAGAGAGTTACGAGGAAGAAGAAGGATTTAATGAGAAAATGAATGAGGAGAGAGAAGGGTTGTTGGGTTAATAAATGATAGATGGTGGTAGGTAGGGGTTTTGCATACTAACCCAAACTGAGCCAAACCAAGCCGAACCCGACCGAACTTGATGAATGCCCAAACCAAAATAGACCACACGAACCATGAAATGATAATTAACCCATGCCAATACAAAAACCCAAGGATAGCCAGTCAGGACAAGTCAAAATATGGGTCCGAGATATGTATATGTATACCAAAATACGTATGGCAAAATCCGAGGGTGACAACTCTACCCACCTTAAAAGAATTCTATCCTCGAAATTAAATCAAGAGGCTAGAAATGTCGATCAAGTTATACTAATTATAAGCAAGTTATAACTAGGCAATCAATCAAGCAATCATTCATGCAAGCAGTGAAGTTGGAGGCATAAGGCATAAGGCATAAGGCATAAGGAGACATTATACCTTACGAGTCAAGCAGGTCGGGATATCGCGATCGGATATCATCCTCACGCTCCCACATTGACTCACCCAAAGAGTGATGACCCCAAGCAACACGGACTAACTTGATAATCTTGTTCTTGAGTATCTTCTCTCTTCGGTCCAATATGGATACGGGTCTCTCCTCATACGAAAGGTTGGCACCAACAACCAATTCTGAATGATCAAGGACATGACTCGGATCCGGGATATACCATCGTAATTGGGATAGATGGAGATATCATGCACCTTACGTAACAACGACGGAAGAGCGAGACGATATGACACATCACCTACTCGCTCTAGAATGTCGAATGGTCCTATATACCTAGGACTAAGCTTTCTCCGCATGCCAAAATGAATGACGCCACGGATAGGCGAGATCCTAAGGAATACATGGTCGCCGACAGAAAATTCAAGGAAACGCCGATGGGAATCGGCCCAATGACGCTGGCGATCTTGTGCAACTCGAAGATGATCTCTGACTTGCTTGACTACCTCAATAGTCCGTGTCACCATTTCTGGTCCAAGAATTTGCCTCTCGCCTATATCATCCTATGCTAACGGAGATCTGCACTTTCTGCCGTACAAGGTTTCAAAGGGTGCCATCTGGATGCTGGCCTGGAAACAGTTGTTATAGGAGAACTCCACGAGATGCAGGTGATCTTTCCATGAACTACCGAAATCGAGTGTACATGACCGCAACATATCTTCAAGAGTCTGGATCGTTCATTCTGACTGACCATCTGTCTATGGATGATAAGCTAAACTGAACTTGAGACGAGTCCCCAAACTTTTCTGAAGACTCTGCCAAAAGTGCGATGTGAATCTTGAATCTCTGTCGGATACAATACTGACTGGCACTCCATGCAACCTGACTATCTGCCTGAGGTACATCTCTGCAAGCTGATCCATCGACTGACCAACCCTGAAAGGAAGAAAATGAGCTACCTTGGTAAGTCTGCCGACTATAACCCAGATAGCATCTCTCCGAGCTGGAGATCTAGGTAATCCAATTACAAAATCTTTGGTAATATGCTTCCATTTCCATTCTGGAATTGGTAAAGGTTGAAGTAGTCCAGCCGGTCTCTGATGTTCAGCTTTAACTTGTTGGCAAACTAAACATCGAAAGACAAACTGGGCTATCTCCCTCTTTATGCCATTCCACTAAAAATGCTATCGAATATTACGATACATCTTCGTACCGCCCGGATGAATCGAATACTGAGAACTGTGAGCTTCTGCCATGATCTCCTGTCTGATATCACCTCTAGGTACACAAAGACGCCTCCCATGTCGAAGTATACCATCTTCATGGATATATAACTCTGGTCTTCGTCCTGCTACACATTCTTTCCTAAGTCGCTGAAGCTTAGAATCTGTTGACTGAGCTAACCTGATCCTCTCAACTATACTGGACTGAATTTGCATACTGGCCATCAATGCCACATTGGTAGGAAGGAAAACTTCTATACCCATCTTCTGAAGATCTGCTAACAACTCTGGTTGTGCTGTTAGAAAATAAACTCCGGCTCTTCTACTCAATGCATCTGCAACAGCGTTGTCCTTCCTAGGATGATACTGCAGGTTGATGTCATAATCCACAAGTAGCTCTAGCCATCTCCTCTGACGCATGTTAAGGTCCTTCTGAGTAAACACATACTTCAGGCTCTTGTGGTCGGTAAAAAGCTCCACCCTATCTCCGTACAAGTAGTGTCTCCAAAGCTTAAGTGCAAACACTACTGCTGCCAGCTCCAAGTCGAGGGATGGATAATTTCTCTCATGATCAGGAAGTTGACGTGACGCATAAGCTATTACCTTCCCATGCTGCATCAAAACACATCCGAAACCTCTGCCTGAAGCATCACAATACACTGAGAATCACCCGGTCCCATCTGGAAGCGTGAGAATGGGTGTCGTCATCAAGCCTTGCTTCAACTTCTCAAAAGAATCCTGACATTCTGCTGTCCAAGTAAACTGCACATCCTTGTGGGTCAACTGGGTCATAGGTGTTGAAATCTGTGCAAAGTCTGAAATAAATCGCCGGTAGTAGTCGGCCAAGCCAAAAAAACTGCGAACTTCTGCAACTGTGCTAGGTACCGGCCACGTCTCAATGGCCACGATCTTCTGGGGATCCACTTCCACTCCACCTCCGGTGATGATATGACCCAAGTATAAAATGCGATCGAGCCAAAACTCTCATTTACTGAACTTCGCATACAACTGGTGTTCTCGAAGAATCTGGAGGATAACTCTGAGATGATGCTCATGCTCTGCTTCACTCTTGCTGTAGACCAGGATGTCTTCTATGAACACAATCATGAACTGATCCAAATAAGGCAAAAAAATATAATTCATGTGGTCCATGAATACAGCCGGCGCATTGGTTGCTCCAAAGGGCATAACAAGGAACTCCCAATGCCCATACCTGGATCTAAATGCCGTCTTCGGGATATCCTGCTCTCTGACTCTGATCTGGTGGTATCCTGACCATAAGTCAATCTTCGAAAATATGGACGCCCCTTTGAGTTGATCAAACAAGTCATCTATCCTCGGAAGAGGATATTTATTCTTGATTGTCATTGAGTTCAAGGTATGATAGTCAACACATAATCTGGACGTCCCATCCTTCTTTTTCACAAGAAGCATCGGGGCTCCCCAAGGCGATCTACTAGCACAGATGAATCCTTTGGTCCTGAGTTCTTCAATCATCTTGTACAAGATCTCCAATTCTGACGGTGCCATCCGGTACTCTTTCTGACACTGGTGCTGCTCCGGGGATCAAGTCTATGGTGAACTCGATCTCTCTCTCTGGTGGCATACCTAGAAGCTCCTCAGGAAAAATATCGAAAAACTCTTCTACAACTCTGGGAAATCGAACTGCCGCTGCAACCGCCATCCGAAATACTGGAGGTGAAGGTTCTACTCCACCTCGGAAAAATAAAAACTCTGGCTCACCAGGAATACTAATAATAATCTTGTAGATATGGCAATCTATTCTAGCATACTGGTCCCTCAACCAATCCATCCCTAAGACCACGTCATAATCGGCCATCGAGAATTCTATCAACCTAGCGGGAAATTCTCTACCGCTAACTACGATCCGACGCAAGAAAAACACTCTATCTACTCCCACAAGTCCGTTACCCGTAAGTATATTGAACCTTACTGATAATGACTCGGGCTTCCGTCCTATTCGTGTCTCAGATTATGCAGACATAAATGAATACGATGCACCAGAATCAAATAACGATGATGCTGGAAAGGAGTTGACGAGAATAGTACCTGCCCCCACCTCACCTGATGCTAACTCCACCTCCACGGTCAAAGCCATCACTTGACCTTGCCCTCTGGGTGCTGGTCCCCTCTGCTGGAAACCTCTTTGGCGGTTCTGGATCTGAGCTTGGACTTGTGCATATTACTGGGGGTTCTACTGCTGAAATGCTTGGGCCTGAGGCGGCAAGGGCCTCGGAAACGGGTACTCTTGCTGCTGGACTGGTACTAGAGCTGTCCCCCTAATCGAGGGACTAAAAAAGTTTGAAGAAGATGAACACCCCCTATTCGGGCAGTTCCCAACCCTATGGTCCGGTGCTCCACAAACCAAGCACAAACCCTGTGCTCTGCGATATTCTGACACCACGTGCCCTGGCTTCCCACAATGAGTGGAACCCATTGCGGAAGACTACTTCTGCTGCTGTTGATGGGGATATACCGGGGTCGAATGCTGAATCGATATAACAGAAGCCCCCGCCTCAGAGCTCCAATGGTCAAAGCCCGAGCTGCTGGGGCTGGTACTGAAGACTGGTTCATCTGGCTGTGAGACCGTTTCCGACTCCCAGTCCGGTTGTCACCCCCAGTTTTCAAATTAAGGGTATTTTTGTCATTTTTCGAGTTTTATAATTTTTAGGAATTTTTATTTATTTTATGTAATTTTTAGGGATTTATTTGGTTTGGTTTGGATTTTATCCAATTCGGACTTAAGTTGGAGACCCGGGTAGCCTGGACACTAGTGGGACCCACATACTAGCTGGACTTGGCCCACATACCATCCTAATTAGGTTAGAAACCATAAACCCAACTTCCATGGCTTAATTAGTCATTTTAGAGACTTAATTGGTTAATTAGAAACAAACCGAACCAAACCGAAACAAACCGAACCCAACCTAAGTCTAATGGGTTTGGAGGGTTATTGGATCCCACCCAAACCCAATATCCCCCCCATGGCCGGCACATGTAGGAGCCCCCCTTTCTTCTCCACTAAGCAAACACTCTCTCTCTCTCTTTCAAAAATTCATTTCCTTTCAAGCTCTTTTCTTCCTCCAAGAAACCTATTCTAGGTATGCTTTTAATTCTCAATTTATTACTCTTTTGCATTTAATTCCTTCACAATAATTGTAGAGGAGGAGATTCTCCATACTTTGCCCATAGAATTTATTAGGTTTCCTAAAAATCTAGGTTAGAGAATTATTAGGGATTTTCTATTTTAAGTGGTATATATATATATTTTTTATTTTTTTAAGTGGTATATATATATATATATATATATATATATATATATATATATATATATATATATATATATATATATATATATATATATATACCACTTAAAAAATATATATATATATTTTTAAGTGGTATATATATATATATATATTTTAAGTGGTATATATATATATATATATATATATATATATATATATATATATATATATATATATGTGTGTGTGTGTGTGTGTGTGTGTGTGTGTGTGTGTGTATATGCGTATATATAATTATAGGTATATATGTGTGTGTAGAGAAATGGTAGTGGTGATGGTGTGTGAGAGTGGTGGTGGGAATGAGTGTCATGAGATGGTGGTGAGAGTGTGTGTTTGTGTGTGTATGAGTGTTTGTGTGAGTGTGTATGTATATATATATAAATATATCTATGTGTGTGTGTGTGTCTATATTTATATATATATCTATATGTGTGTGTGGGTGTATTTATATATATGTAGATATGTGTGTGTGTGTGTGTGTGTGTGTGTGTGTGTGTGTGTGTGTGTGTGTATTTATATATATGTAGATAGATGTGTGTGTGCTTGTGTATAGGGATATATATATATATATATATATATATATATATATATATATATATATATATATATATATATATATATATATATATATATAGTGGAAGAGATGAAGAAGAAGAAGACCAGCAGTGGCAGCAGCATACAGCTGCAGTAGCAGCAGTAGCACTGGCAGCAGTAGGCTGCCAGTTCCCCCCCCCCCCCCCATTCAGCCCCCTTTAAGCCCATTTTACCCCCCCTTAACCCCATATATATATCTATATATATATATATATATATATATATATATATATATATATATATATATATATATGTAGGAAGATAGTTAGAATTAGAAGAGAATAGGAGAAAAAGATTAAGGAAAAGATAAGAAGAAATAGAAGAAGTTGAGAAGAATTAGAAAAGAAGAAGGATTAGAAGAATAGGAAAAATAGGAAGAAGTTAGGAAGAAATTTAGAATAGGAAAGAATGAGAGAAAAGGAGATTAGGAATGAGAGAAAGAGTTAGAAGAAGATGAATTAGGAGAATAGAAATTAGAGAAGGGGAATTTGAAGAGGAGGAAATAGAAGAAGACGAATAGGAAGGAAAGTGGGAAATAGAAAATAGTGGAGATCGAGTTAGAGGGTGAAACGGAGCTCGGAGTATCGGAATGAGTTGAAACTTGGCATGGAGTTAGAATACGTGAATTAGATTTTGCGGGTAGGCTCCCGAGTGGAAATTGGGGTTGTAGGGCGCCGATATCACGCCGTACCATTTCGTATCTTGAAATATTCAAGATATCGGCAATGGGCCGTAAGATGGACTAGACGTCCACTTTACCTAGGTATCTTGGTAGGTAATATATGTATAGGCTCGTATCTTACAACCCAAGGGAGCACGGGTCAAAATACCAAGCGTAGGTAGGCTAACTAGGTTTTCACCTAGGCTACAAATTTACCTTAGAAAGGATAAATTAGAAAATTGGCCTACGGCCAAGATTTGAGTTTCAAAGTCCAAGATGGACTTGGATATGGGTTGTAGAGGTTGGTAATGATTAGAAATAGTTGCCTAGACCTAGTCTTGACCTTGGTTGACCATAGTTGACTTTTTAGACCAAAAGTTAACTATGGGTCAACACTTTACCCAATTTAGTCCCAAATTCCATTTGACTTGAGTGGTTGACCAAAAGTCAACTGTTAGTCACCATTGACCTAGAGTTGACCTAGGGTTGACCAGAGTTGACCGGAGTTGACCAGAGTTGACCAGTTGACCAAAAGTTAACTGTAAGTCAACTGTTGACTCAAATCGACCTAGATTAATTCCGTTTAACTTGCATTGACCCAGTTTGACCTAGCTAGACCTAGAATGACTTAGATCGACCATGTACAATCTAGTTTGACCTTGTTCGACCTAGATTGACTTAGTTTGACTTGTCTTGACCTAGAATGACTTAATAGGGTTTAAATTGATTTGACTTTACTTCCTAAACATAGTATTTATACGTCTTGTTCTCTATAGGTCGTCGAGATGCTGCGTTGGATCCCATTGACATATTTAATCATATTACAGGCGAGTACATTCTCTGACACTTTTCTAATTTACGATGATTGTTATAATTCATGTAATTAGTGTAGATATGCTTGTTCTCGACACATTGGTCACACGGATTGGTATTCATGGATCTCGACATGAGATGTTATTCCTCGTTATCTTGGTATGTCTTGTGCAAGCCCCTTATAGTTCTTGTGCAATATATGGACACCGATTCTCGAAGAGACTTGCTCCCTTTTCGTAGAATCCCGTGTCATAACGTGTCTTGCTTGGATCCACTCTACCAGTCGGGGAGGAGTACTAGTGTAGATGTGTGGTCATTATCTACCTTATTTATTCTTGTAGACCTTGAATGCTACCAATCCTACACTCCACGTAGGATTGGCTATTCAGTAGACCTTGTGCAGACCCAAGCCGGCCACATATTGTAGCTAGTACTCACACACCTAGATATATGATTCTTGATTTTTATACATGCCATGATCAGTTTAGTTGCCTTGTTCTAGCTCTAGTTTTACAGCTTACCTTGCCATGATACTCACATGTACATTCCATAATTTTCTTGTATATACTCTCTATTTACAGTCTTATAGCTTTTGTCATATCTTGTGAACTGTTGTTAGTAGATTGTACTCGTTCCATCCTGACTGGATATGTTGACAAAATATTACAAATACTGATGAGGGAGATTATTGTACCTACTACGGTCCAGACGACGTAGTGGGCATAGACTTGGAGACGTTGGTCCAGCATGGCTTAGCTCCGCTTGACGAGACCTTACCTATTGCTTATTTAGAGTAGGTCTTTTGTACTGGACCTTGTCTCCAGCTACTTTTGAGACTGTTATTATTATGGATTGTATTAGAGACTTGGACTTGTATATTATTTGTGTTTACTTGACAGGTTATTATTTTATCGCCTTGTTGTCTTTATCTTTCAGTCTTTACTTTATCATCTTAGAGTTGTGATTGAGCATTCATACATATTCATTGCTTGTCCTCCGTTCGGAGTTGACCATATTTTCGACAGGTTTTTGATATATATATAAACTGTTATTAGAGTAGAAAAACTACAGCGTTCTACGCCGTTTTTACGGTGAGGGTTGGGCGTTGTCACGTGCACGTGCCCTTATAGCGGGTGTGGGTCGTGACACGCTTTTAGTGGTGGCCCATGCAGGTACTGAAGTCGCAATTAGTACGATGTCGTGGCGGCACTCATCTTAGAGTATTGAGTACGAGCCTGTGTTACACATAGGAGGAAGTAGGCTAAGAGTGCTCAATCACAGTAGGATCTTTCCTTGCTTATCTTGCTTACCGTCTTTGATATTGATTTACTATTTTCTAGCTGTCCTCCTTTGATATAATCCTTGTGCCATATTGATATCTTCTTTAATTCTATCTTCAGGATGGTGCAGACCAGGTCCCAGCATCCTGAGTCCGCGGACGCGGAGAGGTCTGCTATGACTCGCGGACCTGATCCGGACACTCCTGCTGCAGTCGGGGTGTCGGCAGCAGCAGCTCTTGGGGGCGCTCCTCCGCTGGTTACGAGGGCTGACCCCAAGGTTGCTACGACTTTTCCGGCCGCAGAACCAGTGGTTGATGCGGGCGCTATTCCTCCTGCTGCGCAGCGGATTCCTCCGCTAGTTGTGGACATACTTCCACCTCTACCTCCTCTGCCTACAAATATTAGGCAGATGCTTACCTTCCTCCAGCAGATGCTGGAGACTCAGAGAGCCCAGGCCGAGGCTCAACAGAGGCAGACAGACGCGATGCGTCAGGGCATGGAGGATGCCCATCAGTTGGCCCTTGCAGCCGTAGAGCAGAGGGCTCCGCATCCGGGGACGCGACCGAGGTACGAAGATATCCAGGACTTCAAGAAGCTCGGGCCCTGTGACTTTAGCGAGACCGAGGGTGTGGTCTATGCAGATGATTGGGTCGAGGATATCGAGCGACAGATGAGGGCCTCCTGCCTGGCAGACGACCTGAAGGTCGAGGCAGTAGGTTTGCAGTTGCTAGACATTGCGCGCACCTGGTTCAGAAATGAGTCAGCCCTAGCTGAAGAGGGACGTACTTGGGCAGAGTTCAAGCTCCTCTTCAAGGAGAAGTTCTTTTCCTCCACGGACAAGATTGACCTGGTACGGCAGTTCCAGGATCTGCAGCAGGGCAGTTTATCTGTAGAGGAGTACGCAGCGGAGTTCGGCCGTCTGAGCTGATACGCAGAGTACATGGTTCGAGACCCGAAGATCAGGACGAGCCATTTCAGGAAGGGGCTGACTTGGGATATCAAGATCCTCATTCCCTCCTTCTATGAGACTTATACCCAGATCTACGCGAAGGCCCGCAAGGTAGAGCGGGAGTGGGGCTTGAAGCCCAAGAGGGAGCGTGATCTTTTCTCGGGGGCTACTAGCAGCGCGGGGGCTGCTAAGTGCCCTCAGCTTCAGCATCGTTCTTTCCAGTATCACCAGCCACAGGTGCAGGCCAGAGCACCGGTTCAGCAGCAGGTGCAGCACACTCAGCAGAGGCAGGCACAGCATGGGGTTCCTTGCGGCTACTGCAAGAAGGCCGATCACATCTGGAAGGTCTGTCGGAAGAGGCTGGGCATGTGCCTCTACTGCGGGGAGACTGGACATCAGTTGAGGGATTGTCCTGCGAACCCTCGTAGGGTGGCCCGTGGAGCGGTGACAGCTCAGGGGGCACCGGCGAGAGTACCTGTAGTACAGCAGAGGGGTCCACTTCTGACCCAGCAGCAGCGGTTTGTTCAGCACCATCAGCATCGAGGTGGTCAAGGTAGAGCCTTTGCTCTTGCAGCTGAGGAGATGGAGCCTATTGCGGATGTTGTCACAAGTTCTATTCTGTTCGATTCTTTTCCAGCTTTAGCCTTGTTTGATTCTGGTGCTACGTACAGTTTTGTGTCTGTATCTTTTGCTCTTAGGCACAATATCATTGCTGAGTATCTTGGTAGGACTTGTAAGATTATGATTGGAATGGCATCATCCGAGTTAATAATGTTTGCGAGGGGCAGAGAGTTTATTTGAGAGGCTGGGAGCTGAGTGTGTGTCTGCTCGTAATGCCACTTTCGAGTTACGATGTGGTACTCGGTATGGATTGGTTGAGCATGCACCATGCTAGCATCGACTACAGAGGGGGCAGGATTCTGTTTAGGCCGCAAGAAGAGCCGGACTATGCGTTCACCAGGGGTACAGTGGAGCAGGGATATAGATTCTGTGGAGCGTTATTGGCGGGGCCGGTGTTGCCACATCCACTTATTGCTGAGTTCTTGGATGTCTTTCTCGAGGAGCTGCCCGGGATGCCGCCAGATCGTGATATTGAGTTTTCTATAGACCTAGTGCCGGGCGCTGAGCCTATCTCCCAGCACGTCTATAGAATCAACAACAGTGAGTTAGCGGAGCTGAAGAAGCAGGTCGACGAGCTGGAGGACAAGGGCTTTATTCGATCTAGTTCTTCACCTTGGGGTGCGCCAGTTCTTTTCGTCCCCAAGAAGGATGGTACGGTACGTCTGTGTATTGATTATAGGGCGCTTAACAACCTTACCATCAAGAACAAGTATCCTTTGCCAAGGATTGATGTCTTGTTCGACCAGTTGAGCGGGGCGAGAGTGTTTTCGATGATCGACTTACGTACCGGGTACCATCAGCAGAAGGTGAAGCAGGATGACATTCCGAAGACTGCCTTTCGGACTCGCTATGCCCAGTATGAGTATACCGTCATGCCGTTTGGGTTGACCAATGCCCCGGCGGTATTCATAAACTTGATGAACAAGGTATTTCATCAGTACCTTGACAAGTTCGTGGTGGTCTTCATTGATGACATCCTAATCTATTCGAAGACACCAGAGGAGCACGAGGAGCACCTGAGGATTGTGTTGGACATTCTCAGGAGGAAGCAGCTGTATGGGAAGTTGTCCAAGTGCGACTTCTTCTTGGATCGTATGGAGTTCCAGGGCCATGTTGTCTCTGGCGTAGGAATTTTAGTGGATCCGAGGAAGATTTTTGCGATGGAGTCCTGGTCTACGCCGAGCTCAGTAGCAGAGGTTCAGAGTTTTCTGGGTCTGGCAGGTTATTACCGGAGGTTCGTGCAAGACTTTTCCAGGATTGCCCAGCCGATGACCCGCCTTACCAGAAAGGACGAGGAGTTTGTTTGGTCCAATGAGTGCCAGGCCGCCTTCGAGGAGCTGAAGGCGAGGTTGACTACAGCTCCTATCTTGACGCTGCCATCTGGATCTGGTGGTTATACGATCTACAGTGATGCTTCAGGATGGGGTTTGGGTTGTGTACTTCAGCAGCACGGGAAGGTAATTGCCTATGCATCTAGGCAGTTACATCCTCATGAGAGGAATTACCCTACCCATGATTTGGAGCTGGCAGCGGTCATCTTTGCTTTGAAGCTGTGGAAACACTATCTGTACGGAAAACGAGTTGAGATCTATATTGACCACAAGAGCTTGAAGTACGTATTTACCCAGAAGGAGCTGAATATGGGACAGAGGCGATGGTTAGAGCTGATGAAAGATTTTGATATATCCTTACAGTACCATCCGGGGAAGGCCAACGTGGTCGCGGATGCTTTGAGCAGGTATCCCGTAGCCATGTGTTTGATGATGGATCGTCACCTTCTGGCAGATCTGGAGAGCTTGGGCATAGAGGTGATAGTTCCTGGGTTCAAGGCGCAGATGTGGGGTCTGCAGGTGCAGTCAGAGTTGATGAACAGGGTCAGGGCAGCTCAGTTTGAGGATGAGGCTCTGAGGGTCATCAGGGAGTAGGTCCAGACAGGACTGTTGGATGAGTTCTCTATAGCAGGGGATGGATCATTGAGGCATGGTACCAGATTGTGCGTGCCGAACGGAGGACTTCGAGAGGAGGTTCTTCAGGAGGCGCACCATTCTCAGTACTCTATGCATCCTGGAGTCAATAAGATGTATAGAGACTCGAGACAGCATGTTTGGTGGTATGGCGTGAAACGTGAGGTGCTCAGTTCGTTTCGAGATGCTTGGTGTGCCAGCAGGTGAAGGCCGGGAGGCAGAGACCCGGTGGATTGATCCAGCTACTACCCATTCCTGAGTGGAAGTGGGAGCATATCACTATGGACTTTGTATCTGGGTTTCCGCACTCGCCAGGAGGGAAGGATGCGATTTGGGTCATTGTTGATCGATTGACCAAATCGGCCCACTTTTTGCCTTTTAAAGTAGATTTGTTGACGGAGAGGTTGGCCGAGATATACGTGCGGCAGATAGTCCGATTGTACGGGGTTCCAGTGAGTATAGTCTCGGATCGGGACAGCCGATTCACTTCCCACTTCTGGAGGAGTTTGCAGCTTAGCTTGGGCACATCGCTCAAGTTCAGTACCGCATACCACCCCCAGACAGACGGGCAGTCGGAGAGGACGATTTAGACCCTCGAGGATATGCTGCGTACCTGTGTCTTGGACTTCGGGGGACCTTGGGAGGACCACCTTCACTTGGTAGAGTTTGCTTACAATAACAGCTACCAAGCCAGTATAGATATGTCACCTTTCGAGGCTCTATACGGACGGAGGTGCCATACTCCCTTGTCTTGGGATGATGTCGGCGAGAGGGTTTTCGTTGGCCCTGAGATGGTAGTGGATGCTGTAGAGAAGGTCAGAGTTATCAGAGATCGACTTCGGGTGGCGCAGGATAGGCAGCGACATTGGGCCGATAGCCACCGGTGGCCATTGGAGTTTGGGGTATAGTTTAGATTTTTCTACTATTTGAGTCTGATTGTGATTGTTTTAGATCAAGCTTTAAGTCTTGTGTTTTTGTTCTAGGTTGATGATCTTGTGTTTCTGCGGATTTCTTCGACGCGTGGCACGATTCATTTTGGTGGTGGCAGGAAGCTTAGTCAACGATACATCAGACCATTCCGTATCTTGGGCAGGGTCGGTGCAGTGGCTTACCGTCTGGAGTTACCGCCCGTACTAGAGGGAGTGCACTGCGCGTTTCATATGTCACAGCTGAGACGGTACGTGGCAGATCCCAGTCACGTATTGGACCACTCAGAGATCGAAGTGGGACTGACACTCAGCTATCCAGAGAAGCCGGTTGAGATCTTGGACCGAAGAGAGAAGGTGCTTCGGAACCAGGTCATTCCCTTGGTTCGCGTTGCATGGAGACACCACTCTCCAGGTGAGTCCACCTGGGAGAGGGAGGACGACATGCGGGAGCGATTCCCATATCTCTTCGAGCCTTGAGGTAAAATTCTATCTTTTTCTTTCCTTGTTCTATTCATGATTGCTGTGTTAGTTCTCATTCAATTTCGAGGACAAAATTTTTTAAGGAGTGTAGATTTGTCACTCCCAGTTTTCAAATTAAATATATTTTCGTCATTTTTTGAGTTTTATAATTTTTAAGAATTTTTATTTATTTTATGTGATTTTTAGGGATTTATTTGGTTTGGTTTGGATTTTATCCAATTCGGACTTAAGTTGGAGACCCGGGTAGCCTGGACACTAGTGGGACCCACAAACTAGCTGGGCTTGGCCCACATACCATCCTAATTAGGTTAGAAACCATAAACCCAACTTCCATTGCTTAATTAGTAATTTTAGAGACTTAATTGGTTAATTAGAAACAAACTGAACCAAACCGAAACAAACCGAACCCAACCTAAGTCTTATGGGTTTGGAGGGTTATTGGATCCCACCCAAACCTAATATTCCCCCACATGGCCGGCCACATGTAGGAGCCCCCCCTTTCTTCTCCACTAAGCAAACACTCTCTCTCTCTTTCAAAAATTCATTTCCTTTCAAGATCTTTTCTTCCTCCAAGAAACCTATTCTAGGTATGCTTTTAATTCTCAATTTATTACTCTTTTGCATTTAATTCCTTCTCAATAATTGTAGAGGAGGAGATTCTCCACACTTTGCCCATAGAATTTATTAGGTTTCCTAAAAATCTAGGTTAGAAAATTATTAGGGATTTTCTATTTTAAGTGGTATATATATATATATATATATATTTTTTTTTTTTTTGTATGTATGTATATATACATAGAATTTGTATGTATGTATATATATATATATATATATATATATATATATATATATATATATATATATATATATTATATATATATATTTTAAGTGGTATATATATATATATATATATATATATATATATATATATATATATATATATATATATATATATATATATATATATATATATATATATATCCTAAAAATCTAGGTTAGAGAATTATTAGGGGTTTTCTATTTTAAGTGGTATATATATATATATATATATATATATATATATATATATATATATATATATATATATTTTATATATATATATAATATATATATATATATATATATATATATATATATATATAATATATATATATATATATATATATATATATATATATATATATATATATATATATATATATATATATATACATACATACATATATGTGTATGTATATATATATATATATATATATATATATATATATATATATATATATATATATATATATATATATATATATAAAAATGTATGTATATATATATATATGTGTGTATATATAATTATAGGTATATATGTGTGTGTAGAGAAATGGTAGTGGTGATGGTGTGTGAGAGTGGTGGTGGGAATGAGTGTCATGAGATGGTGGTGAGAGTGTGTGTTTGTGAGTGTGTGAGTGTTTGTCTGAGTGTGTATGTATATATATAAATATATCTACATGTGTGTGTGTCTATATTTATATATATCTATATGTGTGTGTGGGTGTATTAATTTATATGTAGATATATGTGTGTGTGTGTGTATTTATATATATGTAGATAGATGTGTTATATATATATATATATATATATATATATATATATATATATATATATAGTGGAAGAGATGAAGAAGAAGAAGACTGGCAGTGGCAGCAGCATACAGCTGCAGTAGCAGCAGCTACAGCTGCAGTAGCAGCAGTAGCACGGGCAGCAGTAGGCTGCCAGTTCCCCCCCCCCCCATTCAGCCCCCTTTAAGCCCATTTTACCCCCCCTTAGCCCCATATATATATATATATATATATATATATATATATATATATATATATATATATATATATATATATATATATATATATATATATATATAGAGTGGAAGAGATGAAGAAGAAGAAGACTAGCAGTGGCAGCAGTATACAGTTGCAGTAGCAGCAGCTACAGCTGCAGTAGCAGCAAGTAGCACTGGCAGTAGTAGGCTGCCAGTTCCCCCCCTCCATTCAGCCCCCTTTAAGCCCATTTTACCGCCCCTTAACCCCATATATATATATATATATATATATATATATATATATATAGGAATATAGTTAGAATTAGAAGAGAATAGGAGAAAAAGATTAAGGAAAAGATAAGAAGAAATGGAACAAGTTGAGAAGAATTAGAAAAGAAGAAGGATTAGAAGAATAGGGAAAATAGGAAGAAGTTAGGAAGAAATTTAGAATAGGAAAGAATGAGAGAAAAGGAGATTAGGAATGAGAGGAAGAGTTATAAGAAGATGATTTAGGAGAACAGAAATTAGAGAAGGGGAATTTGAAGAGGAGGAAATAGAAGAAGAAGAACATGAAGGAAAGTGGGAAATAGAAAATAGAGGAGATCGAGTTAGAGGGTGAAACGGAGCTCGGAGTATCGAAATGAGTTGAAACTTGGCGTGGAGTTAGAATACGTGAATTAGATTTTGCGGGTAGGCTCCCGAGTGGAAATCGGGGTTGTAGGGCGTCGGTATCATGCCGTACCATTTCGTATCTTGAAATATTCAAGATATCGGCAATGGGCCGTAAGATGGACTAGACGTCCACTTTACCTAGGTATCTTGGTAGGTAATATATGTATAGGCTAGTATCTTACTACCCTAGGGAGCACGGGTCAAAATACCATGCGTAGGTAGGCTAACTAGGTTTTCACCTAGGCTAGAAATTTACCTTAGAAAGGGTAAATTAGGAAATTGGCCTACGGCCAAGATTTGAGTTTCGAAGTCTAAGATAGACTTGGATATGGGTTGTAGAGGTTAGTAATGATTAGAAATAGTCGCCTAGACCTAGTCTTGACCTTGGTTGCAGTTGACTCTTTAGACCAAAAGTGAACTATGGGTCAACACTTTACCCAATTTAGTCCCAAATTTCATTAGACTTGAGTGGTTGACCAAAAGTCAACTGTTAGTCACCATTGACCTAGAGTTGACCTAGGGTTGACCAGAGTTGATTGGAGTTGACCAGAGTTGACCAGTTGACCAAAAGTCAACTGTAAGTCAACTGTTGACTCAAATCGACCTAGATTAATTCTGTTTGACTTGCATTGACCCAGTTTAACCTAGCTAGACCTAGAATGACTTAGATCGACCAAGTATAATCTAGTTTGACCTTGTTCGACCTAGATTGACATAGTTTGACTTGTCTTGACCTAGAATGACTTAATAGGGTTTAAATTGATTTGACTTTACTTCCTAAACATAGTATTGATACGTCTTGTTCTCTATAGGTCCTCGAGACGCTGCGTTGGATCCCGTTGACATATTTCATCATATTACAGGCGAGTACATTCTCTGACACTTTTCCAATTTACGATGATTGTTATAATTCATGTAATTAGTGTAGATATGCTTGTTCTCGACACATTGGTCACACGGATTGGTATCCATGGATCCCGACATGAGATATTATTCCTCGTTATCTTGGTATATCTTGTACAAGCCCCTTGTAGTTCTTGTGTAATATATGGACACCGATTCTCGAGGAGACTTGCTCCCTTCTCGTAGAATCCCGTGTCATAATGTGTCTTGCTTGGATCTACTCTACCAGTCGGGAAGGGGGAGTACTAGTGTAGATGTGTGGTCATTATTCGCCTTGTTTATTCTTGTAGACCTTGAATGCTACCAATCCTACATTCCACGTAGGATTGGCTGATCAGTAGACCTTGTGCAGACCCAAGCCGGCCACATATTGTAGCTAGTACTCACACACCTAGATATATGATTCTTGATTTTGTACATGCCATGATCAGTTTAGTTGCCTTATTCTAGCTCTAGTTTTACAGCTTACTTTGCCATGATACTCACATGTACATTCCATGATTTTTTTGTATATACTCTCTATTTACAGTCTTATAGCTTTTGTCATATCTTGTGAACTGTTGTTAGTAGATTGTACTCGTTCCATTCTGACTGGATATGTTGACAAAATATTACAGATGCTAATGAGGGAGATTATTGTACCTTCTACGGTCCGGACGACGTAGTGGGCATAGACATGGAGACGTTGGTTCAGCAGGGCTTAGCTCCGCCTGACGAGACCTTACCTATTGCTTAGTTAGAGTAGGTCTTTTGTACTGGACCTTGTCTCGAGATACTTTTGAGACTGTTATTATCATGGATTGTATTAGAGACTTGGACTTGTATATTATTTGTGTTTGGACTTGACAGGTTATTATTTTATCGTCTTGTTGTCTTTATCTTTCAGTTTTACTTTATCATCTTAGAGTTGTGATTGAGCATTCATATATATTCATTGCTTGTCCTCCGTTCGGAGTTGACCATATTCTTGACAGGTTTTTGATATATATATAAACTGTTATTAGAGTAGAAAAACTACAGCGTTCTACGCCGTTTTTATGGTGAGGGCTGGGCGTTGTCACGTGCACGTGCCCTTATAGCGGGTGCGGGTCGTGACACCGGTCCATAATCCTCTGGGAGGTATACTTATGCCTCCTAGCTGCTCTCAATACTGCATCAACTATCTGATGCTCAAACTGCTCCACCGCCAATAAAATCTCCAGGTGGAGTCCCTGCTGGAACTGCCGAGCTCTGTCGAATTCGGTCGCCACCAAGGTGGGTGCAAACCGACTAAGCTTGGAAAAATCGATCGCATATCCATCGACCGTCCTGTCCATCTGTTTCAAATTAGTGAACCTCGTCTGTAGATCATACCGAGCTACAACGTCAAAGTACTTGGTCCAGAATCTCTCACGGAATACTGTCCAGGCAATAGGTGCCACTAATCCAACGGTCTGCGCTGCCCACCAGCTGCAGGCTAGATCCAATAACTATAGGCACACCACGGCCACCATCTCGCCTTTTGCGGTCCTGGATGCTTCAAGAATAACCTCAGTGTCCTACAGCCAAGCGTCTGTGGCAATAACATCTTCGCTGCCATCGAAGAAGGGAGGGTTCAAGCGCTTAAAGCTGTTGGCCGCACTGTTACCTCTACTCATAGCATCTTGTACTGTCTGGTGAAATGCATGACCTCGACGATCCTGGGATGCAAGCAACTCCCTGATGAGTCCAACCAAGACTTCATCATCCTGCCTTGCAGGTTGGGCTGGCTGTACCGGGGGTTCTGGACCTCCGGGAAGCATGACTCAAAAAGCTGCTCCTGAGTGCTGAGCTTGATCCTCTTGTTGCGGGGGTACTCATTGAGCTCCTTTCGGCTGATTGGCAGGACCAGGAACAATGTCGCTGAAGAAGACGATACAGAAAACAATAAGGAAGGACCAGGACAGATCAAAGTTACATGCATGTGATCAGGTCAAGATTCTAGGAATTTAGAGGATACGAGCAGAGATCAAGGGCGAGTGCTGATTGAGATATCTATTCAGTAAACCCTCACATATCTTGATTCACAAGACCTGCATGGGCCACCACTTAAACCGTTTCATGCCCAGAACCAGAATACTGGAGAGAGAGGGCGAACACAGCCAGCTACGTATACTGAAGTGCAACTTATCTCGCTATACGGTCACGGCTGTCTAGATACATGAGGGTTTAACTACAAGCCATTAGTCTCTTATGGTCATAAACAAACCTATTGTCCCAATCTCAAGCAAGCAATAATATTTACAAGATGTCAGAGCACCAAATATAAAATAGTATGGCATCCCATACATTACATATTTGGATGATCATGAAGCTAGTCATACAAAATGTGAAGATTAGTAAGAGTTTCAGTCATACATGATCAACCCTAGGATTTGTTAATCATGCTACAGCCCGTAGGCAGACAGTAAGTAAAGTGCAATCGAGCTAACATATGCTCGTCGGCTAAACGCCTCAAAAGAATACTTTTACAATAGAGTGGAAGAGAAAAAATAAAACCCACTAGTGGCCAGGGTTATGCCTGATGGTCACCATCTGGCTGGAAAGTAGGGAGATCCTCTGAAGATGCTCCGGTATCTGGCCACGCAAAACTAGCTAGGTCAGAAACCAGAAAGAGCAAGTGCCACAAAGGAGGCTTCACTTAAGAACTAAAACCAGCACATCAGAACATAAAATAAGACAGATAATAATAAGACATAAAATCTAAATAGAGCAACAAATGGCAAGAGGATAAGAAATCATTCTGATCAGTTATTGATAAGATAAGCCTAAGCAAATCATGTTCCGAAGTAGCCAGGTACTGGAACAAGACAAGGCTTAGACTGGTTAGACTTCATCCAACATTCACGGCCAGACAATAAGTACGACTTGATACTTTAACTAACTAGGGTTATTACAGGCCTAGTTACTAGCAAGATGCAATGAGACGTTCCAAGAGCCATAAGCCCTGCAAACCATCTAGGTTATCCGAACGAAATTAGGGATTGAGTTCATGTATGTACATCATCCAAGAAACGCATGTACCCTCAAGTAGCTTGGAGGGTGCAACACATGAAAGTGTGCTGGATATGTGCCCTACTCGACGGCAGGCTACAAATCCCATGATAGGGTGCCCAAATAACGGGATTGCCTATAGCTGGGAAATCTTTCCATGACTACTAGATTATTCTAGTTATTTAGCCTTAGTCAGTTTTAGAAGGTACACCTGACCGTGGTACTCAGGGGTCCTTGCCCTAGACATGATGTAAGACAATACTGGTTCATTTGTACAAACACAATCATCCACGGTGTCCAGGCCATTCATTCTTGTCATGTCATGCTAACCGTCGCAACAACATTCAATAGTTCCTATCATGCTTACTTGTTATATCATGCCATGTCATGTCATGTTAAATTACTTGTTATACCATACCGTGTACCAATTCGTGATTATCAAGTTCATGAAAAACATAAAAAGGGCAAACGGGGTATGCCAAGGGGCTCAAAGTCTATATACTAGCGAATCTACGCTAAGCCAAGGGACCCCGAGCGTAAAATAGCTCTACGCGGGCAAGACCAAGGAAAGACAGCTCTACGCGAGCAAGGCTGCATGCGAGCGAAGCTCTATGCGAGCGAGAGAGGCCACGCAAGCGAGACTCTACGCGAGCGAAAGAGTCTACGCGGGCGAGACGCTACGCGAGCGAGAGTACATACGAGCAAGACTCTACGCGAGCGAGACTGCACGCGAGCGAGACCCTACCCGAGCGAGAGTAGCCCCTGCGTAGAGTTCGAATTAACTCAGCGTAGAACAGATTACGCGGGCACGTGAAAACGTGTGCGTAAAGGCGAAACACTATGCTGGCACGTAAGAACGTGTACATAAAAGGGAAATTACTACGCTGGCACGTAAGAACGTGTGCGTAAAGGCTTCGTCCTCTCCCCAAGGCCAAGACTAGCAGCCATGGGACTCAAGAACTCAAGAAACCCCATCTCGGCCAGGACTTGATCCAACCATTCAAAAGCCAAGCTTACGTAGGATCAAAATTCCTACTACATAGAACTCTAAATTTGAAGATAATGAAGTTTGATAAATCAAACCCAAGAATTCCGAAAATGCAACAAACTTAGATCTACAAGAAATAAATCATGGAAATTAAAAATGCTAAGCACTAAAGTGTCATAGAATCTTATGAGAAAGACAATAGAACAACAAAAATGGAGTTCCTACATGAAGCAAGTTACACTTGCCTAAGCCTCTCTCTTGGTAGGTGGAGAGAGAGACGAGGAAGAAGAAGGAGTTAATGAGAAAATGAATGAGGAGAGAGAATGGTTGTTGGGTTAATAAATGATAGATGGTGGTAGGTAGGGGTTTTGCATACTAACCCAAACCGAGCCAAACCAAGCCGAACCCGACCGAACCCGATGCATGCCCAAGCCAAAATAGACCACACGAACCATAAAATGATGATTAACCCATGTCAATGCAAAAACCCAAGGCTAGCCAGTCAAAGTCGAAATACGGGTCCGAGATACGTATAAGTATACCAAAATACGTATAACAAAATCCGAGGGTGACAACCCGCACCCCCAACCACCAACAACCAAAATAGAGAGAGAGAGAGGGGGAAGTCACGTACCGGAGAGGAAGGAGAGTCGCCGGAGAGAGTGAGAGTCGCCGGAGAGAGTGAGAGCGCCGAAGGAGGGAAGAAGAGAGAGTGAGAGAGTAAAATGGGAGGAAATAAATCGTTGGGGGGAATTTAATTAGAATTTAGCGACGTTCATTTTAACGTCGCTAAATTAGTTGCTATTAGCGACGTCATAGCGACGTTTCGCGATGACTAGCTCATGTAACTAATATACGTCATTGTCACGTTGCTATTTTTATCGCTAGTAGCAACTATTAGCGACATTTCACTTAAACATCGCTAATGTGCAAAATTTAGCGACGTTATACGAACGTCGCTAAATTTATGTCCCTAATGCAGCATATTTTAGTAGTGTTAGAAGCTTTAACCCTACTTGAAGTGATAGTGCGGAGCTTAAGGTCCTCGGTGTGATGCTTTTGGTCTTCAAGGGGACAATACCAAATTAAGTCAAATTAGAGACGCATGAAAATGCCTCTAATAATGAAATTCACATTGCAAAATACATTAGCTATTTATTTGGTGACATTTTTTGTAGTGCTTAGATTTCGTTGCTGACCACGGTGTGGGCTAGCGGCTGGAATGACTGAGTCAAAAAGAATTGTACAAAAACCTTACTATTACGACCAGCTCTCGAATATTTCAGATACGTGTATGTGAAGCACGTCCTTCCTAAGTCGTAGTATCGACCGCGCTTTTATATAAATTTAGAATAACTGCTCAATCACAGAATATTAACATAATGAGATAACCAAATTTTATAAGCAATGACCATAAGTAGCATGTGAATCCAAGAGTTTGATCATAAATTTATCACAACATAAGCACGAGTTTTCAAAAACAAATCTGGTAACAACTACTAGGAAATCAAACTAGAAAATATAAAGTGCTAGAAAATAAGCTAAGATAATCAAATCCCATCCGGGATGGTCTCGGTGTCTCCAAAAATGTCTGTGGCCAAGTCTTCTACAACCTTGTCGGGTGGTCCATAGAAAGTAGGGTATATTGCTCCTCATCGTCACATAATATGACAACGTATCCAGTCAGGATTGGAGCAAGTACCACTTACACATATGTTAGCCATCACCAAATATCAACTATAAATACATGTAATAGTCATGAAATAAGACAAAACAAGGTAAAGGAACATGCAAATAACCAAGGAATAATAAGCAACTAGATAAGAAATAATGACAATATAACTAGTTAAGGAATAATGACAATGTAAATAAATGACTAATCATGCTAAAAAAGACTAAAGCATAGATAATCATGGCATTTATTAAAAAGAATTTAATCTAAGTGATCAAAATACCGTCTTCCACATGTGGGCGACTAAGGGTAAATACGGTACGACGCACGTGTGATGTACGCCTGCTATTAGGCACGAAAGATAATTGAGATAGTTCTGGGTAGCCCACATGTTTACTAAGGTATTTTTCCTACCCAACTATTACTTAAAATATCGAAGTCATGCCACGAAATAGTCGTAAAGTCACGAGTCATGAATAAAAAGTCATAGTCATGGAATATAGTCATAAAGTACTAGGTATAAACTAGTAGTGTCACAAAATCATGTTTTGCTAATTACACAAGCATTTATAGCAATATTTAAGAAATAAATAATCATAATGTGGAGTACTTGCCTTAAAAGGTTATTGTCAACGTAAACGACACGAACACAATAATTCATACTATATAAGCATGATAATATTTCTTTAAATCAGGCAACAGTCTTATTTTAAGCATGATCTTTTGTCTGAATAAGCACAAAAAAGGTTCGTTCTTTCAGTACGCAAGCATGCAAGTTCTTTTGTTAAAGCATAAAAGACACTACAAAAATAAGTCATATTAGCGACGAATTTAGCGACGTTTAACTAAAACGTCGCTAATTTCTTTGAATTTAGCGACATATAAATTTGACGTCGCTGTTCGTCACTATGCCCGACGTTCAGCGACGTATTGCGGCTTATTTTTTGTAACAAAATGTTACGTCGCATAATAGTCGGAAAATGTCGCTAATTTCTTAGAATATAGCAACGTTTAGCGACGTTTTACGACTAACATTTTAATAACAAAATGTTACGTCGCGTAATAGTCGATAAACGTTGCTATATTCTAAGAAATTAGCGACGTTTAGCGACGTCTTACAATGACGTCGCTAATGTATTTCTAATATACAGATCGAGTTTTCCTTTCCCCCTAATCACACTCGAAAATTTTCCAAAACTTTCCTTCCCCCCCTCCCACCGACCCACCGACGACCGAGCTCCTCCTTTCCGGCGACCCCCTCTCCCCAGCGACCCTCTCTCCCCGAGATCCTCCTCCTCCTCCACCGATGACCAAGCTCCTCCTCCTCCTCCTCCACCGACCCCCACTTCCCGGCGACCCTCTCTCCCCTGGCGACCCCTCTCTCCCCGACGGTGCCCCTCCTCCTCCTCCTCCACCGCAAGGTCCTCCTCCTCCACCACCGAACTCCTCCTCCTCCTCCACCACCATGAGCTCCTCTAAAGGTAAACCCTAACCCTAATTAAGGTATTTTTGTGTCTAAAATAGACACGGGGACACAACACGACACCGTGTTTACTGATACACTGTGTTCGTATGGTTTTGGACACTTTGTGTCCATTTGGATCAAAAAAATACATATTTTAGATAATGATTTAAAAGTGACGAGTCTCTATGCACAGATCCAACTAATAACGAATTATTGTATTGGTTGAACAGAAGTGACGAGTCGCTTTGAGCTCGGTCAAATGTGCCTTATGTTAGGTCTCTGTCTGTACAGTATGTGGATGTGTCAAATGTGCCTTATGTCCTTAATAATTGATAATAAGTAACTTTTTAAATCAAAATTTTATAAATAAATTGTTAATTCAAACCTAACTAAATTGAAATTGAGCTCGTTAAGCTTGAAATCAAGCTTAATCAGCTTGAAATAAAGTTGAGCGAGCTTGACAAGCTTGAAATCAAGCTTAACGAGCTTGTTTATCAAGCTTGAATCAAGCTTGCTTATCAAGCCAAGCTCAAGCTCAAATCAAGCCAAGCTCAAGCTTAATATAAACAAGCTCGAGCCAAGCTCAAGCTCTAAAATAAAAAAATTATCAAGCTCGAGCTTGAGCTCGATTAATTCTAGTCAAGCCAAGCTCAAGCTCACAAAAGCTTGGCTCGGCTTGGCTCGTTTGCAGCCCTAGTAATTAGTCAGTCCCTTAAATAGCAGCAATCACATGTTCATTACTACTGTGCAGTCCACTCCTATGGTTGTAACAATTTCTATTGATGTTAGTATCAGTCGAAGGAAGAGGAATGGCTCAGGTTAGAAGTGGGTATTGGTTTAGCTCGGGTCCTGTACTGCCTATGAGGACAGTCCCTGTCATAATTGGGTATCAATCCACTTACATGAATCTGTCCTGCATACTATAGAGTAGTCCCTCCTTCGCCAGGCTTGTCTTGTCCTTGTGTGTAAGTTAGATGTCCTGTTCATCCCTCTTGAAGGTACTGCATGTCCTTAGTTCAATCACACCCTCAAATGTTCACATCAGATGTGTGTTGAATATCCTGCATTTTGCCTTCACTACATACATGTGCCTATTGTATTACCTATCCATCTTGTTGTATAACACACTGCATATCATGTTTCAGTCCACCCTAGGTATGTGTTCAGCCCACATAACCATGTTGCAGTCCATCTTATTAGAGTTCAGTCCATGGGTACACATGAACAGGTAGGTGGAATACAGAACATGTACATTTATGTATAACATTTAACATTATCAGTTGTAATTAGGAAAAATTTGCACATTAAGAAGTTTTTCCTTCTACAAACTACCCAGTTGACAAGGTGGTAACCCTGCCAATTTTCCCTCCAATTTGTACATTATCACTTATGTCAAGCTCGACGATTAGCTCTGATATTCAAGTCATAAGTGAAACCATATTCCCTCCAATTTTCCCCCTTGTAAGGAAATTGATTCTCAAGTTTGTGGTTAACAAACAAAGGAAATGAACAACTTTCCTTTCCTAGTTCCTTAAATTGGTGAACCAAACGAGGCCTTAGGATAATGTGTATAGATGAGGACTAGGACAATAAGTATAGGTAACTTCAAGATATGAATTGTTTTACCAATGAGTATAGGTAATGGCTTTACCTAGAGTGACTAGGTAATATATAGGTTTAGGAAGCCTATAGGTTTAGGTAATGGGTTGACACATGGGTATGGGAGATACCTATATTATAGTGTGTGGGGTATTGAGTTTGGGTATTGGTTTTTACTAGAGTTAAGGATAGGCTAGTGTATAGGTAATTAGGTAAATAGGCCATAGTAATGGTTTTACCTATGTGAATAGGATATTGGTAGGGCAAATACATAGGGTATTAGCCTAGTATAGACTAAAATACCTTGGTAAGGCAACGTATGGCCCTAAAAACCTAGGTGTGACCTAGTTGACCAGTTTGTTAAGGTATTGACCTAGTTGTCCTAGTGTGACCTAGAAATGACTTGGAGACCTAGAATTGATCTAGTATATCATGTTTATGATTCCAAAATACCAATTGACATTATTATTCTATATTTAGGTCTTCGAGGTACCGTATCGGATATTGTTGACATTTCACACTACAAAATAAGTATTGTGACATTTCACACTACCAAATAAGTCAAATCAACGACGAAATAAGTCCTAGAGTGTATAGAGTGAGCCTCTCTACTTCCTTCTCATTCGGGTTATTCAGTCGACTATTCCGCATCATAGGATATTACCTCAACTTTCCCTAGAGAAGTGTGGAATATTAATGTTAACCAAGGTTCACAGTAACGAGAAGTAAATAAACTACATAGGATACATCATATCTATTACAGTGTTGTATCATGATTACTTTACAAGTG
>JANAVB010016195.1:28569951-28684882 GCA_029216955.1 Iris pallida
CCATGTTGGCATCCTCACCGTTCTGTATCTGTCAAATAATTTGTTTGTTATTAAAATTAATCATTTTGTTCCTATTTTTATTAAAATAATATATATTCAATAAAATACATACAAGATGACAAAAATGTTCCATCATGGGAATCGAGCCACCATACCACTTTCCTGCCCTCGTCATAGCTGCCTTCACCTTCGTCGACCTTTTCTTGTACCTAGGATCGTCGAATCTAGACCTCATCGCAGTCTACTTCTCGGGTGTAATCCAACCTTGGATCGATCTTCTGGAGCGCTCTCGAGCCTTCTGGCCGTCGATCGCATCACGGATCAACTTGATGATAATGGTAGGAAATTGTTTCTCGATCATCTTACCCCGGTATGGTGGATAAAAATATGCTTTCTACAAGAATTAAAATAGTAAGTTATATAATATGCATAAAAGATGATTAAAATTAATCGTAATATACTTTAGTTATCTTGAAGTGGGCAAACTAGAATGCCTTCCTCTCGTTTGAAGCATCCGAGTAGTTGATCCAAGGGCCACCGTAGTTGGACCTCAAAAATAGCCCTAGTGCCCTCTATATCGACGTGAGATGATATCTGTACAACAATAATTATATTCATGAATATATAGATATATGTATAAATTAATGTTAACTAAGTAACTTACTTTGTAGGCCAGTCGGACCAAATCTCCATCTTCGTCTCGTCCGGAGGTGCGTATGGGGATCGCAAGACGGAGTAGGTTCGACCTCCTCCATCTGCTCCTTCGTCTCCAAAGTGCTGTCAAAAGGAGAAATACTGGACGAGGTAGTAGTCTCATGCTTGGAATTGCCCGTCCTAGGAGTACTGCTATATACCGTCGATGTAGTCGGAGATGTGACTGTCGGTACACTAGAGTACTCGGAGATGAGGGTCCAGAACCATCATCCGATAACGGAGGAGCACTCCATCCACGGTGAAACTTCTACCCAGACGGGGTGCTCCTTTACCTCGGGACTGGCCGAGGTACGATCCACTTCGTCCTGCCATACCTGATAATAACATAAAAAATAGACAAATACAAGAAATATAATACATATTCTAGACCAAATTTGCATGCATTTAACAAATCACAGTTTATAAAAATTAGACCCGAAGCAACCCTTCGTTGAATTTCTAGATAAAAACAAGTCTACATAATAACATCCAGAAACATCCAAGTCTAGATAATAACCATAAAGTCTAGTTCAAAAATGAGGCAACGACATCCAAGAAATAAGTCTACCGGAGACAAATTCGAGCAAAAGTCTAATCCAAAAAGAAGTCTAATCCAGAAATAAGTCTACCAGAGAAAAATCTAGCAAAAGTTATATCATATAACTCTATGCTCTATGCTGGGGTAGATACCAGTCCCTCAAATACTGCACATAAGAAGGGTCTAGGTGATCAAGATTCGCTATAGGAGCTGGGTGACTAGAACTCCCGGTGCCACTGCCTTCTGGTGCCAATTCCTCCTTCACAACAATCTCGGCTTTAGGAATCACTTCCTCCTTAATAGTAGGAGGTACCAGTTTCTCCTTAACAATAGGAGGTAGCACTTCCTCCTTAACAACGATCTCGGCTTTAGATATCACCTCCTTAGCAGCAGGAGGTACCACTTCCTCTTCAGCAGCAATCTGTGCCTCTCTCAAGCGACGTGCTCGGGTCATAGGTGCCATCTAGTAAGATTGTTGGAAATGTAGAGATTAATTAGTAGTTTAAGAAAATTATAGTATGTTTTACAAGTCTAAATAGATGTTACATGATAGATTTTATATTTTATTTTCAATCATCTTTTAAAAATTTATCTTCTATGTTTTTATCGTCCTCATCTTTCTCTTCCTCCTCATCTTCGCTTTCATCTACTTCATTTTCCTCTTCAGATACTTCTACCTCTTCTACATGATTAGATGTGTAATGAGAAATTAACTTTCGTTGTGTCTACATCAATTATATTTGTTATAAGAGGTAGCTCGTCCTCTTGATAAACTATTTTGTCAACATCGTAGGTATTTTTGGCTGTAGTCTAGCATAATATCCAACAGTCAAACCTCGTTGTTCCCCGTCTAGGATAAGTAGTGAAGTATACGAGCTGATCCAAACTTGTTAGGACAAATAGTTCGTATCTTTGATATCTACGCTGGTAGTTAACATCCACAAGACCATGCTTGTCAATTTTTCAACCTTAATCTTGGATCGGATCGAACCAATAACACTTGAATAACATGATCATAACTGGCTCTATGCCACAGTTATATGTTAGCTCTACAATCTCCCGTAAGACGTAATAGAAATCTTTGCCTGGATCGACATCTTTGTAGTTTGTAGATTTGATACACAAACAACTATTTTTTTGTGGAATCAAGATCCGGAAAGTTATCTCCGATCAGAGCATTTATTGACTTGAACCTAGATCCATTCACACAATAGCTTGGCCAGATTTTGATGGCATAAATTAGCCTCTTGGCTAGAGTTCTAATAGATTCATTCTCTAGTGTTGCGTCTGGATGAACGGCCTAAACACCATAAGATAAGAAATTAAATTCAATTTTTTGTTAATTACTGTGTAAAGTGCATATACAAAAGGTAATTACCGAGCTCCTTACATATGCACTCAACCATGAAGGGAACTGACGTCACATTTCTTGTTCTAGTTCTTTATATGTTATGTATTGTCTACTTGACCTCACCTCATCATTAAATGTGCTAAAAAACAACACATAGACCAATTAGTATAATAATAATATTGAATACTATTACATAGACGACGTAAACGTGGACTTATTAGTTACTTACCCTTTAAGCTTCTCTACTTTATTCTCATCGCAGTTGAGTAATATATACAACTGAGTAGCCCTTAGTTCCTCGTCATTCAGATATCTCTTCTTTATTTTCTCTGAAGGCTTTCCGAAAGCATTAACAACTTTTAGTATTGCATCATTATATTCACGATATCCATCGTCATTTCTCGGAGCTCTTGTTCTATTGTAGCAACATATGGTTTGAAATACATCAAGCAAAAGTTTGATATCTCCTCGAGAACATAGGCTTCACAAATAGAACCCTCGACCTGAGCCTTATTTTAAACCTTTTTCATTAGGTGGTTCAAATGCCGCTTAAATGGGTACATCCATCGATAACCGACGGGCCCACCAACACGTGCCTCATAGGAAAGATGAATTGGCAAATGCTCCATAGAGTCGAACAACCCAAGAGGGAACACCCTCTCAAGCTTGCACAGTGTTACCATAATGTCCTTCTCTTGCTTTTCTAGACGATCGACGAGCAACTTAGTAGAACAAAGATCTTAGAAGAATATGCTCAGCTCTGTCAACGGATCCCAAATGACCTGTGTGGTGGCCCATGCAGGTCAGTCTTCGCAAAAGACTGCGAACTCGTGGTGGTACATATCTTAGTCGTACTACTGCGAGCCTGCGACCAGGAAATGCTCATTCACAATTAGGATTAAAATAATTTAGGAGAATAACTAGGACTAGGAGTCCCTTGTTCCAAATGACGGATTGGGTAGTTAAGGTTGTTAGATAGGCCATGCTATTTAGGAATTATTGAATTCGGATAGCTTGTTAGATACATTATTGCTTTTGATACGACGATATGCTTCAGTGTTAGTCTATTATTTACTTGATTAGTTAGGGTTTCCCATAATTAAGGCTATAATCTTGATAACCTATTCAGTTTTCTTTTGCTCTGTTTAGATATAAACCATCATATTATAAATTAGAACTGTCTATTTAAATTCTATTTTGCTGTAAGGAATTGATTCATGATTCATGATTATGTTATTCGTATGCGAATCTCGAGGTAGATTGACTTGATATTTTTCATCAACCATTGAAATGCACATGAGATAGATACTAGAATATTTGTATTACTTTCATCTTTAATTATTTCCTTCATGTTAAGCCTGTTATTTTAAATGTAGTGACTGATAGGACAAATACCTACGCTATATTTTTAGTCAACTTGTTTGAATCTCTAGAAGCTCATAAATTTTACGGTTATAGTTAGAGAAATATTAGCTAACCCATAAAATTTAGACAGCAGCGCACTGTCGTCAATTATTTGAGAGTGGAGAATGTGGGTTCACTGCAGCCAGCAGCGCACTGGCGAGGCACAACCCATAGAAATGAAACCATTTTGAGGATCATAGATTATAGAACATTGCTAAAACTATGTGGTAGTTGACCAAGACTTTAGGGATAGTAAGATTGTAGGAAGACTGTATAAGCAAGAACACCAGGTAAGGATTTGTCTTTCTCAAAACTCGAACTATTGTGCCTCCTTTCCAAAAATCTCGCCTATTAATATTTTGACTATCTTGACCAATGCTGCTATTACAGCCTAGTTTTGCGAGCTTACTCTTTTATCGAGCTTGATTCGAGACATATGTTTATTGGGGACGCCTGCTAACATATTGTCTAATCAGAATCATTGTATTTCGGTCTGATCAACCATGATGCATTTGGTTCGCTTTTTATTCAATTATCCTACGTAGATTGAAATATAGATGTCTCTAAGGTCTCATCCACGACTGTTTTGATAATTCCTCTTGAGTTAAACAATCGCCCTTGAATCATGTAAATTGTGTTCAGTGACATCTCTCTTGAATCCTTATCGTTTTTGTCTTTCACTGACTGGAGAGACGAAAGCTCGTAATTGATAGATAGATACAGAGTATTCCCATGACTATGATGGTTGTATATGCAAGAGTAGCTACCATCGGCCAGTCCTGTGACAGAAACCTTGCCACCATATCCTAGCCTCTAAGGTGGGTAGACTGTAAGCCCTAAAATTTTGGGATATAGGAAGATGACTGATCGATCGAAATAGTTTCCATTAGAATGATAGTTAGTGCCCCATGGACTCCCACTTTCCATTTAGATTATTTTGTGCCCCGGCCGTGTCATTAATATTCGGAGCACGAGACCAGCTGTTATCTTCCAACAAATTTCACATACAAAATCTAGACGCGTCCACCTTCATCTAGGTATATCATGTCCCACACAAATCCGTCTCCTTGTACTCTATTTTTGCGGTATGACTTTTAGGTAAAAATGACTAGCTATAACCCTTACCATAGTAACCGGTATACTTCCTGACTTCCTCTAAAGCCTCAACCTTGACTCAATTCCTTCGACCCAATATTTGGTTGTGATCTACTCGAAGCCTACTATGCCCATGCCACTAGTGTGTCACCCAATTGAGGCCTCATGTGCTACTTAAACACAGTAGTCACCAAAGGCGCATTTTGGACTATAGAACTGAACTATTAGAAATCGGCCCTCGTACCTATTATGTAATCTCCACCCCGTAGAATGTGAATCCATTAGTAACCTTTATCGCATCTGCCTAGAAGTCGAGATACGACCTTGTATTGCATTTATGTTCCTTGCTCGTGTGTTCAAATAACCACGGATAAGATCACAATCTTGATTTCTCAAATTCAGTCCTATTTTGGAATGTTGTTTAGAACTCCAAGAACAGAATTTTCGTATTGTACTGATTGCAAGCCCCTCTCTAAAAAATGAGGGTTTATTCGATTTAGCAGGTGACTGGACTAGAATAGCCCAATCTAGCGGATAAGTCAATAGTTCGTAAACTTTCTCTCTATCTGCATCATTGGATACTCTACCGCTCTTGAGACTTCATAATTGCCCTCGATTATACTTCCTTATCTTCTGGTCCTCCCTATTGTAGAATGACGAATGACCGTGCTTACTAGAATCTAGCAATATTTCTTAGCCACTTGTGTAAATTGTTGCTTGTTAAATTTTGGGTACTTGATAGATACGAGAGGACTATAGGTACCATATGCCTAGATAATTGTTAGTAGGATTATTAGCAATCGGTTAGAAAATTTTAAGATTTTAGTGTGAAGAGTAGGGTGACCAAAGGTGGGTAGAAGTCCTCGATGATCGTGGTAATAAAATGGCTAGAGAGAATTATAAGATATTTTGATTATTTAATTTGAGGAGATTAAAGTTAGGATAGACCTTCTTTTGAATATTTAAGAATAATTATGAGTAGAATTTAGAGGACAAAATTATTTTAAGGTGGGTAGATTTGTAGCTCCCCTTCCCGGAATTTTAAAATATTTTATTACTATTTATTTTGTTACCAATTTTATCAAGAATATTTTATACGATATTAATTTATTATTACTGGTTATATATTATTGACAATAAATGTTATATAGATGTACGTGATCATATTTATACAGATAGACTCTACCTAGGAGCGATGCTTCTGGGATTTATTTAGAATTTATGGAGTATTGTATGAGTATATATATGAATATATAGATAAGTAAATATATATAAATGGATATAAATAAATAAATATATATATATATATATATATATATATTTATATATATATATATATATATATATATATATATATATATATATATATATATATATATATATATATATATATATATATATATATATATGTAGATGTGAGTGTATATGTGTATATATAAATATATAGGGTATACGTGTATATGTATATAATAAATATATTATCTATAGATATATACGTGTATATAAATACGTATATGTATATATGTATTGTATATATAGAAATAAATATATAGAAATATATATTGAAATATAGGAATGCGTGTATATACGTATATATTATATAGGTGTATAATATATATATATAAATATATGTGGGCGCATATAGATATAATATGTGTAAATACGTATATGTATATATATAAGTGATTATGTATATAGATATATAATTGCTA
This sequence comes from Iris pallida, assembly GCA_029216955.1. NCBI lineage: Eukaryota > Viridiplantae > Streptophyta > Magnoliopsida > Asparagales > Iridaceae > Iris > Iris pallida. Next base: position 28,576,745 of record JANAVB010016195.1, read on the forward strand.
ATAGAGAATAAGATAAAGAAAAAGAAAAAGAGATTGGAATGAGATTAGAAGCAATAGCAACCAGGAAATCCCACCCATACCGAGCCCATGCTCGACCAACCCATGCGCAGCCCTACAAAAAAATTCCCCACAGCCTTCCTCGACCTGCCAGTCAACCCAAGCCCTAACCGAGTAAAGCCCAACCCAAGCCAAGCTCGGGCAGACCAGAGAGCCTAGCCCGACCCAAGACTTCAAGTTATACATATTCATATAACAGAACCGAGAAAGCAGAACTGAGAACTCCTCGATGAAAACCTAAAACCACCACCCTAACCCCATCACGCGCCGCCACCACCCTAGCCTGGGCGCGCCCCCGCGTGCACGTGCGGTGCTGTCAGTCGCCGCCGCTGGTCGGAGAGCCGCCGAGGCCGGCCGACAGCGCACGAGACCCAGCACTTCAACAGCAGGAGTTGCAGTCACGAGAGACGACTTTGCAGCGGTCGTTCGTCGTGCACGCTTATCATCTTGATGAGCCGTTTCCTTGGGTATGTAGCCAACCTAACCGACTTCTTTTCCGTTCAGATAGTTTGTTTTATTTCGCTTTGTACGCGACGGAAAACGAGTCCCAAAACCGAGAAAAATCTCGATTTTCGGAATTTAGAAACTGTCCCGTAACCCAAAGTTGGCGGTCGATTTACGACCAGAATATTGTGAAACTTGGAAAACGATTTGAACAGCCTTGTAGACAACATAACCGAGATGGAGTCCCTATTTTTAGTTTAATTTCTAGTTAGTTATTTTCTGTTAAAAGTCAATTCAAAAATCAGAGAAAAACTAGAAATCTGTTTTGGAAATTCAATGAAAACGCTCCACACGACGTGCGTCCCGCCAAACCGGATGACGTGGTCACAAACCGAAGGCATCGAAAGCTGCGTAACAGCTTCGTGGTCGTATGGCTTTGGCGGAATTCAAATTGGTCGCGTGTGCGCGACGAATTTGATGCGTATCCGTCAAATTCACCGTATCGTGCACTTTGCAAATTTCTCAATTATTTTGTGCACGCTCGTCAGATCGAGACGAAACTTGCGCCAACAGGTCTGTATCATTTTTCTGGTCCTGTATGCCAAGTTTGGTCCAATTCTGAGACAGTTGAATCCGACGTCGTTTTGCGGGCCCCACGGTCCCACTCAACGGACGATTTTGTGCACGGCCCGCTGGAATCCAACTCTGGACATACGGTTGGGTTCGTATCAGAAAACTGGATCCGTAGACATGTAGTTTGACGACTTTAGAGACCGTTGACTCTGGCATACTTTTCGGTGTAAAGCGGGTCCAACGGCGGACATCATTTTTGCCCGAAATTACCGTTTTCCTTCTGTGTCCAGAATTGGACTTAAGGACAGGCAATCCTAGCTAATTTGACTATTCTGAGAATGTTAGTACTGTTTATTTCAGCATCCGGAGACTTCTACATGTGTTGACTGTTTGTGGCTCATTGAGTGGTATGGTATTTTGGTTTCTCCAGCTAAGGACCTCAGGCTAGTGCACTTTCTGATTGCTTTCCAATTCATAGTAGTCTTTTCATTTCATGTCTATGCATATATCTTGCTGCTTGTTGACACGCTCGTCACACGGAGTAGTCGGGAGGAGAAATATCTTAGTAGACATGTGGACTACCCAGAACTATCCCCCGTGTCTTTCGTGAATGCTAGCCGCTGCATACGACACGTACAGTGAGCCTGATTTACCCCATAGCCGTTCACATGTCGAAAAGGATATTTCACACCACATAGGTAGATGTCTTTTATTTTTTCTTTTACTTTTCCACCGTGCCATGTCATCAGTTTTTTTACTAGCTTTTATATTCCATATGCTATTTTCATGTCTTGTTAATTCTATTGTGTTTTCACATTGTCGTCGGTTTGTGTATTTGTTCCATTCCTGACTGGAAACCAACATTTTTCAGGTTTAGCCGCGATCACTCTTAGCATTGGGAAGACTTGGATATGCTGAAGACAACCTAGAAATAGATAGCCATTGTAGCAATTTCATTAATTATAAAATCTTGTATTTTCTTTAATTATAAATATTGTAATAAATGTAGAAATGTGAATGAGCAGCAAATGTTTATTTTTTGAGCATTTATTTTCTTGCGGGCTTGACAGCGTTCTACCGCCGACTCTGCGGCGTAGGCTGGCTTAGACACGTCTCGTATCCGAAAAGCGGGTGCGGGTCGTGACAACCTGCGATAATAATCTCAAAATGCAATCGAAATTAACCTCTCCATAAATACGTGACAGTTGTGGCTCTTTATACCCGTTAGTTTGTTCTCCTTCGAGTTGACCCATCTTCTCAAATTCGACACGTACCCATTAGGAAATTTAGGTCCTGAATCCACCTATAAAGTCTCCCTTTATCCTTCCTCTCCAGTGAGAAAATTGCCTTTGGCTGCGTATACTTTCCATTGTCTTCCTCTATCAAATGCAACGCATGATGTCTACATATATCTTTCAAGTCCAACTTGGCCTTAGGATTGTCTTTCGTCTTTTTTTACGTCTATCACAGTATAAATTATGTTGTCAAACACATTTTCTTTGATATGCATGACATCAAGTTTATGTCCGATCAGATTGGTGCTCCAATATGGTAGGTCCCAGAATATACTCCTTTTTGTCCAATTATGAGTGCTACCAAATCCATCACACTTGTACCCCTTTTTAGGCTCTTCGATAGAACTTAAAAAAATCTATAACTTCCTCCCATATCGTGTCTTCGGTCCATTTTAGCAGTGGATTGGCCTTCACTACAACACAGGCACGAAAAGCATTTATGTTTCTCCAGAATGGATGATCCTTCGACAGGAACTGTCGACGACAATAAATGAAGCACGGGTTTCCTCCGTATTTCAAACAGAAAGCCTTCATGTGGTCCATGCAATACGGACATGAGAGTCGACCATGCGTGCTCTATCCCGATAACTTTTCATAGGCAAGAAAGTCGTTGATGGTCCACATAAGTGCGGCCCTCATCTGAAAGTTCTACTTTCTGGAAATATCATACGTGTTCGCGCCTACTTCCCATAGCTGAATCAACTCATCTATCAACGACTGTAAGTATACATCGATGTTCCTCTTTGGATTATTCAGACCCGTGATGATAATGGTTAGGAACATATAAGGAGTCTTCATACACATCTACGACGGTAGGTTGTATGGAGTGATAATCACAGGCCAACACAAATATTGGGAACCTGAAAGTTCGAACGGGGTAAAACCATCGGAGGAGAGCCTCAATCTTACATTACGCGGATCAGAAGCAAAATATGGAAACTCTTGATCAAAGTGTTTCCATGCTTCTCCATCAGATGAATGATCCAATACTTCATCGATCTGTTACCGCCTGTGCCAACTCATGTTTTCGGCAGTCTCCTTCACCATAAACAACCTCCGCAACCACGAAATCTAAGGCAAGTAGTACATCGAATCGGTCTGCTTCCTTGTACTGGGTATCCTACTTATACTAGTTGCTTTATAGTGATCAGTACAACAAAATCTGTACACGTCTTCATCATTGTCTTCCTTGTATTACAACATGCATCTATTATGACATGCATCAATTTTATCATATCCTATCTAGAGCGATCTCACCATTCTCTTTGATCGGTAGAAGTCTGTAGGTAACTTGGCACCCTCTGGCATGATCTCTGTAATCAACATGATGATTCAGTTGTAGCATTCATTAGATATGTTGAAATCAGACTTGATGCTTAGCAATCTTGTAACCACCTCCAACGGTGAATGATCCTCACAACCCGGATACAAAGCAGTTCTTGTATTCACCGACAACTCCATACACTTTGCAGCATCGGCATTCGGTGTCTCCTCAGTCGCATCATGATTGTCCAGATCAAACTAGGCCCTGCAGCATTGAAAACCATTTTCACCCACCCTTCGTTGTAATCAGCATGGTAGTGGACATCCATATACGGCTCTACATTTGGCTTTGGCTGCGATGCTAAAGGCATAAGTTCTCCGTGTGAGGTTTACTGATAGTAATTTGATGTGAAACCCTTCGAGTACAAATAATATGTCACGTCCACTTCTTGATGATATTTCAAGTTGCGACATCTCACACATGGACACTCAATTGTGGTACGGTCTATATACTGAGGGAACGCCTTAGCAAACTTAAGGAACTGCTCTAACCTTGTGTAAATTTATAACACACACCGCACATGTCATCATGATGATGAATGTACGTCCACGAATGATTCCACGTACAGATAATAATTTATATCAATTTGAGATAATTCTGCAAAGATGGATACACATTATTCGAGTATATTGTACAAATGGATGCATACATGGATACACATGTTCATCAGAATACCAAATTACTTGACACTTGGTACCAACATACTTGATACTCGGGTGCTGTGACGTGCTCTTTGTGAGCCATTCTATGAAAATAAAATTTACTTCTGCAAGCCTTTTTAGGTTACTAGAGTTATACTAAATTTTTGAAAATTCTATAAAAGACTAAGTTCTTCGCTTTTTTGGAATAACTCTAGTAGCCTCACTTGGCTCACATAAATAAATTTAGTTTTCAGAGAAGGGCTCACATGGACACTTGAATTCAGGCTAATAGAGACAGTTAACATAAGAGAGAATGATATCTCTGTCGTCATGTGTTCCTTATGAGCCCACAAGGAAAACTTAACCTTGGAGTGTCCAAGCTAGCACTTACCTAGCTAGCACTTACCATGAAATACTTAGCGATACCTAGCTAGCACTTACCTACATACCTAGTATCTTGACTCATGTCTTGACATTATACCAATTATACCTACTTTTATAACTGTACATTTCTAACCCTTATATATGTATCTATCTATATAGATTATTAACTCTCACTAGCTCACTCATCCCTCATTCAAACATATACACATACATACCTCTCACTTGCACACTCTCATACACTTAACTGTATTCCGATCCCCTTTTAAAACTTTTCAAGTAGTGGTCTAAGGAATTCTGGTCCAAGAGCTATGATACTTGGTTATTAATAAGATAATTTCTGGGAAATTACGATACAAGGAGTTTAGACTTAACATGGTTCCTAGGATTTAGTTTCCATCTAAATTCCCTAAAAATTTCAATTCTAAATTCCCTAAAAATATATTTATATACCTAATTTCAATTCTAAATTTCCCAATCAAAGAATTCACACACACACATTACATAACGTATGTGTCTGTGTCTGTGTCGGTGTCAATGTTTGTGTCATCTTAGTGTTTATGTCAGCGTGTGTCCGATCACATACATACATATATCACAAGAGGTGTCCATGTCCGTGTCAGTGTTAGTGTCATCGTATGTGTGTCGTATCAATATGTCTCTGTCGTGTCAGCAAAAGGAAGATAGAGTTAGGGCTAGGGTTACCTGACCAAGGGGTCGGGGTCGGGGTTGTCAGGGCAGGGCGAGGGGGTCAGTAGTGGGGGATTGGAGCAGCGACAGCGAGGATGTCGGCGGTGGAGGACTGGAGCAGCGGCGACGAGGAGGTCGACGGTAGAAGACTTGAGCAACGGCTACGAGGAGGAGGGCGATCGCCGAAGGGAAGGGTGGTCACCGAAGGGAGGGCAGTCGTCGGAGTGGAGAAGTAGCGGCGACGGTTGGAGGGGAAGGAGGAAAAGTTTAGGATTTAGAAAATTTGGAACGGCTACGAGGAAGAGTAGCTCATACTAGCAATTGGGACAGACGTTCAGCTCTTTACCACACATACTAGCAGTTGTGACTTATGGTTCAATACTTCACTAATCGATATATATCTACGTGGTGGTCCGTGGACGACTTCCCATGATTAGCAGTTTTGACTCACAGTTCAGCTCTGTATCAATATATGCACATAGTAGTATCTGTGACTCATAGTTCACCTCTTCACTGATACACTCATACTAGCAGTTGTGAGTCACGATTCAGCTCTTCACTAATATACACACATACTAGCAGCTATGACTCATGGTTTTAGCTCTTCACTATTATATACGTCTATTAGCAGTTGGTACGTACAAACCCATCTTACTAGTAGATATGACATCCCTGATTGCAAGGACCTATATGCCTCGGGGCATCTCATGTTCGTCCATACCAATACATGATATGCAACTTATCTCAGCTAAACTTTAAATGCAACAATTGAATATTTCTACCTTTTCTTTTTACTAACATGCCGCAGAGCCAATAGCTCCACTCTTTCTTTCTTTCATATAATTCGTTTCATCATTGACCAATTATTCCATATAACTCTATCTTTACAGCATATGCTACAGGAAACATGTAATTATTTTTATTATACAAGCATGGCAATATTTCTTTAAATCAGGCAACAATCTAACTTTAAGCATGATATCTTCTATCTGAATAAGCATATCAAAGGTTCTTTCTTTCATTATTCAAGTAGTAAAGTCTATTGTTAAAGCATACAAGACATGCACTATCATTTTTACTGATTATGAACTCATTCATAGCAATAAGCATCCATTCATTCTTCTTATAGATTCTTTATTAAGCCTGAAAGAATCAGAAAGTAAAGTCTTGCCCACTCACCATTAAGATACATCTTCATGTGCCAACAAGGGAGCTCTTTCTAAAGCTTCCTCTCGAGCTAGCAAACCAGTATCAATAACCATATATAATGGCTCTGCTAGGAGTGGGTTAATACAATAGCAAGATCACAATTATTAGTGTTATTCTCACATATATTATATTGTTGATTTTAGGTGAGATTGGTTACGACCGCTCACCAATACACGACAATGAACTGGTCCACATCTCTACAGGTGCTGAGAACATGGTAGAAGATCGAAGACGCTAGATGCTCATGTCTGACTCTTTAGAAGCATTGCACTCTCAACTTTAAGTTTCAGAGTGGAAAAGAAGATGCGTTGAAGGTGTTTTGACTTTTTAATTTAATAAGGGATATGATGTATGGAACAATCTTATTTCAATATTTCTACAAGCCAAGTTTGGCATTTCTAGTCGGCAATTTGAGAACCTTATGTTTTTTGTTGCAAGTTATCAGTAAAGAATTTCTTTCATTTCAATGTGTATTCAATTTCTTTGTGTTCCCCTACAAATTCTCACAAAAATATATGTTTTACAAAAATGTGAACGTCTATACCTGGTACAAGCACAAATGAGGCTTATACGATATCACGTTCAGTGGCAACCTTTTGATTCGCCAGAATCGAGTTGTGATATTTTTAGTGGGTTGTATATTAGCTAGTCGAAGATAGTAAAAATGTCGCTACTCGTCGCTGTACCGACATAAGAAAGGATGTCCCTCCCGTATTTCTACCCTAGCAATGTTTAGCGGCATACCTACATATGTCTCTCCTTTAGTGGCATATTAACTACTTGCTATTCGTTGCCTTAGCAGCGACAGTTTTGCAACAAAGTTGGCGGCATTTAGCAATAATATTTTTTAATATTAGCGATGTTTGTTGAGTCGCTAATCATCTCTAAACTTGCCAGATTATATCCCAAGTAGAAACTATGTAACGACTCTTAGTGAAGTTCTGATAAATTTAACGACATCTGGATATACATTAGCGACATATTCTTTGCATCTCTAAACATCTCTAAATATTTCTACCTTCAAAAAATTTGAAAAAAATGAGGCAGTATAGAAACATAGGGTGTACATAATATATAACATATAGTGGACAATTGTCACGACCCGCACCCACTATGAGGGTACGAATACGTAACGACGCCCAGCCTACGCCGCAGTGTCGGCGGTAGAGCGCTGTCCTAGGTTACTATCTAACCAGAAACTCACGCAATTATAATGTACTAATCATGATCAACTCCGAACGGAGGACAAGTATAAGATATTGAACTCAATCACAGTCTAAGCACGATGAGATAAACACAGAGGAATTAAACTAAGAAAAAAAGAACAGCTACTAAATAATAACAACTCTCAACAAATCTCAAATACTACACAAGTCTCAAAACTTCTATAACAAGCTCAACATGGAAACAAATGCTAGTCTACTAAACTAAATCCCGATCACTCCTGAGTGTCGGAGCCAAAGGTAGTCATAAGTCATTAAGTCATGAAATCATAAGTCATTTCAACAATATCCAGATAGTACATTGATAGAACAGAGACAATACACAATATAGTGCACAAAGATTATATAGCACATCGAATCACTAGAAAAACCATTAATATAACAAAAATGAACATAGTAGGCATAATTCATCGTAGTTTACTCAAGTACAACAATTGTTCAATATATTGATGCCATAAAGTCGATGTCAATATGCTTCAACCTTTGCCAAAGAGTCGGAGCCATAGATGCATTCGTCTTCCCCTTTTTAAAGATATTTCAAGTTCATTTATACTTATTTTCTGATGTCACATGCCCGTAGTTTGGGTACGAGTGCATGAGGCACGCCCAACCTACATCGCAGCATCGGCTTAGTAAGCTGTCTTGTCTTCAGAAGAAAATATCTCAATATTCCAAAACCCACAATATGCTACGGGAGATATGAGTAGGGAACAAAGCCATAACACTAAACTATTTAGAATCCACAATTTATCATACAGAACAAGAATGTATCGAAAACAAATCCGATAAACAAAACATGAATCTAAAATAGAGAATACTGGTCCGGAGGTCTCCAAAGGTCAACTCACGGTCAATGGTAAATCATGATCTGTCTCGACTAGCATCATCATGAAGTCCAAGAATGTGGGCATAACATCTCCTAAAAATGTGATTATCCAATCAGGATTGGAGCAAGTACAAACATTGATAAACATTTTATATCATGATAGAGACTATATAAGAAGAGTTAGAATATGTGATGCATGATAATAAGTAAAAATGTAATGCTATTCAAGCAGTTTAAGATAATAGGTAATAAAGATAGATATGACATAAAGTAGGAAAATATGATAAGAAAGCTAACTAGCAAGACTGCACTAATATACTTATGACATCTATGTGTTTTGAAATATCATGTTCGACATGTGCTCAACTAGGGTAATATATGCGGCACATTGTATCAATGTCTATCCATACGTAAACACGAAGGGTATGACTCAATCATACGTGAGTTATATGATTAGCTATCAATACGAATTAAGTAGGCTGATCACATGTCTACTTAGTATTTCCTTGCCAGACAACTAGTATTCACAAATTCATGTTACGACACAAAATCACAAAAATACGATAATCACGATGAATGAAGATCACAAAATACGAGAATCATGAACAGAATCCATAAACACTAATCACGTGTAGCAAGAGATTCATGAAACATGAAATGTATATCTAAATCATGAAATAGAGAAACTACCATGAAATGAAAGTAATTACTACGTGTACTTCCCTCAATTTAGTTAGAGTCAACGTGTGCGACACAAACATGTCAACACGGAATCAATATAGAAGATATTCTCCATAGAAACAGGCGGCTCCATTGAGTCCAGAGTAATCTAAATAGCCTAACCTGATATATAGAAGTCAAGTTTCAGAGTTTGGCACGATTATCGATATTGAGATAGAAGTCCATGATCAAAGAATAGGAAACGATTTAGAGTAGTCACAATCATGATTTGATTAATAAAAGAAATTTGATTAGGAGATTAGTCACAAGTCCAAAATATAGTTATATTTATTTAGAAAATATTAGTAGCCATTTAAAATATTATTTGGACATTTAAAAGTATTTGTAACTATTTTGGAAATTATTTAAAATGATAATAGATATATATAATCCTTTTAAATAAAAAAAATCTATTTATATTAAAAATATGGTAATATTATATATAACAAGATCAAGGTATAAATTAATTTCCAGAGTCAAAGTAATATACATTTTATTAGAGTAGTTATATTTGTATCATATATTTATTAAAATTCGTTAAAACCAATTCATAAATAATCCCACAATGTTTATATATAAAACGTATATAAGCCCAAAATAATAATCAAATGAGCCTTAAGCCCAAACTTGTAGCCCATAAACTATATATATATATATATATATATATATATATATATATATATATATATATATATAGACACACACACACACATTTATATATACATTTATGCATATAATTATTCATAATAAATACATATATTAAATAACATATACATTTATATACACATATATGTAAATATATATACGTCTATATACATATACACATGCATACTTTATACAAACATACATATGCTACGGCCGAAGCCAAATCTGTTATTACTTACTAGGCTCAACCCAAAATCCAAAATCCAATTCAGCCGAAAATATATATTCTTTTTTTTATAAGAACCATATTAAGTCGGGTTTGGCCCAATCCAACAGACCTGGCCTAATAATACACCCCCATACTCTCTCTCTCTCATTGAGGAGGGAGATAAAAACCAATTGTAGTGCCCCGTCCCTACATCGTGCCCTATTTTCGTCTACGGGGTGCACGAGAAAGGAATACTGTCGCTACCGGTTAGTCGGGACCGATAGATCGGGATCGGTTGAATCAGTCGAACGGGAACGATTGAATTAAGATACTTTTCTCGTTATGGAAAGGCTTCTTCGGAATCAAGTCCCATATTCAGCGGGTTGTGCATCAAGGATTGGCTCTGCGGCTGAGTCGGGATAGACCTCCCATTGCTCTGCTTTTCATGCCGTACTAGCTTTGGCTTTGGTTTTCGTGAATGCGTTTTCGTGAATGTTTTCGATAGTTTTCTTAGCTTGCATTTTCAAACTTCACATTCGTATCTAATACCTTGAATAACATATTGTTCTAATCAGTTGCTTATGCGATTATAGGTGATCGTGTAGGCGACGTCTAAGCACAGCCAACCAGTCCCTCGCCTGAAACAAAGACTAGGGTGAGTAGCTGACATCCTTCGCCTCGACCCTCTATTTCAAATCAATCATGAAACACAAAATCAATGCTTATCGCCATAGTGTAAAATCAATGAATTGAGGCACGATTTTTCATGAAACACTTGCTAAAGTAAACTCGAAATAACAGCATCAATTTGAGTAATTTACTCAGAAAATGTAAGTTTCGGACCAAAAAGAGAAAAGATAAGGTTCTAGAAAAGAGAGAATTATTTCAAGATCTACAAAAATGGTCATTGGACAACTTGTTGACAAGTTGTAGTTTTCTCGAATGGTTGCCTAGGCCAAGGTGTAACTCCTCCTCCCGAATTTTTATTTTTTTATTACTGTATTTAAATAAAATCTTTCGTCGAGACTCGGCAGATGATATTTGATCAAAACTAGTTAAATTAAATATTTTGAAATATTCTAATCTTGTTTTAATAGAAGTATTTTTTAAATAAAATTATCGAAATTATGAAAGGAGTTATTTATTAGTTTGAATGATTATTAATTAATTTATTTTATTTATTTAGAAATGAATCCTCTCTTTGAAAAATATAGAACGTTATCTTGCTCTTACCTTTGTATTACAAAATTAGTTAAAAATCTTATGCTTTGAAAGGCGTAAATAGTTTTGAAAGAAATTTTGACTAGTAGTTAGTACATTAAACTATTTTTATATATCAAATACTATGTCTATTACTTGAATTAAGTTTTGGATTTCGAAATATTCTTTTAAACTATTTTGATGATACCAAATACAATTTCAACTTATTATGATAATTTATTAAAGATATGAATTCATATTTTGGATAATATTAATATATTAGTTTAAATATTATTAAGATTGGATAATTTAGTTATCTATGAGGGTTTCCTTCAAATATCAACCCTATCTACCTTATATATTTTTGGAAGTCTTATGTAAGCCATCATTACATTCCCTTGTACTAGCCGAATACTCAAAGCCTGCGTTCACATTCGGATCAATTTAAAATTGATCTCTTCTAATCCTCCTACAATTAACCCTAATCCAAATCCATATATATAAAAGCATCAACTAATTCCCTGCCTCCCTCTCAAATCCATCGTCACCACCAATCACATATCCACCATTGCCACGTACATCACCAACAACACAGCCAACACGCCCATGTTTCGAGGCATCCGTATCCACCACCGCAACCATCGTGTCCAGCCTCGGGTCCGACCCCGGGCATCCGTGTCCGTGTCTGCGTTCGATCCATTTATACAGTTCTCTACAACCACAACTAATAGCCTGTGTCCGACACATGACACGAAACAACCCAAAACCATAGGAGACAGCAAAACGCCTAGCCCTACCTCTGCCGTGTGGTCGAGTCGACGAGGAGCGCTGACCCGCTTATTCCTGAGGGCAGCGTCCAGCTTCCGACGTGGGTGAACTCCGCGGCCGGATTCCACCAGGCCAGTCACCGGCTTCGACACAGCCTCCGGAATCACCGTTCGCCGACCACCGTGCGAGTTTCTCCTCGCCGAGCCTGTGGTCGACAGGAACCCGACCACTCCTTGGCCGCCTCCTGCCTTCTTCGTCGGAGCCGCACCTCCTCAACCGAGCATCCCCCGCTCACCTCGACGGAAGCGCCAGATCCGGATCCGAGGCCGCCGCACTCAGTTGGCCGTCCCCGACCGCCCTCGCTCCGGTAGCCACCGGGGGAACTCCGCAGCGCACGTGCCCTTGCGACTGACCCCGCGACCGACGCCTCGTCCACCGCGCTTTCCTTCGTGGTCTTCGCCGCAACCTGTCGTGCTTGGTCGCGAGCGGCCGGCGAGCCACTCCTCCGCGAGCCAGGCCCCACGCAAGCACCGCGGGACCAGATGAGTCTCGCACTGGCCGAGCCGAGCGTCCTATCCACCAGTCCGACGTCGAGCGCCGTGCCCCACCTCGAACTTCGTCGCACGCCAGCGACTTCCCGTCTCGCCCAACGCCGCTCGGCCGACGATCTCCCGGTAAGCATTTTCCCTCTCTCTCTCTCCCTCTTTTCTGAAGGATGGGAACAAAATATCTCAGCTCAAGTCAAGGACCCTTCGGGTTGAAGGATTAGTAAGGAGGTCGTGGGCTTCAAGCCCAACACCTATATTATTTCTTTGAATTTTGGTGAGCCCAATCCCGGTGGGCTTGGGTTTTATTATATCCTTTTGCTAGTTTTGTTCTGGATTATTACGCCCAGGCCCACAGTTGGGCAGATTGGACTAGGCTGGGCTTGTATTTGTTTTACCCAATTATCAATTTTGATATACTATATTAGTTATGTTTTATAAAATATTTAATTAAAGTATTATTTCTAAATTCTTAATTAATAGTTTATAATTTTATTAAACTAAATCTTGGGCTTGTAATATATTTGGGCATTGGAATAAATAGGCTAAATTGTTTGTATTTATTTATGGTTTTAAAAATACCAATTTGGACATTAGATTGGGCTGAATTTTACTAGGCTTATGTATCTATTATTTCTAATAAATATTAAATGTACAATATTATGAGTGTTTTAATTGGTTTTGGTCCTTGGGTCTCTAGGTTATAGAAACAATAGTATTATTATTAATTAATTAATTTATTATTATTGGTATTATGTTTTTGGTATCTATTAATTATTATTACAAATACCATTGGCTTTACTAATAAGTAATATTGTTCTTTAAAAATATATTAATGTCTCTAAAATATATTATTGTATTTATGGTATTTGAATATGATTTTTGACTTAAAAATATCTATTTATAGTACTTCTAGATATTTTCCAAAATGAGTTCTACCTAAAAAGATTTACTAGACTTTTAAACGTATTTGCCTAAGATATGTTTAACTAATAAATATTATTTTCAAAATATCATAAGTAGTTTCCAAAATAAATATATATAGTCTTTTAAGGGTTATGACTAATTTATAAATAGTTTATAAATAAATAGTTTCCTTAAGGATATTGTGAGTAGATGAGTAACCTTCTTATATTTAATTATCTTCTAGATTAATCATTGTTTGCGACTAATTGTATTATATATCTTTTGCGAATTCGAATGTCTGCATATCAACTCTAGCTGACTGGACTATTCTGAACCTGACAAGATTATTGGTTTTACCAGCTAAGGACCACAGGCAAGTGCACTTTTCTGATTGCTTTCCGATTCATAGTAGTCTTTTCATTTCATGTCTATACATATATCTTTCTGCTTGTTGACACGCTCGTCACACGGAGTTGTCGGGAGGGAAAATATCTTAGTAGGCATGTGGACTACCCAAAAAATATCCCAAGATGTCTATTCGTGAACAATAGCATCTGCACACGGCACGAGTAGATGCCGGATTTACCCCCTAGCCGTTCACATGTTGAAAAGGATATTTCACACCACCTAGATAGATGTCTTTTATTAGTTTTTCCTTGTTTACTTCTCTATCGTGCTATGTCATCAGTTTTCTTACAGCTTTCATATCTCATATGCTATTTTCATGTCTTGTCAATTCTATTATGTTTTGCATTATCGTCGGTTTGTGTACTTGTTCCAATCCTGACTGGATAACCAATATTTTTCAGGTTTAGCCGCGATCATTCTTAGCACTGGGAGAACTTGGGTATGCTGAAGACAACCTAAAAATAGATAGCCATTGTATCATTTCATTAATTGTAAAACTTTGTATTTTTCTTTAATTATAAATGTTGTAGATGTTGTAATAAATTTAGAAATGTGAATGAGCAGCAAATGTTTATTTTTGAGCATTTATTTTCTTGCGGGCTTGACAGCGTTCTACCGCCGACTCTGCGGCGTAGGCTGGCTTGGACACGTCTCGTATCCGAAAAGCGGGTGCGGGTCGTGACAAGTTTTTATGGTGGCCCATGCAGGTCAGTTTTCACAAAAATATTGCGAACTCGTAATGGTACGTTAGTCGTACTATTGCGAGCCTGCGACCAGGAATTGCTCATTCACAAATAGGATTAAAATAATTTAGGAGAATAACTAGGACTAGGAGTCCCTTGTTCAAATTGACCGTTGGGTACTTGAGGTTATTAGATAGGCCATGCAATTTAGATAGTTTGCTAGAACCCTATAGGTACACTGATACTTGTGATATGACATTTTGATCCAATGTGGATCCACTATTCGCTGGTAAGTTAGACTTGCCTAGAATTAAGGCATTAATTTTAATAAACTGTTTAATTTTTGTTTTGCTGTATTAGATACAAATCTTATATCATAAGTTAGAATTGTCTATTTCAAATTCTTTTTGCTGTAAGGAGTTAGTTTATAATTTCTGATTCTGTTATTCGTGTACAAAATCTCGAGTTAGATTTTGATTCTTACAAAACTCGAATTACTTGTGCCTCCTTTCCAAAAATCTCGCCTACTTATATTTTGACTATCTTGACCAATGCTGCTATTACAGCCTAGTTTTGCAAGCTTACTCTTTTATCGAGCTTGATTCGAGACATATGTTTATTGGGGACGCCCGCTAACATATTGTCTAATCAGAATCAGTGTATTACGGTCTGATCAACCATGATGCATTTGGTTCATTTTTTTTTTCCATTTAATTATCCTACGTGGATTGAGATATAAATGTCTCTAGGATCTCATCCACGACTGCCTTGACAATTTCTCTTGAAATAGGCATTCGCCCTTGAATCATATAATTGTGTTCAATGACACACCTCTTGAACTCTTTATCGTTTTTGTCTTTCGCGGATTGGAAAGACGAAAACTCGTACTTGATAGATAGACACAAAGTATCCCCATGGCTATGATAGTTGTATATGCAAGTGTAGCTACCCTCGGCCAGCCCTGTGACAGGAACCTTGCAACCATATCCTAGCCTCTAAGGTTCGATTAATTCATGATCTAACTCGCTTGATCATTAATCAGATCATTTTCTTGATTATTATTCTTAATCATGCCTAATCGTACCCTTCGAAATTTCGAGGAAGACGATTTCTAAGGTGGGTAGAGCCTTCGATCGATAAATTGTCCTTGAGGTTATTGATTTTGGGAATATTTAGAATCTTTGGGTTCAAGACTGTAGCCTAAGACTACAACACGAAGCCATATCTATGCACTTCTCCATTTCCCTCCTACATCGGTCAATGCTTTGATCAATATTTCTTTTGATCAATAATCCTTATTATGAAAGTTTTGGTTACCCTCGATCCTATCTTATAAATCAATATCATCCTTATTAAAAATTCATGTTACAACATTTTCCTTTAGACCTACCGAGCCTATCCTAGACATCCCTAAATTCGAGGACGAATTTATTTCTAAGGTGGGTAGATTTGTAACTCCTCCTCCCGAATTTTTATTTTTTTATTACTGTATTTAAATAAAATCTTTCGTCGAGACTCGACAGATGATATTTGATCAAAACTAGTTAAATTAAATATTTTGAAATATTCTAATCTTGTTTTAATAGAAGTATTTATTAAATAAAATTATCGAAATTATGAAAGGAGTTGTTTATTAGTTTGAATGATTATTAATTAATTTATTTTATTTATTTAGAAATGAATCCTCTCTTTGAAAAATATAGAACGTTATCTTGCTCTTACCTTTGTATTACAAAATTAGTTAAAAATCTTATGCTTTGAAAGGCGTAAATAGTTTTGAAAGAAATTTTGACTAATAGTTAGTACATTAAACTATTTTTATATATCAAATACTATGTCTATTACTTGAATTAAGTTTTAGATTTCGAAATATTCTTTTAAACTATTTTGATGATACCAAATACAATTTCAACTTATTATGATAATTTATTAAAGATATGAATTCATATTTTGGATAATATTAATATATTAGTTTAAATATTATTAAGATTGGATAATTTAGTTATCTATGAGGGTTTCCTTCGAATATCAACCCTATCTACCTTATATATTTTTGGAAGTCTTATGTAAACCATTATTACATTCCCTTGTACTAGTCGAATACTCAAAGCCTGCGTTCACATTCGGATCAATTTAAAATTGATCTCTTCTAATCCTCCTACAATTAACCCTAATCCAAATCCATATATATAAAAGCATCAACTAATTCCCTGCCTCCCTCTCAAATCCATCGTCACCCCGAACACCATCATTCCCGGACACCACCTCTGCCGAACATCCATCCCCACCACCAATCACATATCCACCATTGCCACGTACATCACCAACAACACAGCCAACACGCCTATGTTTCGAGGCATCAACCATCGTGTCCAGCCTCGGGTCCGACCCCGGGCATCCGTGTCCGTGTCTGCGTTCGATCCATTTATACAGTTCTCTACAACCACAACTCATAGCCTGTGTCCGACACATGACACGAAACAACCCAAAACCATGGGAGACAGTAAAACGCCTAGCCCTACCTCCGCCGTGTGGTCGAGTCGACGAGGAGCGCTGACCCGCTTATTCCTGAGGCAGCGTCCAGCTTCCGACGTGGGTGAACTCCGCGCCGGATTCCACCAGGCCAGTCACCGGCTTCGACACAGCCTCCGGAATCACCGTTCGCCGACCACCGTGCCAGTTTCTCCTCGCCGAGCCCGTAGTCGACAGGAACCCGACCACTCCTTGGCCGCCTCCTGCCTTCTTCGTCGGAGCCGCACCTCCTCAACCGAGCATCCCCCGCTCACCTCGACGGAAGCGCCAGATCCGGATCCGAGGCCGCCGCACTCAGTTGGCCGTCCCCGACCGCCCTCGCTCCGGTAGCCACCGGGGGAACTCCGCAGCGCACGGGCCCTTGCGGCTGACCCCGCGACTGACGCCTCGTCCACCGCGCTTTCCTCCGTGGTCTTCGCCGCAACCTGCCGTGCTTGGTCGCGAGCGGCTTGCGAGCCACTCCTCCGCGAGCCAGGCCCCACGCAAGCACCGCGGGACCAGGCGAGTCTCGCACTGGCCGAGCCGAGCGTCCCATCCACCAGTCCGACGTCGAGCGCCGTGCCCCACCTCGAACTTCGTCGCACGCCGGGGACTTCCCGTCTCGCCCAACGCCGCTCGGCCGACGATCTCCCGGTAAGCATTTTCCCTCTCTCTCTCTCTCCCTCTTTTCTGAAGGATGGGAACAAAATATCTCAGCTCAAGTCAAGGACCCTTCGGGTTGAAGGATTAATAAGGAGGTCGTGGGCTTCAAGCCCAACACCTATATTATTTCTTTGAATTTTGGTGAGCCAAATCCTGGTGGGCTTGGGTTTTATTATATCCTTTTGCTAGTTTTGTTCTGGATTATTAAGCCCAGGCCCACAGTTGGGCAGATTGGACTAGGCTGGGCTTGTATTTGTTTTACCCAATTATCAATTTTGATATACTATATTAGTTATGTTTTATAAAATATTTAATTAAAGTATTATTTCTAAATTCTTAATTAATAGTTTATAATTTTATTAAACTAAATCTTGGGCTTGTAATATATTTGGGCATTGGAATAAATAGGCTAAATTGTTTGTATTTATTTATGGTTTTAAAAATACCAATTTGGACATTAGATTGGGCTAAATTTTACTAGGCTTATGTATCTATTATTTCTAATAAATATTAAATGTGCAATATTATGAGTGTTTTAATTGGTTTTGGTCCTTGGGTCTCTAGGTTATAGAAATAATAGTATTATTATTAATTAATTATTTTATTATTATTGGTATTATGTTTTTGGTATCTATTAATTATTATTTCAAATACCATTGGCTTTACTAATAAGTAATATTGTTCTTTAAAAATATATTAATGTCTCTAAAATATATTATTGTATTTATGGTATTTGAATATGATTTTTGACTTAAAAATATCTATTTATAGTACTTCTAGATATTTTCCAAAAGGAGTTCTACCTAAAAAGATTTACTAGACTTTTAAACGTATTTGCCTAAGATATGTTTTACTAATAAATATTATTTTCAAAATATCATAAGTAGTTTCCAAAATAAATATATATAGTCTTTTAAGGGTTATGACTAATTTATAAATAGTTTATAAATAAATAGTTTCCTTAAGGATATTGGGAGTAGATGAGTAACCTTCTTATATTAAATTATCTTCTAGATTAATCATTGTTTGCGACTAATTGTATTGTATATCTTTTGCGAATTCGAATGTCTGCATATCAACCCTAGCTGACTGGACTATTCTGAACCTGACGAGATTATTGGTTTCACCAGCTAAGGACCACAGGCAAGTGCACTTTCTGATTGCTTTCTGATTCATAGTAGTCTTTTCATTTCATGTCTATACATATATCTTGCTGCTTGTTGACACGCTCGTCACACGGAGTTGTCGGGAGGGAAAATATCTTAGTAGGCATGTGGACTACCCAGAAAATATCCCAAGATGTCTATTCGTGAACAATAGCATCTGCACACGGCATGTGTAGATGCCGGATTTACCTCCTAGCCGTTCACATGTTAAAAAGGATATTTCACACCACCTAGATAGATGTCTTTTATTAGTTTTTCCTTGTTTACTTCTCTATCGTGCTATGTCATCAGTTTTCTTACAGCTTTCATATCTCATATGCTATTTTCATGTCTTGTCAATTCTATTGTGTTTTGCATTGTCGTCGGTTTGTGTACTTGTTCCAATCCTGATTGGATAACCAACATTTTTCAGGTTTAGCCGCGATCATTCTTAACACTGGGAGAACTTGGGTATGCTGAAGACAACCTAGAAATAGATAGCCATTGTATCATTTCATTAATTGTAAAACTTTGTATTTTCTTTTAATTATAAATGTTGTAGATGTTGTAATAAATTTAGAAATGTGAATGAGCAACAAATGTTTATTTTTGAGCATTTATTTTCTTGCGGACTTGACAGCGTTCTACCGCCGACTCTGCGGCGTAGGCTGGCTTGGACACGTCTCGTATCCGAAAAACGGGTGCGGGTCGTGACACAAGGACCGATTCGACCCAGGAGGAGAGAGTTATAGCAAGCGCCAGCAATGAATAGGCACGGGTGATTCTGGAACTTTCGCATAGGGCTCGCTACCCGCCGCGAAAGGGTCGCCATCTAACCAAACTATAGTCCGTGATGGCTTGACATTGCCAGTGACCTTCACACCCCTTTCACTAACGCACGTGATATGGGATGATTATGTTAACTCCTCAATGTATACAATTTCATATGCATCTCTCAAAATATGTTAACCTGCGAATCAATCAGGATGGTTATAAAGATCACCAAATAGCTACATGTTTCATAAAAATGCTTGAACCAAATACAGAGCTTGGGTTTAACTAGCCACTTGCTAGTACATGTGATCATACTAACCCTCACTCTTCGCTAGTGCTAGGAATCAAGAAGAACATGCCAACTGACCAAGGCGATGTTCGTGCTTTTGAAGCTTCGATCGTGCTTCGAAGACTCCCGTCGCATCACTTTGAAGACTCTCTAAAATAGTCCAAGAAACATGTCTCGGCCTCTCTCCATTCCAGGTGGCTGGAATATTTTTGTTGTAAATAAGGGATGTATGTGTGGAACGACTATCTCATCGATTCTCTTTTTGTAATCGAGTCATGTTGTAAAGCCCGCACGGCAAAAATTGTAATAGAGTCTGTGAATGATGTCTATTATCAATAAAATGTAAAGTTTTTCTGTCTCAATGTGTTGTTCAATTTGTCTGCGCTCTCTCTCTCTCTCTATTAGATGCTGTGTTTCGGATTACATTATGACTATGCCTTGTGAGATCGCAACCTAGGTTCGCAAGGCATCACGCCTAGGGGATGACTATCGATTCTTCGGAATTACGGCGTGACTAATGGTATCAGAGCAAGGCTTTACGTCCTTGGCCTCCAGTCTCGAGTCTTTAGTCTTGAACCATTGATCTCGTGTCGATGAGATGAGTTGTTTCATACGCTGAACCCAAGACATTTTTTGAAACTAAAGAGAGTTGCCTTTTTCCCCAGGAGTTGTGGGACCTCGGGCAAAGGGCGAAGCGAGCGCTCCCAGCGGCTCGAGTAGTTTTTAAGCCGAGCCTTTCATCAACCCAACGGGGAGGATGCCTACCGAAGTAGGACCTTCCAGCAGTTCTATAGAGCGGATGCTGCATATGCTCGAAATACAGCAAAGGCAGGCCATAGCATTCCAACAAGAAAGCGAGAAGCTGCGCCTGCAGTCTGAAAGGCGACATGCCTAATTTGAAGCCCAGTTTGAAGCATAATTCAAGATGCAGCAAAGGGAAACTTGATATGCTATGACAGTTGGTGCAAACGGTCGGGACCAACGAGAACTCTGCAACCCGTACCTTCGAACCCGTGAACCAACCCGTTGAAGTTGTACCCCGGGAGCCTTTGTCTCAGCTTGTGCCGCCAGAGAATAATACCTTTGACTATACCAACTTCAAGAAGGCATTTCACACTTCCTTCTCTGGTATCAAAGACCCTTCCCTTACGATCGACTGGTTAGACAAGATCGAAGACAACTTCGAGCTCCTCGACATCGATGAGGCAAAGAAAGTCGCTTGCGCTCAACTTCAACTTTGGTTGAACGCGTATGACTAGTGGGCGGTATAAAAACAAGCTATTCATCGTGATGATTCCACCGTGTGGATCCCCTAGGCTACGTTTTGCAAGGCCTTTGAAGTCGAGTACTTACCTACGATGATCCGTTATGCGAAAGAGAACAAGTTTATGCAGTTGAAACAGGAAAACATGACTGTACGCGAGTATGCTGCAAAATTCAACAAGTTGGCTCGATTTGCGGGTGTCTAACTGCCAATGACGGTGAGTCGAGCACGAAGATTCGAAGTAGGCCTGAGGCCTTCGATTTCTGCTCATGTGACGGTGCCCGAGTATCAAACAATGGGCGAGTCACTCAATCATGCCCTTCGTCTCGAGCCTTAATACACCCCGGTCGCCACATCAATGTTCATACCTACAATAACAAGCACCATGGCAACCCAGGAGGTAATAATGTGCATAAGCGTCGAAACTACGACAACAAAGGCGACAACCAGGAGAGGAATCGAGTGTTCTGCAAATACTACCACAAGGAGGGGCATGTGATCAATAAATGTCGATCGAAGAATGGAGCATGCTTCATGTGCGGCTGAATAGATCACGTCGAACTGTCCGAAAGCTAGGCCGAACCAACGCCCTCGCAACACCAAGAAAACCGAGGCTAAGTACCTCGGGCTCCACAGATCGCACCAAAAAATGGCCAAGACCGTCGCCCCAATGTCCAAGGCCATGTCTACGCCATGACCCAGGATGAAGCATTCACATCTGATACAGTTGTGACAGGTATACTGTATTTCAATAACAAACTTGCTCCTGTACTATTTGATTCAGGTGCTACGCATAGATTTATATCGATGGATTTTGTTACCGAACACAAATTTCCTGTGACACTGTTAGGCCTTAATCTTAGTGTCAACATACCGTCGGGCACGTCACTACTTGCAAACTTAGCCTACAGAGACGGAATCATCTGAATAGGAGGTCAAAAGGTCGATCTTGATGCGATAGTTCTAGACATTAAGGACTACGACATCATTCTGTAAATGGATTGGCTTGGCCCGTGCAACATCACCATCGACTGTGCCGAAAAAACGGTCACATTTCGTATACCTAGAGTGTCTGAATTTTTCTATTTGTGTAGTAAGGTGTCGCCGACATGTATGGTGATCTCGATAATATCGGCTCGAAGGATGCTGCATTCCGGATGTGAAGGTTATTTGTCGTCTGTTCGAGACATGGGAAAGGATGATACAAACGCGGGTCAGACCGACATTGTGGCAGAATTTCCAGACGTGTTTCTGGACGAGCTGCCTAGCATGCCATCTGATCGAGAGATCGAGTTCACTATTGACACATTTTCCGATACCCGATCGATCTTTAAAACTTCATACAGAATAGCCTCTGTAGAACTTAAGTTACAGTTGCAAGAGTTGCTCGATAAGGGATTCATACGGCCTAGCTTCTAGCCATGGGGAGCATCTGTGTTATTTATAAAAAAGAAGGACGGCTCAATGCATCTTTGTATTAATTACCAAGAGCTGAACAAGGCTACCGTCCGGAATAAATATCTATTGCCCCGCATAGGTGACCTGTTCGATCAGTTACAGGGCACTTCGGTGTTTTAAAAAATTAATCTTCGCTCTGGTTACGAGCAACTCAAGATTATGCCGGACGATGTGTCGAAGTCAGCCTTCCGCACTCGATACGACCATTACAAATTCCTGGTATTGTCGTTCGGCCTAACGAATGCCCCAGCTACTTTTATGGATTTAATGAATCGGGTGTTTTGACTCTTCCTCGAGAAGTTCGTAGTAGTCTTCATTGACGATATACTCGTCTACTCGAAGGACAAGCGGCAACACGCTTAATATCACTGGACCGTGCTTCAGACCCTTTGGAAAAATCAATTGTATGTGAAGCAGAGTAAGTGTGAATTTTGGCTGAGCAGCGTCGTATTCCTCGGACACATCATTTCATCCGAAGGCATTGCAGTCGTCCTAAAAAAAGTTGAAGCAATTGTCGATTGAAAATGGCCAGCGTTAGTCGGCGAGATTTGAAGCTTACTTGGCTTAGCAGGATACTACCGACGCTTTGTAAAGGATTTCACGAAGATCGCATCGCCTCTAACTCGCCTCACCCAGAAAGGAGTCACTTTTGAATGGTCAGACGACTGTGAAGCTTCCTTCCAGGAGTTAAAGCAATGACTCGCCTCTGCCCCGATACTTGCACTGCCAGAAGGGAGTGAGGATTCCAGATCTTCAGGAATGCGTCCGGCCAGGGTTTGGGGTATGTGCTAATGCAATGAAACAAGGTGATATATTTTACTTTTCGACCGCTAAAGCCGTACGAAAAGAACTATCCCACCCATGACCTAGAGTTAGCGACGATTGTGTTCGTATTAAAATTGTGGCATCAGTATCTCTATGGCATGGCATGCACAATATATACGGATCACAAGTGCCTTAAGTATCTATTCACGCAGAAGGAGCTAAACTTGTGTCAAAGGCGTTGGCTTGAACTGATCAAAGATTACGATTTGACTATTGACTATACGTCGGGCAAGGCAAATGTTGTTGCAGATGCTCTGAGTCAAAAGTATATTGCCTCGTTATCCATCGACCACAGATTGCTACATGACTTAGAAGTTATGGGTATCGACCTCCGGGTTCGATTCAGGGATGTGCAGTTGATGCAGTTGCAGCTAGAGCCGAGCTTACGAGAAAAGGTCAAGACCGTCCAGAAGGACGATCCATACCTAAAAAGATGCGAGAGCTAATTTCAACGGGTAGGACGAACGACTTTGTAGAAGATGAAACTGGCATGCTTCGATTGAAAGGTAGGCTATGCATTTCGGACGATTCAGAACTTAGAAAGGAGATATTGACGGAAGTGCACTATGTAAAGTATACCTTACATCCAGGCAACACTAATATGTACAAGGACCTCCATAGGACCTTCTGGTGGCACGAAATGAAGAGAGTTGTAGCGCTCTTCGTGTCGCAATGCATGGCCTGTCAGCAGGTAAAAGCTTAGCAACAGAGGCTAGGCGGAGAGATACAGAATCTGGTGATTCCAGAATAGAAGTGGCAGTACGTATGCATGAATTTCATTGTTGGGCCTGAGGCCTTCCATCTGTGTTATCGTTGATCGACTGACCAAGTCAGTGCACTTTATTGCCATTAAAGTTACTTGGAGGGTTGATCGCCTGGCTCAGATTTATCTTGATGAGATAGTATGGCTGTACGGAGTCCCTGTGTACGTCATCTCTGATCGGGATGCACGATTTCTATCGCGCTTCTGGAGTAGCCTTCAATCGGCTCTAGGTACCAATTTGTAGTTCAGCTCAGCTTACCATCCCCAGACCGACGACCAAACAGAGCGTGTAAATCAGATTCTCGAAGACATGTTACGGCTCTGCACAATTGACTTCAAGTCGAGTTGGGACGTTCATCTACCATTGGCCGAATTTGCATACAACAATAGCTATCAGTCCAGCATCCAAGTGGCACCGTACGAAGCCTTGTACGTCTGGAAGTGCAGATCACCCATTTGTTGGGACGAAGTCGGAGAGCAGAAGATTCTTGGCCCGGAGCTGGTAGAACAGACTCTGCAGAAAGTTTGGCTTATTCGAAAAAGATTAAAGACTATGCAGAGTCGGCATAAAAGTTATGCAGATGTCAATCGTTGACCTCTCGAGTTTCTAAAAGGAGACCACGTATTTCTTAAAGTGTCGTCCATGCGAGGAGTTATCCGGTTTGGTACAAAAGAAAAAATGAGTCCGAGATTCATTGGGCCGTTCAAAATACTCAAGCGAGTTACCCCAGTGGCCTATCAAATTGCCCTACCGCCAGTGCTAGCGGATGTGCATGACGTCTTCTATATCTCTCAATTACGAAAGTATGTGCACGACCCAAGCCATGTGGTAGATTTTAGTCAGCTGGAGCTGAAGGCGGACTTATCATATGTTGAAGTGCCGGTCCAAATCTTAGAACGTAAAGATAAACTGCTACAGAATCGAGTGATCCCTCTTGTCCGCATACTCTGGAGCAATAATTCGGTCAACGAGTCGACCTGGAAACTTGAATCAGAGATAAAGGAGAAATTTTTTTCATTGTTCTCGTAGAGGTAGGTTCTATTTTTAAGTTTCAAGGGGGAAACATTTTCTTAGTTGGTTATGTTGTAGTGCCCCGTCCCTATATCATGCCCCGTTTCTGTCCACGGGGTGTGCGAGAAAGGAACATTGTCACTACAGATTAGTCGGGATCGATAGATCAGGATCGGTTGAATCGGTCGAACGGGAACGATTGAATTAAGATCCTTTTTTCGTTATGGAAAGGCTTTTTTGGAATCCAGTTCCATATTTAGCGGGTTGCGCCTCGAGGATTGGCTCTACGGCTGAGTCGGGAGAGACCTCCTGTTGCTCTACTTTTCATGTCGTACTTGCTTTGGCTTTGGTTTTCGTGAATTTTTTGTCGTAAATGTTTTCAATGGTTTTCATGGCGTGTGTTTTCAAACTTCGCATTTGTATCAAATTACTTGAATAACACAGTGTTCTAATCAATTTCTTATGCGATTGCAGGTGATCGCGTAGGCGACGTCTAAGTGCAGCCAACCAGTCTCTCGCCTGAAGAAAAGACAAAGGTGAGTGGCTGACCTCCTTCGCCTCGACCCTTTGTTTCAAGTCAATCATGAAACACAAAATCAATGCTTGTCGCCATAGTGTAGAATCAACGAATTGAGGCATGATTCTTCACGAAACACTTGCTAAAGGAAACTCGGAATGACGGCATCAATTTGAGTAATTTACTCAAAAAATGTAAGTTTCACACCAAAAAGAGAAAAAAAAGGTTTTAGAAAAGTGATAGAATTATTTCAAGATCTGTAAAAATGGTCATTGGACAACTTGTCGACAAGGTGTAGTTTCCTCGAACGATTACCTAGGCCAAGGACCGATTCGGCCCGAAAGGAACGAGTTATAGCAAGCGCCAGCAATGAATTGGCACGGGTGATTCGAGAACTTTCGCACAGGGCTCGCTACTCGCAGTGAAAGGGTTGCCGTCTAACCCAGCTATAGTCCGTGATGGCCTGATATTGCCAGTAACCTTTATACCCCTTTCACTGCTTGAACTAATGCACGTGATATGGGATGATTATGATAACTGCTCAATGTATACAATTTCATATGCTTGCCTCTAAACATGTTAACATGCAAATCAATCAGGATGGTTAAAAAGATCACCAAATAGCTAACATGTTTTATAAAACTGCTTGAACCAAATACAGAGCTTGGGTTTAATTAGCCACTCGTCAGTACATATGATCGTACTAACCCTCGCTCTTCGCGGGTGCAAGGAATCAAGAAAAATGCACCAACTGACCAAGGCAACATTCGTGCTTTTGAAGCTTTGACCGTGCATCGAAGACTCCCGTTGCATCACTTTGAAGACTCTCTAAAACAGTCCAAGAAACATGTCTCGGCCTCCCGCCATTCCAGGTGGCTTGAATATTTTTATTGTAATTGAGGGATATATGTATGGAACGGCTATCTCATCGGTACTCCTTTTGTAATCGAGTCATGTTGTAAAGCCAGCCTGACAAATATTGTAACAGAGTCTGTAAATAATGTCTATTATTAATAAAATGCAAACTTTTTTTGTCTCAATGTGTTGTTCAATTTGTCTGCGCTCTCTCTCTTAGATGTTATATTTCGGATTACCTTATGACTATGCCTTGTGTGATTGCAACCTAGGTTCGTACGGTATCACACCCAGGGGACGACTATCTATTCTTCGAAATCGGGGCGTGACACCAATAGATCAAAGAGCTCTCGACAGTTCAAGAGAAGCTAGAGCAAGGAGGGAGACGGAGGGATCGCTCATCGATGCTGGAGAGGGAAGCGACCGATAGAGGCATTGGGGTCGCGACTGATCGACGTACGATGTAGATCCATATCGGGGTGGTGTACATAACGGTGGCACTCTGGAGGAGAAGATCAGACTGAGTGGAGATGGGTTATCGGTGGAAAGTGATAGTGGATCTAGCACAGATCTTTTGGAGAAGATGGCCTGCGCTTCGAGGGTTGCCGGAGTGGCATAAATCTGGGCTCGTTGTGGCTCGCGGTAGTCAAAGAGGTGGCCGTAGGTGGTGTTGGTGATGGTGGCATTGGGTAGATGATGATGATGGTGTAGGAGTTGGTAGTGGCATGGGTGGTGGTTATGGTGGGAGAGTTGGTAATAATGCTGGTGGTGGTATCGGTAGAGGGAGGTGGTGATGATGATAATAATGAAGTGGTTCGACAGAGGTAGTAGAGTCGTGGGCAGAGTATGTACTCTTGGCGGTCCGATGGTAAAGTGGTCGACCGATGGGGCAGGGCGATCGAGGTTTGGTTGGCTGGCGTGGCAGAGAGGAAGGCTCGATGGTCGTACAGAGGGAAGGTGATGATCGTCTTAGCAGTAGTAGAAGAAAGAAGAGCGGGAAGGAGGTATGGAGAACCCAGTGAGGTAGTGGTCAGAGGATAAGATGCGAATGCAGGCACTGTCATGGAGGAGGTAGCGATAACACTGGTGGTGACTGAGCTGGGTAGAGGAGATGGTGGTGGCAGGAGTTGACGACCGGAGACTGTAGGACCGTTGAGCACCTTTAGGGGGGTGAATAGAGTATGTGCATGTGCATCAAAAATAACCACCAAATAAAATTTAGCAGTTATAAATACTATGGCATATAAGAGACAGTAAATAAATGCAGTAAATTTAGGAGACAAAGAATCAAACTCAGTGAACACAACGATGTATACTAGCCTCCCTCTGATAGGACTACTCCAGTCTCGAGTTCTCTTACTCGATGTTAATCTACTATTCACAAGCTAAATGAGAGCTTGCCATCTTTTTGCAACACCGTGCTTGGTAACGCGTGTACGACCAACTCCAACAAACTGATTCTGAAAATTGGAACATTTTTTGAATTACAACCTCTGATACAACTCTTCTAAACCCAAACACTAGATTGAACAAAACTGTACTGGATTTGGCTAAGTGTAGTATAGGCTAGATGTGAAAGCTTTAGATCGCTGAAAACACTTTAGAAAAGATAGAGAAGAGGTAATGAATGAGTGATTAGAAATGTGAAAATCCTTCCCTATTTATAGTTTTTTTGGGAACCAAACCCGGGCGGAGTTTGGGCCGAGTTTGATGCATAAATCTCGTATTCGAGCGTTGTAAGCAGATTTAGTGGGAACAAAAATTCAAAATATCCAGATCGAACTTGGTCAAAGTTCTGGTAGGTCAGAACTAGATTTATATAAGCCAAATTGCATAGGAATTGGGCTTTTTGGATATGTGGGGTTTTTGGGATAAGTAGGTAGGTTAATTTGGATATATGGACAGGGTAAAACCTAAGCTAGTACAATTATGAACGATCTCACACTTATATTTTCCTAGACTCAATAAATTTGAAAAATATAGAAGAAAATATAAAATGACTCGATCTGGATTCCAATAAGATTTGCTTCTGGATGACGATGCGATGTTCTGTAGTAGTGGGATGTAGACGCAGTATGTTGTAGACATTCTTCATATTTGATTTTTTTAACCTGTAGCAGTTCATATATTTTGCGTATCGACCAAAGGTGTCGTTGATTATCAAAATCAGGTGTGACCATTAGCCAATGGGCCAACAATCTCCCTCATTTTGATAACTGGCAAACTATGAGTCTATACCAAAATATAACAAATATAACTTTGAAAATTTATACCTGACTTGTTATGAATAGATCGCTTTCAATTTTTTTGTATAGGCTCTTTCTCCCCCTTTGTCAAGTATTTAAACATGTAGCTCCCCCGCAATATGTGAAGCCAACACTCCAACAATGACAAAGAAGCAGATAGAGTAACATACACAAATAATATAAATGAAAGAAGTCATAGCATAGAAGAATCACTAACAGTAGCAATACTAAACTGTGTAATGGAAACTAATATGCATAAGCTCAAATACTACTAAATATAAAGTGCATAAAGTTAGAACTAAAAGAGTTCAAACTAATACAAAAGACCAAATAAAAAGTGTCACTATTGCATGATCATCATCAGCAAATAACATCCACAAAATGCTAACCCAAAAGTCCAAATCACATATCAGCGGCATCATCGGCTGGATCAGCAGGAGGTGAGGATCGACATAGGCTATCGGCGAATCAAAGAATCAAAAAGTGTTTAGATCCTCAAGCTGCGGTCCGCCGAATCCAGGATGGTGGTGCAGTAGGATGATGCACCAAATTCCATTTCTCAAAACCTGAGCCTAAGAAGTATGGCAAAACTCAGCATCAACATAGGACTGATGACGTTGTCCCCAAAAAGTGAGAAAGTTATCGAATCGCTGATAGAACTCAGCATCAAAGTGGCCTGGAGCAGCAAAAGCAGGAGCAGAAGCAACTAGATCAGGTGGAGGTGGAGTAGCACCGGGTGGAAGTGGAGGCAGAGGATATCTCCTAGACCTAGTCAACTAAGAAGGTGACCCAGAGATAGGAAAAATATCAAGGTTAATGTTAAACTTCCGGAAGATTACCGCATGATGCATAGGGTAAACAAGGTTGCGGTCCACCCTCCTATACCTGATCATCCAAGCCATAAAGGTCTTGGGAACAAAAAATGTTACTCCAAAATAAAGATGATACATAGCAGACATCTCAAAAAATGTGATCTCATCAGTAGATCCCATTTTGGGGAGTAAAGCAGAGTAAACAAATCGATGGAGTTCATAGAAGTTTTGGTTAAGGTGCTTTGCAAACGACCGACCACTTCGAGGGACTGGGTTCAGATGACACATAACATCCTTAAAAGAGTCAAGGGTGAAATCGTCGGAAAATTAAACTTTGTTTATCTTGAGTAGTGCTTTGTCATTGTTCGACATATGGAAGTACTCACTAAGATCAGTCGAGTTAAACTCAATTTCAATTCCACCAACACATGAATAAATGCTCCCATCATCTTTTATTTGCATATTATAATGCAACATATAAACAACATTTTCATAAATTTCACTAGATGTCTCAAAATAATCTCGGAGTCCTAAGTGTTCAAAGGTGAAGGCATGCTCCAAAAAAATAGTAAAATTTACCGATCTCCCAGGGCAAATTTCCCGGTATCAGAAAGAAGTAAACCAAAAGTCAGATATTTCCAAAGATGGCCATTTTTGTTTTGTACCTTTTTACAAAAAATCAAAAATTCAAAACTAGCATCACTTTTGTTTAATAAAAAGAAAACCCATGTATAACGAAAGAAATCATCAATAATCACAAAAGTATAGAGTTTACTGCCAAGACTAGTGACTCTACTAGGACCAAATTTATCCATATGAATCAACTACAAGGGTCTAGAAGTACTTACAACGTTAATGGATTTAAATGATGACCAAGTTGCTTTGTTCTTTTCATAATCATCACATACCATGTCTCTTTTGAATATGATTTCTGGAAGTCCTTTTACCAATTATTTAGTACATAGCCATGAGATAGTGTCCATATTAGCATGTCCTAGCCTCATGTGCCATAGCCAGCTTTCATCTTGATTGGCTACTAGGCACTTTTCTACATTATTAGTATTTTCTAAAAAGAAAACATAACTATTGTCTTTCCCAATCCCTTCAAATACGGGATTACTAGATGATATATCATAGATTGAATATTTATCTTTCACAAAGTTGATGCCAAAACCATTATCTGCCAAATGACTTATACTCAATAGGTTATGTTTCAACTCAGTGACTAGATATACGTCTTTTATTACTGGATAGGGAGACATACCAATAGTACAATTTTTGATTATATCCCCTCTCAAATTATTTTTGAAGGAGACATGTCTTTCTTTCTTCATCGATAGCATAGCGAATAAAGATGCATCACCAGTCATGTGCCACGAACATCCGCAATTAAGAATCCACTTGCTTTTAGCATGAGGGGGTTGAAGGTCCACCTATAAAACGAGTAAATGAATCCTTTGGTACCCATTTCTTCAAGGGTCCTTTTTGATTAGTTATAGGAATCCAAGCAAGTATATGATTGTCAACAAGCTTCCTTGCTTGACAATACTTGATATGTGACCATGAGTACCACAGTACGTGCAGGTAAGTGTTGAAAATGTGCTTTTTGTTTCTGTGTTGACATTCTTTTGTGTCTTCTTTGGAATAAGTAAAAGCATAGTTGTGTGAAACGTGTTGCTTGCGTGCTTTCTGTGGTTTAGTCCTCTTAGATGTATGCTTAGCATTAGGACTAACCTTAGGATGTGTAATAGAGATGACCTGTTTGCCTAACTTGATCTCTAACTTTTTATAAATCGTATAAGACTTCTCATATTTGATAGTGATATCAATGATTCTTTGCTCTGTGACTCAGTGTCTTTTCTTTTCTAAGTCATAAAGCTCTTACACTTTGATATAGTCTTTTTCTTTCTTTTCAATGGTGAGGATAGCCTCATGATAGTCTACTTTAAGCTTGGCTATCTCATCCGTGTTACTGGTAGTAGATGTCTCTTTTATATCTTCAACAAGATTAGACAATCTAGCTACTTCTGTTGTGTAAGCCTTAACCTCTTCACGAGATTGCTTGTACTTGTCTAACACATTTCTATGTTCATCAAGTAGTTTGCTAAAGGCAGTTTCTAGCACATCAAAAGTAAAATCATTATACAGAGGATTAGTAGATACCTTATCGAATGCCATCTGACAGATATTTGTAGTGCTGCTGGGTCTGTACTGCTTCTCTGATTCACTGGCCTCACTCTCGTGCTAGATTCTAGTATTAGCATACTTTTGACCTATTGTAGCTTTTCTGCTTGATTTTGATCAATCATATGGACTTCTTTTCTTTGACAATGGACAATCCTTCTTAATATGTCCTGATTTCTTACATCCAAAGCAGATTGTTTCTTCTTTCTTGCTTTCGTGGATGTCCTTCCTCTTTCGGTTTGATATTTCAAATTTTAAGAATTTTTTGAAGTTTCTGACTAGCAGGACTTGCTCATCACCACTAGATGATTCTTTGTTACAGTCATTGCATGTGACTCTTTTGGCTTGTGCTTTGAAGGCGAAAGACTTTTCCTTGGGGTTTGCTTCTTCAAATTCTTGCAAGTCCAGCTCATGGGTCATTAGCTTGCCCATAAGTGTCTCTAAAGTCATCGTGGTGAGATCGTTTCCTTCTATGATCGATGTTGCCTTCGGGTTCCAATTCTTGGTTAGAGTCCGTGGAATCTTTTTGATCTTCTTATGATTGCTATAATCCTTACCAAGGGATTGTAAATGATTAGTGATATCAAAGAAATGACTAAATATATGTGTAATTGACTCATCGGATTTTATCTTGCATGATTCATACTCCTGTGTTAGTCCGCTGATTTTGGATTCCTTTACATGGAAAGTTCCTTCATGAGTCACCTCAATAAGTCTCCAAATTTGAGAAGACGTAGTACAGGTAGAAACACAATTAAACTCGGTTTTGTCAATTGCACATAATAGTGCATTGATGGCTCGTGCATTTAGACTAGCCTTTGCCTTTTCTTGGTCTGTATATTTATCGTGCAACTTTTCTACTAGATCACCATCAACAAAGATTCTAGCCGGTTTTTGTTAACTGTCTATAACAATCGACCAAAGATTAAAATCAAGAGACTTAAGAAAGAAACTCATTCATGTTTTCTAATATGTGTAGTTCGTTCCATCAAATAGTGGGAGTCTATTTGTGGATTTTCCTTCACCATTGAATATAGATTTCACGACTGCCATATATACTCTCTAAAGTGTTATATTTGAATATAACCTACTCTTATACCAATTGTAGGGCTGTTGAGCCCCTCTAGAGAGGGGGAGGGGTAAATAGAGTGTGTACGTGTGTAGCAAAAATAATCACCAAATAAAATTTAGCAGTTATAAACACTATGGCATATAAGAGATAAGAAATAAATGCAGTAAAGTTAGAAGACAAAGAATCACTCAGTAAACACAACGATCATGTCTCCCTTTGAGAGAACTACTCCAGTCTTGAGTTGTCACGACCCGCACCCTGAAGAGGGGCACGAGCACGTGGTTACATCCAGCCTACGTCGCAGAATCGACGGTAGAACGCCGTATATAGGGTCTGTAAATACTACGACTAAAACAGATAAATGTACCTGTACAGTATATACACTCCGAATGGAGGTGACGTAGCAATACATTCTCAATCTCATATATCAAAACTAAGGTAGATAGCATGGAAAGAACATATGATAGATAAAATAGGAAATGAGTCCAAGATCCACAAGTAGAGCTATACACAAATATCCAGAGTCTCAGAAAATATATAAGATACTACAAACTGAAATGTACTAGCTGGCTCGCAGGCCAGGCAAACCTAACTAAACTATGCTACTCAGGGTGAGCAAAGTCTAGTGGCTCTACCAACAAGCCACGGCCTAAATCTAATCCATCAGACTCAACCCCATAGTAGGTCAAGCAATCAGCCTCTGAATCATCTTTAAAATTTGTCAACGGTATCCTATCAGGAAAATGAGCAAGTATAAACACCAACAGCAGTTCCATATGAATTGAGAAATACTATAAGAGACAACAATAATGAAATATAAGACAATGATATAGGCGACTTGGAAACCATTTGAAAGCCGAGTTACAATCCTTGAACCAAATAAGGACCAGAGTTGTAACCCTTCTTTCAAACATGACTTAGTCTCAAATCATGGTACAGTATAAAGATAGATAGAGCATATGAGTAATGGAATCTTAGCATGGTAAGAAGTACAGAAAGTAAAGCTGAACTGGAATATAAGATACACTAATAAATTTAAAAGGTGATTTGAACTATTAGAGCGATATGTGATCGGCTAGGGAAGCAAGAGATAGTTATCCACTTGGCCCGACAATCCACGGTGTCCTCAACGGAGAGTCATGCCGTCCAACCTGGATAACTGGTAATCGGGTATCTGCTACACCCTACGTGAGGTGAGGGTGGCGCTAGAAAAATATAGTTACAGGGAGGCTTTAATCACATAACCCCTAATAATTCCCCTATCCCCGAATAGTATCACGGATCCGGACATGGCACGTCATGACACAGGGTTCGAGAGCAGGTGGCCAGTCCACTCCCAAATCAATGTCTATATAAGTACAGAAACACAGAAATATCATATACCCATATACAAAGGGAGTCTAGGAATAACATCTCATGACAGGATCAGACGCATACTAGTCCGTGAACCGTCGTGTCGGGAATCAAGAAAAACACTACAACTGAATCGAATATATTAGATATCAAGACAATGAAAGCTATCAGTAAATGTACTCGCCTGTGGTCCTGAGCTGATGAGGTGAACAGACGCTCAGAGTAATCACAGACCTAAAATAAGATACTATGAGTCAAACAGGGCTAAATACTGAAAAAAGGAAACTAATTCAAGTCATGAATGCAAGTCTAAGTCAAAACTAGGTCAATCTAGGTCAAACTGAGTCATACTAGGTCATACTGGTTCATACTAGGTCATACTAGGTCACTGGGAGTCAATCCAAGTCAAACTAGGTCAAACGGGGTCAAAGGTTGACTAACAGTTGACTTTTGGTCAAAAGTCAACTCTGGTCAACTTTGGACAACTCTAGGTCAACCCTAGGTCAAACTAGTCTAATGTTGACCAATTGTTGACTTTCAGTCAACTGGTCAACTCTGGTTTGGTTTTGGTCAAATCGGGTCGCTTAAAGGCTAAGTTTGACTCTCGGTTGACTTTTGGTCAAAAAGGTCAACCGACGTCAAAACTAGTCTATGAGCACCATATTTGATCATTACCAACCAAGGAAATCACGTTCTAGTCCTATCTTAGACTCTAGACTCCAATACCCTATTTTCTAGGTAAACCTATATTACTCTACCAATACCTTACCATGATATCATGAATCTCACATCACTCTAGCACCCACACATATATCACACTCACTCACACACCATACTCTCACATGATATCATACTCTAATAGGCTTCTCTATAGTTCTCCTATTGGTTTAGATATAGGCTATCCTATAGGCACTCACAAACGTATGTGTAGGCTCTCACACACACATAAAACTTCACAAATACACACACACACAGAGGCTATATTGTGGACTGATTTGAGGTTAAAAGGATAGCCACTATGGGTATGTATTGGGCTGGTTTGACAGTGTAAAGGACAGCCAAGTATAGCTAGATGGGGACAGGTTTGAGGTGGTTTAAGGGACTAGATGGGGCTGTCAAAGGGGGTGTTAGTTAGGACTGTTTAGTGGCAAAAGGAGGCAGTAACATGGGTCCAAATGACATCCAAGGGGCAGCCATCTAATAGACTGTAATGGACAGCAAAGGAGGTAAACACCTGGACAGAAATGGACTGTCCAAGTGTTTTTTCTTTGGGACAGCAAAGTGGGGAAAATGTGGACTGAATTTGTGGGCAAATGGGACAACCATATAGGGAAATCTGGACTGATGTTAAGGGCTGGAGTTTGGGCACTTAGGGACTAGTTTAGGGGGTGTATTGGACTGGAAGTGAAATGGTTTTGTGTTGGCCCATTGGTCATATGGTCAAACTGATTTTAATAATTGATCAAACTCTGTTTCGAAATATGAAACTAGTCAGGATATCTCGGACTCTTGGACATGATCAAGAACAGCTATCTACTCAGTTCAAGACCGAAGCACTGTTTGCCTGTTCGAGTCTGTATTTTTTTGAGCAATGTATTTTTTATTTTATTTGAGTTTAGGAATACTTTGTACACCGAGTCGTACTGGCAAATAGGCTATTCCAAAATAATTTCAAAATGTTTTTAAAAATGTCCATAGTTTTAAAAAATATTCTTATTTACAAAAGCTCCAAAAAGGTTTTCAAAATTTCCAAAAACTAATTTTAAATCCATAACCTAACCCTGACAGAATTCGATCAGAGTTCGGCCGGAGTTCGGTTAGTGGCCGTTTTGTTTTTGAATTCCTTGGAACTTGGTCCTCCTGCAGTTGGGGATTTGACCGAGATTTGCTCATTGAGTTCTGCCCGAATTCTGCCCTAATTCTGCCAGAATTCTGTCTTTGGAACTCCTATAAATAGAGAAGGATTTCGATCATTTTAACTCACTCATTCACTTAAAGCTTTCAGTCTTCCAAAGAGTTTTTTCTCGAGCTTTAATTTTCAAATCCCAAGCCAGTTACAATTCTCTAGTCGATTTGCCAGTACGGTGCGGTCTAGAAGTTTCAGAGTGATTGTAATCAGAAGGCTTGATAGAAGAATACCTCTTCACAATTGAAGTTGGACGAGTTCTTCGTATCAAACCTCGCGTTGTAGAAGTTGCAAGGACTTCGTAAGAAAACTTGCAGTTTTTCCAATAGTGGATTCAACTGGTAGCAAGAGTTCTACCGACTGGACTAGTCCTTAACAGAGGGAAACCAGTATACATCGCTGTCTTTGCGTTTGCTTTCTTATCTCTGCCTTTACATTATTTAGTTGTGATTATTATTCTGTGATCTTGCTGCTAACAATTTTTAGTTAGCATTATTCCGCTGCCAACTCTATTCACCCTCTCTAGAGTATTGCGCTTTACGATTTCGTTCCTACAATTGGTATCAGAGCGGGTGTTACAGGTAAAGCAGGGTAACATTGCAATTATTTATTCATTTAACTAATTGTTATATAGATCACAGCACAACACATGACAACTATGAAATTCATAAGTGAAGGCCAGGCCACAAATAGACCTCCACTATTTGATGGTATGAACTATACCTATTGGAAAACACGGATGAGTTTCTTCTTGAAATCACTTGACTTTGATTTATGGTCTATTGTTATTGATGGCTATCAAAAGCCACCTCGTGTAAATGTTGATGGAGTTTTAGTTGAAAAACCCCATAACAGATATACAGAGAAAGAAAAAAAAAGGCCAGTCTTGACGCACGTGCTATTAATGCTTTATTTTGTGCTTTAGACAGAACAGAATTTAACAGGGTGTCTATCTGCACAACTGCTAATGAAGTGTGGAAGCTTCTTGAAGTCACACATGAAGGCACGACTCAAGTCAAAGAATCAAAGGTCAGCAGAC
Organism: Iris pallida; assembly: GCA_029216955.1. Lineage (NCBI taxonomy): Eukaryota > Viridiplantae > Streptophyta > Magnoliopsida > Asparagales > Iridaceae > Iris > Iris pallida. Next base: position 28,614,179 of record JANAVB010016195.1, read on the forward strand.
TTACTCAAGAGTATGAGGTATTCAAGATGAAGCCCAACAAAACAGTTACTCAGATGTTCGAAAGATTCTTGGATATTGTAAATCCTTTGTCCTCCCTAGGCAAAGATTACAGTAACCATAAAAAGATTCGCAAACTCCTGCGAGCACTTACTAAGAACTGGATTCCAAAGGCTACTACGATCATTGAAGGGAACGACCTCACAACTATATCCCTCGAAGTACTCATGGGTAATCTACTCACTCATGAACTGGAGCTACAAGATATTGAAGAGCCTGCACCAAAGGAGAAGACGATCGCTTTCAAGGCTCAGCACAGAAAAGCTGCTGAAGGTGATTCAGACAGCAGTGAATCTGATACTGAAGATCAAGCACTCATAGCAAGGAAATTCAAAAGATTCATGAGATATGAGAAGAAATCCAAAGAAAACAATAGCAGCAACAACTGGTATCAAGATGATGCTGTCTGCTATGACTGCAAGAAGAAGGGACATATGAAGAAGGATTGTCCTACAAACTCATCATCAAGCAAGAAGAGCAACAGGTATGAGAAAGGGAACCTGAAAAGATCAACATCTCGGAGATATGCCAACACCAGCATATGGCATGAAAGTGAAGCCAGCAACTCAGAAGATGAACAATCAGAAGACGCTACAAATGTATGCTTTATGGCATCCGATCAGGTACTCTCTGAACCTGTAGTTGATACATATGATGACTTCACCTTTGAGCAATTAGGAGATGCCTTCAGTGAACTGATAAGTGATTACAGGAAACTGTGTAGCAAATATCAGACCTCTAAGAAGGTACTCAAAGAGTACAAAGGTGAAATAGGAAGACTTACCGACCAACTAGCTGAGGTTAGAAATAATGTTAGTGAGTCTGGTGAGCTTTCACCTATCAAGCTCTTATTACACGAGACTACCAATTCATCTGAAGAGAAAGACAAGGTTATTGACCAACTGAAAGAAGAACTTTCTAAAGAGAAGAAAAGTCTTCAATGTGCAGAAGTCAGAATGGAAGCACTCACTTCTGACTATTCTAAGTTGTATGATACTTCCAAAAGATTGGAAATTAGGTTAGGAAAACAGCCTGAGACTGCTGCTTCCTACCCTAACACGTGTCACTTACCGAATAATCAAAACATTCCCAAACCAAACACTGTCAGACCTAACCTTATCAAACCTTTACCCCAAAAGGTTAAGCCCAAACAGGATTATAGGTATGCTTTCTTCTATACTAGAAAATCTAAACCTACCAACCATGCACACCACTCAGCTTTCAACACTCAACATGCACAATGTCATTATTGTGGCCTCATTGGTCATATTTCTCCTGCATGTAGAATCAGAAAGCTTGTTGATTTAAATATTTATGCATTGATACCAAAAGCTAACATTTCAGGACCCTACAAGAAATGGGTACCAAAAGTTTCATCTGCAAACTATTTTGTAGGTGGAACACCTTTCACATGCTAAAAGCAAATGGATCCTCGACAGCGGTTGTTCACGGCATATGACCGGTGACGCTACATTATTTGCAACACTGTTCAAGAAGAAGAAGGAAGGCAATGTCTCCTTCGGTAACAACTTGAAAGGGTATACCATTGGCATCGGTGATGTTGGTAGATCTCCCTATCCTGTGATTAAGGATGTCTGTCTGGTTACCGAGTTGAAACATAATCTACTCAGCATAAGTCATTTAGCTGATCATGGTTATGGCATCAACTTTGGCAAAGACAAATGTACTATAGTTGATAGCTCAACTGGTAGTACTATCTTTGAAGGTATCAGGGAAGACAACATATATGTTTTCTATTTGTTGGAAGAAACTAACATTTCAGGTAGATGCTTAATGGCTAAAAGTGATGAGAGTCATATGTGGCATATGAGACTCGGTCACGCAAATATAGACACAATCTCAAGATTATCTACGAAGAAGCTAGTACGCGGTTTACCGGACATAACATTCAAGAAGGATTCGGTATGCAGCCAATGTGAAAAGAACAGAGCTACCAGATCCATATTCAAGTCAGTAAACGCAGTATGTACTACTAGACCTCTACAATTGCTACATATGGACTTATTTGGTCCTAGCAGAGTTGTTAGCCTCGGAGGTAAGCTTTATGCTTTTGTAATTGTAGATGATTACTCTAGATACACGTGGGTATACTTTTTGACACGCACGAATGATACATTATTCGAATTTGTCACCTTTTGTAAGAAAGTACAGAATGAAAAAGGTTACATGATCATTCGTATTAGAAGCGATCATGGAGGCGAATTCGAGAATGCAGAGTTTGAGCAATTTTTTGACACACACAGTTTTGTATACGAGTTCTCCTGCCCTAGGACTCCACAACAAAATAGAGTTGTGGAACGTAAGAACAGAACTCTATCCGAAATGGCCAGAGTAATGTTAAACCAGTTTAGTCTATCCAAATATTTCTGGGCTGAAGCTGTCAATACAGCTTGTTTTGTTCTCAATAGAGTTCTAATTCGACCCAAATCGAAGAAGACTCCATTTGAGTTATGGTTTGATAGAATTCCATCAGTTTCATATTTTAGTATATTTGGTTGTAAATGCTTTATTCTTAATACAAAAGACAACTTAGGAAAGTTTGACGAAAAGGCCGATGAAGGTATATTTTTAGGTTATGCGGCCAAGAGCAAAGGATACAGAGTCTTCAACAAACGAACTATGATGATCGAAGAATCAATCAACGTTACCTTTGATGAATTGAATCAAATGACTATCGATGACAATGACGAAGATCTAACTGTACCAAGCTCAATACCAGCTGTCACGACCCGATCCCAATAATCTGGGTCTAGTCGGATCATGCCCAGCCTGCACCGTTGTTGAGACGGCGGCAGTAAGCTGTTCAGTAGCAGGTAACCATACAACAACACTATAATTTGTCATAACTCAATATCAGAATTAAACTTTATTAAACTGAAATTTAAATATAATGAAAATTGTTCTGAAGGGAAAGTACAGAATTTTGGAACAAACAAAATACAGAAAATGGAAAATCTATCTATCAGCCTCAGTTCCATCGTCCTCCTGCGGGGACTCTGGCAGCACAACGGGGTACAACTCAGGGTCGTAATAGCTGTTGTAACACAGCTCAGCATCCTCAACATCGCCTAAAAATATATCTCCAGTCAGGAGGGAGCAAAGTACAATTCATGCTAATTAAGCAGTTAAATAAGAAATAGAATCATGCAGTTCTAAACAGTTTTTAAAACAGGTTTGTTACAGTAGAAAACAGTGATTTGAACAGGTAATGACATATGACCGGCTTGGGTTTGTTACAGGAGGGATAATGGGTTTTGTTACAGTAGTGGTCATAATCATTACGCTATTCCCCAGTCCCCAGTAGTTACAGTACAGTACTCTCGGAGAGAGTTTCGTGTTTGAGTCGTGGTTTAGACATGCAGTAAAACGATTAAGTAAATAACTGTAAACTAACATAAACTATACTTGCCTCAGGAAAATGACTGGAGAGGTGGACGACTCCGAGACGGGAAGTTTAGAGTTGTCTTCGAATTCCTACATTCGAGAAATTGACTCAGCTGTCAGGTTTACCAACTTAGCTATGCTAGTTGTAATCTCTATTTGCGTCCTAGTCCAATTTTAGTTTTTTAATTAATTAAACACAGAAAAACACGTTTATTAAGTGCGTTGATTTAATACGAGGGAAAACGATTTTAACTTTGAATTTTGGGAAAACAACGTCGCTGCTAGGTTATTTATGAAAACTTGGTAATTTTTATAAAATATAATATAAAACTAATTTTCTTATTTTAGTGAGAAATACGTGATTTTTATTTAATATTAAACTCGTCAATTTTAAGTGAGAAAATAATAGTTAATTTTATACGAAAAATACTTTTTAATCATTTTAATTCTCAACGAAGCTCAGCACTAGCTGATCCTCCTAGAGAAGATACAGGAACCAGCTACCTTCAGAGTCTGCCAAAAAGATTAAAATTTACGGCTGATCTTCCAAAGGATTTGGTAATTGGTGATATTACCAAAGGTGTAAGTACTCGTACATCCAGTAGAGATATTGTTTCTAGTGTTGCATTCATTTCACAGCTAGAACCCAAAACTATTGATGAAGCATGTAGTGATAGTTTTTGGATAGATGCTATGCAAGAGGAATTAAACCAATTTGAACGGAATCAAGTTTGGGAACTTGTTCCCAAGCTTATTGATCATCCAGTCATTGGCACCCGTTGGGTATTCCGAAATAAACTTAATGAGAATGGTTTAGTGACTCGTAATAAGGCTCGACTCGTAGCTCAAGGATACAATCAGGAAGAAGGTATCGACTCGATGAGACTTATGCCCCAGTTGCGAGATTAGCATCCATGTTATGTGCATTTGTATTTTTTATAATTTCAAATTATTTCAAATGGATGTCAAGAGTGCATTTTTAAATGGTTTTATAAAAGAAGAAGTTTTTGTAGCACAACCTCCAGGTTTCACAGATTTTAAAAACCCTGATCATGTTTTCAAGTTGAAGAAAGCTTTATACGGTTTAACAGAAGCCCCTCGTGCTAGGTATGATCGTCTAAGCTCCTTCCTACTTGACAACGATTTTTCAAAAGGCAAGGTTGACACTACACCTTTTATTAAGTCTTTTAATGGTAAGCTTCTCTTAATACAAGTCTATGTTGATGATATTATATTTGGATCTACTGATGAATCTCTGTGTCAAGAATTATATAAGTGTATGCAGAATGAGTTTGAGATGAGCATGATGGGAGAGCTAAAATTCTTTCTCGGACTGCAAATCAAACAAACTGACAATGGGACATTCATAAATCAAGCCAAGTACACAGAAGATTTACTAAAGAAGTTTGATCTGGATAATGTCAAACCGATTAGCACTCCGATGGCAACTTCAACAAAGCTTGATATTGATGAACAAGGCAAACCGGTCGACACACGTAAGTATCGAGGTGTGATCGGTAGTTTACTTTATTTAACTGCTAGTCGTCCAGATATTATGTTTAGTGTTTGCCTGTGTGCACATTTTCAAGCTAATCCAAAGGAATCACATCTGTGCGCAGTTAAGCGTATCTTTCGATACCTTAAGGGCACTTCTTCTGTAGGCTTATGGTATCCCAAAATTAAGTCCTTTGACCTTATTGGTTGCTCGGATGCAGATTTTGCTGGATGCAAAGTTGATAGAAAAAGTACCAGCGGCACATGTTATTTCTTAGGCAAGGCTTTAGTCTCATGGTTTAGTAAAAAGCAAAATTCTGTAGCCCTATCAACAATAGAGGCTGAGTATATCGCCGCAGGACGTTGTTGTGCCTAGATTTTGTGGATGAAACAAACCTTAGAAGACTATGATTTATTTTACACACACATTTCTATTTTCTGTGACAACACGAGCACAATTAATTTGACTAAGAGTCCAGTATGTCACTCTCGTACTAAGCATATCGAGATTCGACATCATTTTCTTAGAGATCATCATCAAAATGGAGATATTGACCTTGTGTACATAGATACTGAGAATCAATTAGCTGACATCTTCACAAAACCTCTAGCAGACGATCGTTTCAATTATTTACGTCGAGAATTAGGAATTTTGGACGTCAATAATATTAATTAATTTTGTATTATGATTTTATTTCAATAAACAAAAAACTGTGTTAGAGACAAGCCAATAAAGAGTCTGTCTGTCACCACAACTACGGTTGAAGCGAAGCGGTACTTAAGAGTTCCCCAGTGAACCTCTACCAGCTGGAACAGTACTCCTACAACTAATCTAAGACAGTCGCTGTGTAACGATATTTAATCTATAAAATAACATTAATTATATTAATTGAATGTTGAAATTACTAATCTTTGAATTAAATCTTTGAAATGAGTCAATGAAAAAGAAAGTGTTCCAAACCAACCCCAGGCGAATTCGGCCAGAATTCGGACCGAATTCGGCCCGAGTTCGGTTAAAGGTATCTGGTTATATAACCAGAACCCGAGAGCCTTTCTTCTTTATTGCTTCTAAACACCACCATCACAGCAACAGCAGCCGCGCGAGAGCCCTCAAACCCTAGTTCTTCACCACTCCGTTTCTCCCTATCTACGTGGTGAAATCCATCCAAATTTTGGATTCGTGCGGAGATCGTTATCCTCTACAACATACTTGAATCTCGGGAGGTATTGTAGAAGCATGGAAAATATCAGAATGATGGTCTATGCGGCGTCTATGCGGCTCGGAACAGGAGAACCTCATACGGCTCATACAGGGGCAGTCCCATGCGGTTCAGAGAGACTCTCAGTCTCATGCGGCTCGGGGCAGGAGAATCCATATGGCTTACATAGGGACAGTCCCATGCGGTTCAAAGAGTCTCCCAGCCTCATCCGGCTCGGAAGTACATGCGGCTCACATACGACCAACAGAGATATACGGCTCGATCAACACCACATGTCCCCGTGGGATCCCTTCACACAGCGGGCCATCGAGTAATGGCCTTATTTAATGCTCTGCCATAATTTGACAGCTGATGGCTCTGACATAAAGCGCCATGATGGTCCTGTCATAACGATAGATGCTTCGGGAACAGAAGAAAATCTCTGATACGAACCAAGATTGCCACGTGGCTACTCCCATGCGGCTCAATTGAAGAACAGCTTCATGCGGCTGGCAGGAATCATCTTCCTGCGGCTCACCAAGAAATCATCCCATGCGGCTCGCAAGTACTATACCTATGCGGCCCACTGATACGCTGTCTCATGCGATTCGTGGATATCATGCGGCTCTGGCAGGGTCCACCATTAAGACACGTGGCAGAGATTCAATTGCCCCCATGACTTGACAGCTGGTAGCAGGGTGATTATGGGATACGTGATAAAAAATCAATCAGAGATTTACCAGATCCCAATAACCATATTTAACGTTATCCTCATAATTAATGAGATCAGGTCATATAATTCATGATCAAGCCAATGGGACACGTGGTGAGAGATCCAAGCTTGACACAACCAATCATGAAGATTTAAATCAATCAGCATTAATCACTCACAGGATTCAATACTATCCACGTTTATGGCCCAGATCCTTCACTCTTAAGACTAATGGTCCAGATTGATTAAAAGATCAGGCCGTCGCCACTTCGAGAAATGGGCAATCATCCAAACCCTAATGATGCCCCCACTCCTATAAATAAGCAAGGTGCCATTCCCTTAAAAAAGAAAAAAAGAAGAGATAGACAGAGAGAGCGTCCTCCCTAATAATCAGAGAGAAAATACACAGAGAAAGAGAGAAGTCAGAAGAGCAATACGAGGAGAGCAAGAAGAGCATTTCTTCATCAACGCCAACCATCTCGTCACAGGAGTCAAGGCTGCATACCGATCGTCCAAGGAGTAAGGCAGGGCTGCCGTCGCCTTTCCGAGCCTCTATCGTCATCCCCCAGAATCTAAAATAAATAATTGTACTTAGATTGCTGTACCTAGTGTTTTCCATAAATAAATTCACTTTATTTATTTTGTATCTGAGAAAATTACAACTGTAGGAATCTAATCTAGAAGACGATTACTTTATCCCTTGGACGATGCGATGAAGAATACTCGAACTTTGAAGAACTTGGACAGCAACTGGGCAATCTCTCTGTTCTCTCTGAAATTGACTCTAGTCTCTGATGAAGATGAAGAAACTCTCTTTTATAGAGTTCAGGATAACTGTCCTTAAGCATACGCTCAGGTAGTTACTTGACGTGTGCATAACTGCAGGGACGCATGGCAAATTCTGATGGAGACACATTAGCGTGCGGTTGAAAGTAGGAGAGCGTGTTCAGGAGAGATTGATGGCATGGATGCCACGTTGCATAACTTCTGAAGAAGTGGATAATTGAGTACAGGACACGTGAAAATGTGTGTTAACTGCTCGTTGAAAACCATTCTGGACATAACTGCTGTGATACGCTGCTTTAGAAGAAGAGTCATACGCTAGCTTGGAAGGCACATGTCTTGCATACGCTTACTTGGACAGCGTAGAACCATATAAAGTTGATACGCTCACTTGGTCATCAAGGAGTCGTATGGAGTTCATACGCTCACTTGACTGAACAAGAGTCGTATGCTCACTTGATGAGGAAGGAATCGTATAGACTTCATACGCTCACAGGAGAAGGAAGGAGTCGTATAGACTTCATACGCTCACTGGAGAAATGGCCACGTGGCCATCATCAATCTTCTCTGATACGCCATATCTTCTAATAACTGTCAAAAGATTTTCTCGAGCGTCGTGACTACAGATATGACGGCTGACAGACTGTCAGTAATAATAACTTTGCATTAATGATCTGCTGAGCTGTCCTCGTAAAAGACAAAACCAACTCTTCGAAATCCTATACGACGGTTGCTCTTTTCATGACAACTATCTTTGCACGAAAGACGAGACGTCAGATTCATTCTTCATTTAATATATGCTGTGCTGCCACTTTAAGAAGAAATAATAAAATATCCACTAAGCATATGGCTTTTGATAAGCGTATGGCCTTGAGCGTATGGATTAAAATGACAGCGTGTCATAATTTTCCACATCCTACAAGACCCCCTTCAAAGTTTTCGAACTTTATGAGTTTCAAAAGTTCGAAATTACTTTGAATAAAAAGTGGGAATGAGTCTTGACACGCTGGCATTAAGTCTGTTTATGCAAAAATGAACTTATTAAATGTCATGATGACTCTTCATTTTTCGAGACTGATTGAATCTGATTTATGGAGGAATATGAACCGCCAGCAAGCTTTGTTATATAAACTGAGAAAATTCAGTTTTTGACATTCATTTCTTGTAACCATGACTCCAAAGGAAGCGGCTGAAGAAGAAGCACGAAAATTAGGTTTCTGTGCCCATGGTGACCCCACCTTTGGGGGCAAAGAACCGGAGCCCTTCGTCATCGAGTTCAAAGATGACCCCATGCAGTTAGCCAAGAATTTCTTGGGCTACTTCGGTCTGGACGGCTCCTCTTCTTCTGATGGGCGGAGCCTCGCAGAGAAGCGTGAAATGCTCGCTGCTCTGTTGCACCGCATGGGGGTCCAAAGCGTAGAAGAATTAGGCGTCAAACTTAGCCGCTCTGGAAAATAGAGCGTGACTTTGTTGCACCCCTTTCTTTCCATCTTTTTTTTTATTTTGTAAGGCCATCAGTGCCTTAATGAAATGAATATTCAAGAATTCTCTGTTTAGTACAAATTTGTGTTGAAAACTAACGTGCACCAATGAATAACTGTAGATTACGCTGTAGGTTACGCTGTCTTCCAGTTTATAGATTATGCTAAATAGCGTGCATCAATAAATAGCTGTAGGTTACGTTGTCTTCCAATGTTGTAAGTTACATTGGATAGCGTACATCAATGAATAGCATGCACCAATGAATAGCTGTAGGTTACGCTGTCTTCCAATGTTGTGGAAAGCACTCTTTGAATATTTCCAAGGCTGTGCTGGTTTCTAAAGTACACGTGACACTCATTGCATATTTTATGAGCGTTATTTGTGGATCTTTTCCAAGAATAGACTTACGCTCCATACTTTAAAATAGACAGAAGAGTTTCATAGAACTCATCCCCATCTTCTTTTTCTTCTTCTCTTCTCTGAGAATGAACGTTTCACTCTCAAATCGAAAAGCAAATGCTTCTAAATGTTCGAATTCTGAGCAATATGTCAGACATCAGTTTGCCAACTCTTAGCGCCAAACTTGAAAGTAAGTCCGGCATAATACACGTACTGTTTTTGCTGTTGAAAATAAGCTTTCTGTCTCTGAGCGTGCTTGACCAACCAGTGCGTTTCATATGATATTTCTGTTGATTTAATTCTTTTCTTCATGCTGTTTTCCGCAGAAACTTGGCTAAAGATTTTCTTCAAAACTGGCATTGGTGATGTGGATGCTGTAGAGAATGTCCTTCTGACACCAACATCAGGGAGCTCATACGCCTTTGATGCGTAAATCAGACAACTCAGAACTCTCCGTGGGATAGAAGGGTCTTCCTCAGATGGTAGGAAGAGCCTTTATACACGAGAGTTGGATGGTGGAGTCAACTCTACTACCGAGAAATCGGGTAGTAGAGTTCCTTTCACGGGAGAACTAGGAATTGTATCCCAAGGTTGGATACATTCCTGTTTCCTCTGAAAGGTAGCTCCTAATCCACCAGTTGTATTGGCAGCACCACGACTTCGGGCTGCCACACTCTGTGGTTCTCCTCTCGTCTGAGAGAGAAGACCAGAGTTTGATTCTTGCTGATCTGGTCATAACTGAGATCCAGACAGTCAGGAATTGCAACCAACAACGAACCTGACGGAGAAGGTCCGACGGAGAAGATCCAAAGAAGAAGATAGATCTCTATTAGGTTATTGTTGTGGTGTAGAATGAAAATCCAAGATTGTAATAGATTTCCATTATGATTTGTAAGAAAGTCTAAGAAAATGTAATAGACTTTTTATGGTGAAATGGGAATGGAAATGACAATTCTTCTATGCTCAATGATTTGTATTTGTGGATGAATTGTAGACATGATATATAATGAAATCTTCTTTTCCGTTCTAGAGTATATGATATTATCAGAGGTATTATGGACGTGATAATATGTAGGAACTCAAAAAGAAAAATAGATTGATTTCTATGCAGAGGTAAATAAAAAAAAATGACAAATGAATAAGTAGATTCGGAATTGATTCAGAGGTTATGAAAACATGATCACTAACAAATCCCCACTTAATGAATTGATAGAAGATTATGAACGGACGAACCGTTAGATGAATGAACGGATGAACCATCGGATGAACGTAATAAATGAACTGATGAAATGAATCTCGGGAAAGAATACGTCCCTTCGATCTTTGTAACCATATGCCTATAAATAGAGCATATATTTGAGTAGAAGGATCACACATCATCCTCTTTTATCCACAATGTCTTCTGAAAAGAATACAAAGAAGGCTGAAGTCGTCTCCGAAGTTACTGAAGGTGCTAAAGAACATCTACCTCCACAGAAGAAGGAAATGGGCGAAAGCTCGTCTACTCCCAAGCCGCCGAGAGATATCCTGGACTTCCTGGTCGAACCAGGAGAAACCGAAGAAGAAGAAGCAATGAGGCTGGCTGCCTGTCAGTTCTTGGTGCGGTCAGGAAAAGATGTATTCAATTCTTTTGCTGATTATGTATGTGGCCCTCGTCCCAAATATGAGAGGGATGACAGTGATCTTCCATGATGATGTACTCTTTTTCTTGAAGAATTTGTCTCAAAATAAACTCTGTTTAAGGAAACTTTGTTTACGATGTATCCTTCCCACTTTACATCAATTTTGCCTTTATTCACTGATCTTTAGACTCAGAAATCAGAAGGACTAAATATCAAAATATGATATTGAGATAGAAAATTCAGAGGTAATATGGACATGATTTTTTATTCAAGATCTTTATTAAAACCCCTGGGGATCTAATAAAACGAAATATCAAATTCTCTGGGAAGATGATACATGGTGGAATATCAATTTCCTTTGGGGATAACGATATCGAAATAACTTTTGTAAAGAAGAATTAATTTTGATTTCATATTTGCTGGGGAATGATGAAAATATTATACATAATATTTCTTTAAGAATTTGCCATTGATAGGCATCATCATGACTTTCCCATCCATAGAGGCAAGCTGGTATGCTCCGTTAGAGAAGACTTTGTTTACTACAAATGGGCCTTCCCATTTCGCATCAAATTTGCCTTTGCTCATATGTGTCATGGTCATAGGACGTTTGACAGTAAGGACCAGTTCTCCCTTCTGATATGCTCTGACTTTGACTTTCCGGTTAAAAGCTTTTGAGATTCGGGCCTGATACAGCTCGATATTTTGTTGAGCATACAATCGTTTTTCATCTAGAGCTTCCAACTCTTGAAGTCGAAGACGATCATTGTTTTCTGTTGTCAATTCATTGGAGATTGCAATTCTCAGAGAAGAAATCTGGATCTCAAGGGGAAGAACAGCTTTACACCCATATACTAAAGAGAAAGGTGTACATCCAGTCGCATTGCGAACTGTGGTGCGGTAGGCCCATAAACATTCACCAAGCTTCTCGCTCCAGTTGCGTTTGTTGGAAGAAACGAACTTTTTCAAGAGTTTAATGATTGTTTTATTAAAAGCTTCTGCCAATCCATTAGCTGCTGGATTATATGCTGTAGAAGCTAAATTATTAATCCGATGATCGTTGCAGAATCGAATAAATTTTTGACTGACGAACTGCGGTCCGTTATCATGGATAATACGCCGAGGAACACCAAATCGATAGATAACATGATGTTTGACGAAGTTGATAACACTAGAAGTTTTAACTTCAGATAACGGGATTACTTCAGCCCATTTGGAAAAGTAATCGGTTAAAAATAAACCGATGTCCTCTTGATGATGGTGGGTTGATGGGACCAATGACGTCCATGCCCCAAGCTTCAAAGGGCCATGATGCCGCTGTTGGATGTAAGAACTCTGACGGTTGATGGATAAAGTCTGCATGAATTTGACAGGCTTTACATTTCCGAGCATATTGAATAGCGTCAGCCACCATCGTGGGCCAATAATAACCCATACGTCGGATACGCTCTTGAAGTTTAGGACCTGGTTGATAAGCTCCGCAAACACCATCATGTGCTTCACGGATTATCTGTTGTGTTTCTTCACCAGCAATGCATCGGAGGAGAAGACCATCGTAAGACCGACGATATAATGTTTTCATCGTATGATTATAATAAAATATGAGAGATCGACGTCGAATAGACGCTGCTTCACTCGGATTATCAGAAAGTATATCATACAAAACAAAATCTATAAACGGGCGTCTCCAGTCTTCAATTATGGCTTCTGTTTCATTAGAAAAGACATTCCATAGTAGAATCAGAGGAAGACAAGGACATTTTGTCAAACTTTAATCCAGCATCAAGGTTGAGAGAACTTTGTCTGGTTTCTGAGGAAAAGCCAAAGCCAAATTATTCTCAACACAGAATAGTTCTCGGTTATAAACCACTATCACTTGCTGACGTCTGATTGGTATAGCTAATACAGCAGCAAGATTAGCTAAAGCATCAGCTTCTGCATTATAGGCTCGTCGAACATGTTCAATAAAGAAACCTTCAAAAGATGAAGCTATAGAGAGTGCTGCTCGATGATAAGGTATCAAATCCTGGTGACGAACTTCATACGTTCCTCTGATCTGATTGACAATAAGCTTGGAGTCTCCATAAACTTCTAAATATTGAATATCTAGATGTTTAGCAAGTTGAAGACCAATGAGTAATGCATTGTATTCGGCTATATTGTTTGAACATGATTGATCTAGAGAATAAGCCCTCTGAATAGTTAGTCCTTCTGGGGATACAAGAACAATCCCAACTCCAGCAACAATATCGCCGTTAGGACCTATTCTAGATGCTCCATCAAAGAATAGACGCCAGGTAGGAATTTCTTCCGAAATCAGATTTGAATCCAAGACTTCATCAGGAATCTCATCATATAATTTAGAATCTTCTAGAATTGCATGAGCAGCCAGAAAATCAGCAAGAGCCTGTCCTTTAACTGACTTCTGAGGAATATAATGCATATCGTATTGAGCTAATAAGATTCCCCAATTAGCTAGTCTGGAGTTGAGAATACCAGATTTCTTCATCATAATCCTGATGGGATTCACTCTAGAAATGACGTGAATCATTTGACCGATAATATAATGTCGCGTTTTCTGAACAACAAATATTAATGCTAGGCATTCTTTCTTGATTGGAGAATAACGCGGTTCAGCACCCGTCATTGTACGACTGAGATAATAAATAGCCTGTTCATGGCCATCTTTATTTTTCTGGGCAAGTAATGCACCAAGAGAATGATCCATGGCTCGAACATATAGAAGGAATGGTATTCCCGAGACGAAAGGTACCAAAACTGGAGGGTTCATGAGATACTGTTTAATATCGTCAAATGCTTTTTGACATTCTTCATTCCAGACGAAAGATACACCTTTCTTCAGAAGTTTGTTGAATGGTCTACAGCGTCCTGATAAGTTAGAAATGAATCTCCTGATATAAGCAATTCTTTCTTGAAATCCTCGTAGCTCTTTTAAGGTGCGTGGAGGACGCATCTCTTGAATGGCTTTGATCTTCTCGGGATCCACGTGTATACCTTTAGCGGTAATGACGAAGCCGAGAAATTTACCACTAGAGACGCCCAGGAAGGACTTAGTAGGGTTCATTTTAAGTTGATGCCGACGCATTAAATCAAAGATAGTCTTCAAATCTTGGATATGATCCTCCTTTCGTCGACTTTTGACTGCAATATCATCAACATAGCATTCGACTATTTTTTGGAGATGTTTGCGAAATATAGTGCTCATTGCTCGCTGATATGTTGCTCCTGCATTCTTGAGACCAAACGGCATCACTGTATAACAGTATGTACCGATCGGCGTTCTGAAGGAAGTGTGTTTTTCATCATCTGGAAACATTTTGATCTGGTTGTATCCCGAATACCCATCCATAAATGACATTCGTTCGAAACCACATGTGTTGTTGATCATGACATCAGTAATTGGAAGAGAAAACTCGTCTTTAGGACAAGCCGCATTGAGATCACGAAAGTCTATACAGACCCGGATTTTGCCAATCTTTTTAAGGACAGGAACGATGTTAGCCACCCATTCAGGATATTGTTCCTCTCGAATAAATCCAGAAGCCATAAGCTTGTTGACTTCAGCTTCAATTGCATCCATGATGTCTGGACGAAATCGTCGCTGTTATTGTTTGACCGGTTTAGCATTTGGCATGATATTGAGTTTGTGCATTGCAATCTTCGGATCTAGTCCTGGCATATTTTTGTAACTCCAGGCAAAGACATCGATATAATCACGAATAAGCTTGATCATGTCTTGCTTATCTGTTTCTAAAAGACTTTCACTGATGAATATTGGTTTAGGAGAACCTTCTTCACCAACATCAATTTGGATCAGTTTATCTTCAGTAGGAGGTTCTCTCTGCTCGAACCTGAATTCCCATTGATTATCTAATCTTTGAGCCCATTGTTCCGATTCGGGTGATATTTCAAAATCATCCTCATCTTCATCATTTTCCTGCGGGCCATCAACAGAGACCATATTGATGGATAGAATAGAACGATGGAGATCGCCAATACTCGTGTCAGAATCCCAAGAGAAGGAATCAGAAGACACAGATCGTTCGTCTTCATCGGATTTTGAATCTTCATGGACGATGTTGATAAATGAGGTAGGAGCAATGTAACCTAAACCACATTTTGTCCTTTCGTATTTTAATGGAGGAATTCGAACAGGCATTCTTCTTCCTTTTCCATTATTGAGACTGGTTCTAAAGTCATAACCCATATTCTTGATAATATTTTTGGATTGTTGACTGTAGTGACGCAGTTGTAACCTTCCAGTATCATCGTTTATGTTATCTTCTTCCAAATTAGGAGGATTCTGGGGTCCTTTATAAAAGAAGATTGGATTTTCTCCCTTTTTTCTAGCAGGGACCACGAAGTATGATTTTTGTATGGATTCCAATGATACGTCTGTATGAAGAGTTTGAACAACCCCTATAGTTAGTGACTCTAAGCTATCTAGCAATTGTAAATAACTTTGTACATGATTACAGACATCAATATACTGCAAAGGAGATGCTTCATTAATATTAAATACTGTATTTACAATAGAAGGCTGAGCCTTATCAGACTTAGTCAAATTAATGACAAAAGGGAGAGAGGAAGAGCGATCAGAAGTTTTGTTTCGATTAAGATCGATAACAAAAGGCTCATAAGAGGTGAGCTCCCTTAAAGAAGATCGTGGATAAGTAGTACGTCCACTGACTGGAATGACTAGAGTATCTGGTCTAGCCTGAGAAGGTGGAGGGGGAGTAGTACGTCCACTGACAGGAATTATCAGTGAGCCTTGTGGAGCTTGGGAAGACGGTACAGTAGTATGTCCACTGACAGGAATTATCAGTGAACCTTGTGAAGCCTGAGCAGGTGATGAAGTAATACGTCCACTAACAGGAATTATCAGTGAACCTTCTTCAGATGATTTAACAGACTGTGGAGGAGTGATACGCCCTTTTACAGGAATAACAAAAGTGCCAACTTTTGCTATCTCATCATCATTATCCATAGCTTGCAAGACTTTTGAGTATTCATCTTTGTACATGCGAGCGTCATTGAAGTAAGCTTCAACTCCTTTGAATGGATAGAGATCTGCAACCTCCTTTTGAACTTCTCCATTATCATCAACATATTTGAAACACTGATGAAGGGTCGAAGGAACGACATTATGTTCATGCAAGAATGGTCTCCCCAACAGAGCATTGTATGAGCAA
The DNA here is from genome assembly GCA_029216955.1 of Iris pallida. NCBI lineage: Eukaryota > Viridiplantae > Streptophyta > Magnoliopsida > Asparagales > Iridaceae > Iris > Iris pallida. The sequence goes on from JANAVB010016195.1 coordinate 28,630,545, forward strand.
CCATGATTGTCAATGATGTAAAAAGTAACTTTAGTGCGAAGATCGCCTATTTGAAATTTGAGGCAAATCTTGCCCAAAGGCTCACTTTTTCCTTGATTGAATCCCAAGATGGTAGTGATAGTGCTGGAAAGACTATGCACAGGTATCTTCAGTGCATCTAGCATAGCTTTTGGCATAATACTGAGAGCAGATCCTGGATCAATCAAGAGACGATCAACCTTCATAGAATCAATATATCCTGTATGAAATAAAGGACGGTCATGTCGATTATCCTCTAGCAGCATATCGTCCTGCGTAAAGGTAATATTTGGAATAAATTCCAATACATTATGGTAATGAGAAACATATTCTGTTTCTAGCTTCTTGAGAAGAGTTAGGCAGGTTTCTGCTTACAGCAGTGCTTCACTTAGAGTTTCTCGAGTCTCTTTAGAGAGGCGTAAGAGCTCGAAGATTGATAATTTAGCTGGGGTATTGGCTAGTTGAGCCAATATATCAAAATTATAAGGCCTTTCAAGTCCTGTAGGAGATGACTTCTTCAATGGTTTGTCGAAGCGGACTTGTTGTTTGCCTTTGTCAGCTGCTGTTGGTTTAGAAGGAACTGTCTCAACAGGAACATTTAAAGGCTCTTCAGTAGAGACTGGAGTTGGAGCTGGAACCGGAGGGACATCAGAAGTTTCTTCAGGAACTTCAGCATAATCTTTCAGATATATTTTTTCTGACCGAGTTCCAGCATGAACTTCAACTTCAAATTCTGGTTCAGGGTCTATGGAAACCATGTTACAATTCTTTATCTTGCTCTTGGTTCTTTTATGTTTGATGAGAGCTTCATTCCAGAAACCAAGACCAACACGAGATTGATTATGTCTCATAGTGATAGCTAAAGGTGCTCGAAGTCCCTTGCCTGAGTTCAAACCAGGAGCAGTGGCTAGATCATAACCCATCTTTGCCATCAATTCACGAGATTGTGAACTGTATAGATGAAAAGTAGGCTTATATCTATCTTCAAATTGAGGTACAGATTTTGTCTCCGTAGGGAGTGAATTTCCTGCCGAGATGAAAGTAGAAGTTAGATAAAAATCGGGTGTGAAACTAGAAGTCACATTGCATGACTTAATTTTTCTGAGCTTCTTTTTAGATGAGGGAGTCTTCCGAAGAGAAGAGGAAGATGTCTCAAACTCCGTCATTAAATCTGGGTGAATCCACATGATCTCTCCCTTCTTGGTTGTGACAGGAACAAGTCCGTCATTCTGTGCTGGTGGGATGTTTACAACTTCGAGAGTTGCTTTGGGGATAGGAACAATCCCACTTTCTACCATTAAGGGAGGGAAGTCACCGAACTGCATTGAAATTACATTTGCTGTGACTGTTTTGTCTTTGGGTGTTAATGTCACAGCTCCTGATTTAATCATCTCTTGAATCTTCCCTTTTAATACATAGCAAGACCGGATTGTATGACCCAGCATTCTATGATACGGACAGTATTTTGGATGATCTGTCTTATTGGCTTCATCAGGCTTTTTAATTTCTGGCAATTGAATCTTATTACCTTTGAACAAGCATTCAAAGATACCCTGAACATCATCATCGTCGAAAGAATATTCTTCCTTCGGCTGAGGAGGTCTCTGTTGTTGATTTGTTGGAGCTGGAGTAGCTTGGGTAGTCTTTACCTCTTGACTACTGCTTTGGAGATTGACTTCAAGAGCTTCTTTCCCTTTGCGATTGTTGGGTCGAGTATTATTGCTAGCACTCTGATTTGATTCCTTGGGAGCCATTTGTACCCCAGACCCTTGAAGGTCTCAGTACTGACTTCAGCAGCCTTGGCACTGACAATGAAAGAAGGCCAATCTTGGAACTGAGTAGACCCTGTCCACATGCTGATAATTGGTAAGAGATTCGACTTGCAAGTGTCGATAGTTACAGCATCGGGAGTTCCGAGAGGCATTTTGAGGGCTTCTCTTCTGAATCTTTCAATGAAGTCCTCGGTGGTTTCGTTATTTTTCTGTTTAATTCTTATGAGGGCTGACATGGTCATGTCGTTGAGCCCTTCATAGAATCGTTCAAGAAACATTTGCTTGAAACTGGCAAATGAGGTAATGCACCCATCAGGGAGACTTCTATACCATTCATAAGCCGTTCCTTTGAGACATCCAATGAACACCCGAGTAAGGAGGGCGTCACTTGGTTGCAGTTGATCAGTCATTACTTCAAAATGATTAATAAACTGACTTGGGAAGGTTGTTCCATCATAGAAAGAGATGGTCGGAGGTTTGTATTTTGGTGGATACGATACCTGCTTCCATTCTATCGGGTAAGGTTGCTTGATACCTAACCTTTGCAAACCATCCTTTTGTTTGAATGCCTCGAATTGAGTTCGGAGATTCTTTAACTCTTCAGAAACAATTCCAAAAGATTGGGGAGTTGTAACTTGTTGAGTGTAATTAGGAGGAGGGACTGCAGCATATGTACCACCCCCAGCTCCAGACTGACTAGGAGTGGGTTGTTCAGGAACATTAGATTGTACCCCCGGAATAGTAGAGGGTTTCGGGTTTGGAACAACAGGAGTATTTAATATAACTGGAGGAGCTGTCTGTTGGACTTGCTGAGTTTGATGCTGAGCTTGTATAAGAGTGTGCATAGCATTCAACGTATCTGCCATAGCTCGCAACTGTTGTTCTAAGGAAGAAATCCTTTGTTCATGAGCTTCCGTGCTAGTTGAAGGTTCATGATCGCCCTCTGCCATGTAAGTGGTAATCATTCGAGGAATAGATGACGAAACAGTCTGTTCTGAATCATCACTGTGTGAATCAGTATCTTTTCCGGGGCTTTTTACGGGAGTCAATACTGGAAAATTGGATTCTCCAAGGAAGTCTTCTGTGATCTCCGGATTACCACTTGGATGAGAAGAAGAGGCTCTGGTCCTGGATCGGGTGCCGAGATAAACACCATCTTCAGAGTCTGATATAGCATCAGACCGTATGCTACCCCCAATATTTCTGGAGGTCATGTTGACAGAAGCATAAAGAGGTTCATCTTCATCCAACATTGGTTCATATTGAATCCGTTCGAAAACAGATTGTCTTTTTGGTGAACAACAACATTGAATTACAACTCGAGGTTGGAAGTTGCAACCATGCTTTTCATGGCAAATATGAGCAATATCATAGCCTGATGGAGTGTCAATTCTCCGTTTATTTTGCAAATATTCCCGGAGATCTGTAGGAACAGATTGGGAAGTACTTGAAGATAGTTTCTGTGTAGAAACTTGTCTTTTGTTCTTCTGTCTTCTTGGTTCCTGAGTGTATAAAGACTGATTAATTTGAGCCACATAGTTCTTGGCATATTCTGCATCAGGGTCTAATATACTTGTCTCAGTGGAACCGAGCCGATTCTGATTAAGCTTGTTACGAAGATCCGTAGGAGATCTGACTTTGATATCCGTCTTGGATACTTGTAATTTGCCTTTCTCAGACTGAGAAATTTTGAGAGAAGGAAGATGAGTATTATTCCGACTAGGAGTCGGTAATAATCCATCTTTGGAGGATTTAGCCAAAAGGCGTTTTCCATTGTTTGATCTAGTAAGAGTACTAGTCAAATTAACTCCAGAGGTAAAGACCTTAGGAGTAGAGGAGTTGACTAAAGAGTCTTTCTCCTTGGTTGGCACAAGATGTGCAAGTTGAGGGAGAATCATTTGTATGTTCTGTGGAAGAGAACCCCCAGCCTGATTTTGAGAAACAGTCAAAGGACTATATCTGTTAGCATACACTGACTTCAATTTGGACTTCTGGTCATACGCTGCCTTTTTATTAGCATACGCTGGCTTTGCCTTAGCGTACGCTGCCTGATGTTGGCTTTTGTACGCTGCCTTGGTTAAAGAACCAACTTTGTCAGCGTGTCTAGGAGAAGCCACTGTTGCCGCGTTCAGAGAAGCCGAATTGTGCTTCATAGAAGTTGAAGACGTGTTCTTGTCAGCATGAGAAGTGACAGAAGCGTCTCGGACTGTTGCAGAAGACTTAGGGACATAGACGGAGCATCCCTTCTTCTTGGCAGCAGGAAGAGCGGAGGAAGCAGTGCGGCCCTCCTTCGCCTTGAGCATTTCTTCATAAGCCGATTGGTCGAATTGTACAACCATCGTCTTCTTCGTCAAGCCGATCGACGAAGTATCGCATTGAGTTGTTGCTATCTCGTTGGAGGAGACAGCTTTCCCCAGCAGAGTCGCCAATTTGTTTTCCATAAATAAATTCACTTTATTTATTTTGTATCTGAGAAAATTACAACTGTAGGAATCTAATCTAGAAGACGATTACTTTATCCCTTGGACGATGCGATGAAGAATACTCGAACTTTGAAGAACTTGGACAGCAACTGGGCAATCTCTCTGTTCTCTCTGAAATTGACTCTAGTCTCTGATGAAGATGAAGAAACTCTCTTTTATAGAGTTTAGGATAACTGTCCTTAAGCATACGCTCAGGTAGTTACTTGACGTGTGCATAACTGCAGGGACGCGTGGCAAATTCTGATGGAGACACATTAGCGTGCGGTTGAAAGTAGTGGAGCATGTTCAGGAGAGATTGATGGCATGGATGCCACGTTGCATAACTTCTGAAGAAGTGGATAATTGAGTACAGGACACGTGAAAACGTGTGTTAACTGCTCGTTGAAAACCATTCTGGACATAACTGCTGTGATACGCTGCTTTAGAAGAAGAGTCATACGCTAGCTTGGAAGGCACATGTCTTGCATACGCTTACTTGGACAGCGTAGAACCATATAAAGCTGATACGCTCACTTGGTCATCAAGGAGTCGTATGGAGTTCATACGCTCACTTGACTGAACAAGAGTCGTACGCTCACTTGATGATGAAGGAGTCGTATAGACTTCATACGCTCACTGGAGAAGGAAGGAGTCGTATAGACTTCATACGCTCACTAGAGAAATGGCCACGTGGCCATCGTCAATCTTCTCTGATACGCCATATCTTCTAATAACTGTCAAAAGATTTTCTCGAGCGTCGTGACTACAGATATGACGGCTGACAGACTGTCAGTAATAATAACTTTGCATTAATGATCTGCTGAGCTGTCCTCGTAAAAGACAAAACCAACTCTTCGAAATCCTATACGACGGTTGCTCTTTTCATGACAACTATCTTTGCACGAAAGACGAGACGTCAGATTCATTCTTCATTTAATATATGCTGTAATGCCACTTTAAGAAGAAATAATAAAATATCCACTAAGCGTATGGCTTTTGATAAGCGTATGGCCTTGAGCATATGGATTAAAATGACAGCGTGTCATAATTTTCCACATGCTACACCTAGGTTTTCGTCCCTAGGCTTCCTTTGTACAAGCGAGTTTGTAACGTGAAGTAAAAGTCCGGTCCTTCGATAATTGTTCTGTTCTTTTATATTTCATGGCAAACACGATGGCGACTCTGCTGGGGACAAACTTCTCCACGGCTGAGGAGTTGGTAACGCAGTCGGATGCAGCCAAACTTGGCTTCATGCAATAAAAGATGGTCGTCTGTATCGACCAACAAGTGTTTGAAGAGATGCTCTCCGAAGGAAGCGCTGTCCCGGTCCAGAAGCGTATCCGCAGGACGAAGGCTCGCAAAGAGTGGAGGCCAAAATCATTTGCTCCTCCCCAAGCCCTCGATAGGATACCCTCTATTGCTCAAGACGACGAGAAGGACTCTCCTGCAGCCCCACTTCAGACCGTAGACAACTCTGCTATCCCCAAGTCCGGCAGAAGAAAATACTATGATGTTGGACTTGCAGGGGCAGAGAGAAACTCTATGCGATCTGAGCCGCATAAGGATATTAGCCGCAGGGAGAAAGCTCATGCGGCTGCATCCGCCAGCCGCATGAAGAAAACTCATGCGGCCACATCTGCCGGTCGCATAGTTTATGCGGCTACAGTTGTCGACCGTATGGATGAGACTCATGCGGCCACTGAAGTCAATCGCTTGCAGAAAACCCATGCGGCCACAGTTGCCAATCGCATGCGGCCATTGACTTTCAGTCGCACGAGAACAACTCATCCGACAGCAAAAGACAACCGCATGCAGACAGCCTGCACAGTTTCCAATCCTAGCCGCATAGCGTCCGTTCCATGTTCCTCTCGATTAGTCTTCGACCGTCTCTCATACGGTCCTGACCTTGATGGTTCTCTGGATGATAAGCCAGACTCTGTGGTATTCATCTTAGACTCTTCCTATTACGCACCCGCAAGTGCTCAAAAGAAGAAGTCTAGAGCAGCGTGGGCTCATCAAGCCCAGTCAGCTGCCCCAACCTCTGACTATCGGGGCGTCCCATTGACTATCACGCGGGCCTCTGATGGAAAGTTGTATAGAACCGCTCGAGTCCAGCCCCCGGCGGCAAAAGGACAAAGTGGTTCCTCCGACCTGTGTGAGGCGACCCTCCACAAGCGCAAAGAAAGAGAAAGGGCTTCGGTGAGCAAAGAGTCCTCGCTTGGACGTCACTACACCCAAATCATCGTCAACTGCTGTTGCAACAACGCGGCAGTGACGGAAGACCGGCCGTCAGTCTTCCAAAGACTACTGCATCCGAGCTCAGAGGACGAGGCACCTCCTGTGGTCTCATGCAATTCCACTCAAAAAGTCCCCGCCGAGGGGAGAGGGAAGAAGACAAGCATCTCCAGCCCCAAGATATCAACCACTACAGCTAAGAAACTGTCGTCTAAACGGTTGACCTCCACCGGAGTATTCCAACACACCCGTTCAAAGACGAAATCTACTGCAATGGAAAATTCATCATCCATATCGCTGGGGGTCCTTGGAACTGAGGGTAGCACTCCTCCGAACACCCACAACAATCCGATGTTTCAAGGAGACGAGCTCGGGGAAACAACTCTCCCATCAGGTACAACAGACGCTGATGACTCTCAAGACGAAGCAAGCTCTGAGGCTAGGGGTACCGTTCCCTCCGAGTCCGAACCCGAAGAGAACATTCCCACCTACCCCGATGACTTCTCGGTGCATGGGTATGACTCGGAGGGCACATCCTCCACCATTCCTTCCATCACCCCTCATGTAAGGACGGTGTTTATGACGGACAGCAATCAAGATGGTTCCAGCGATCGCCAACGCATCGATACTTTGGAGGCTATACTACAGGCCTTGGTCAAGTCTGTAGATGAAATCAAAGCCGCTCTTCCAACTCTGCAAAGAGGGACGCCTGGCCAAACAAGTACGGGTCCCGTGGTCAATGCGGACTCAAACTCAGCGGTACCGAACCCGGGCAATAATCCTCCCGAAATAACAGCCCCTACCGCGACAGATGAGGCCCAAGAAGTAAGAAGAGAGGTTCAGGAGCTCCGAGCCATGTTCCATGCCCGAGAAAATGCTCAAGACCTCAGGATGCGGCAACCATACCTTGCTGAATGGAGGGATGTTCCATTCCCACCAAGATATAAGCCTTTCAATATCAATCCGTATGATGGCAAGACCTCAGCAAGTCGGTACATCACTTCGAGGTCACCACCGACCATCTGCCCCATGATGATGCTATCCTCACGCGATTATTCATTGGGGCATTGGAAGGAGTCGCCTTCGACTGGTACCGCAACCTGCCGACAACTGCATCCACTCCTTCGCTGGCTTCAAGCACTTGTTCTTGGAGAGATTCTACGAGGTAGGACAGGACGTCACAATGTCTACCCTCATCGACGTCGTCTAGGGAGAGAAAGAGCTGACGAAGAATTATATTGAACGGTTTCGACAAACCGCAATGAAGTTACCGTCTGGTAATCCGGATTCTTCCTTAATTGAAATTTGCCAAAAGAGATTGCTCCCAACAATTAGTCTCTGGATGGGCGAGAGTCAATTTAAGGACAGGAAGGCATTTATCATCAGTGCCATAAGTGCCGAAGAACGGTTGAGAAAGGCTCGCCAACTGGGGTTGCACATTTTGGAGGGAGAGAACAAGGGCAAGCGTCCCAACACCAACAACGACAATGGGAGTAGCCCCTCCAACAATCGGGACAACAGAGGCAAGCAGGCCATGGTGGCCGATACAGCCCAGAAGCCTGAGTTACAACCAGCAGACAAACAATGGCCTCAAATCACTTATTCTTTCGAAGACGGCCACGTCAAGCCTATCTTGGACATGCTCATACAAGGAGACAGAATTCAGCTTCCTCCACCGAGACGGAAGCCTCGGCCGGCAGATCTGGAGAATCCAAAGTTCTGCCACTACCACCGCTACGTCCACCATGCTATCCACGACTGCTACCAACTGAAATGATACATCCAAAACCTCATCGATTCGAATGCTCTGGCCATCGATTTTGAGGAGGTAACCGTAGCAGCCAACATGGTGTCCGTACAATTCGGCAGCTTCCCTCCAACGGAGACTCAAGACGGTGTCATACACATCCCTCTGGCAATGATAGAAATTGCTAATCTTCCGTCTGCTCATGATCAAGCTGCTGGTCTAGTACCCCTCACCACATCTCAAGGAGAAATCATGTGGGTCCATCCGGACCTGGTCCACGAGGTGACTCAGTCCACGCCGCCTACCATTCACAAGAAGAGAAGTAGAAAAGTCAGATCCTGCCATACCATCTCGGTAGATGTAGAAGAAGTCACGGCCGTTATTACTCGATCTGGAGCACAATCCCAACCTGTGGCTGAGAACTCGACTGATGACCATCCTTCAGCTACCACTGACGCTCCAGGTCCCCCCTCAGCCTCCGACGACCGACAAGCCTAGGCCGAAGGAGACTCGCTTCGACAAATCCCTCCGGAAAGAGACACCTCAGGGGCTGGAAAGGCCCTACAACTTCGATATACTAGCACAATTGGCCAATACACCGGCCAAATTGTCCTTATATGAACTCCTGAGGCTTTCGAAGGATGTCCGCGCAGCCTTGAGCGACGCACTCTAAAATGCCGACGCATACTTGGCTCAGGTCAACCTCACGGGAGATAATCAACCTGCGGATCTCCAAGACAGTGCGTGTATGGGAGCGATGCCCAATATCGTTTTTTCTCCGCAGGACATGCTCATCAAAACCAACCTGCACGATCGCCCGTTATACTACACCGGATACATCGGCGAGGTAAAAGTGGACCGGATGCACATTGATCCTGGGTCGTCCATAAGCATCATTCCGAAGGGTCTGCTACATCATCTTCGTATTCTAATGCATCGCCTGACACCTATAAGCACCGCCATCAGCGGTTTCAATTCGGCCAGGAGCTACCCAATTGGAAAGATTCGCCTGAAGTGTCAGATTGGCGATCTCCAATCAGAAGTCACCTGCTACGTCATAGATGCCGACACTTCTTACAACATCCTCCTGGGGCGCCCTTGGATACACGATTACATGGTCGTGCCCTCCACGCTGCACCAATGCTTCAAATATGTCGATAAGCATAGCTTCGTAAGGACAGAAGTTGCCGATATCGATCCCTTCAAGGGAGTCGAATCTTATTACTCAGACTCCTGCCTGTACAAAAAATCAAAGAAGCACCTGGGTAAAGAAGATGTGCAAGCTCATGCCAAGACAGCCACAGGATCAGAGGAACCTCTGACGATCCACCTCCAGGCTCGCAGGCCAGGCAAGTCCGCACCCCTTATGGCCACTTTACGTAAGGACGCGATCAGTCTCTCGACACAAGAAGAACAGATGATAATCTGACTGCCGAGGTTGGACCAAGTGCCGAGACCTACAACGGGGCCACTAACAATCAGGCTGCCAAAAATCGGTCAGCCGCAAAAGGAGAAGCTCAATCCCTCAGACAAGCCAATGACGATACGTCTTCCCAAGAAGAGTCATCACCCTGATGCAAGGCCTGGGACTTCTAACGAACCAACCACTCCCCGCCCAGCATCGAGTACCAAGCTGGGGGTTGCTAGTCTGCCGACAACTCCACGTTCTGCTCCACCAGTTGAACCTCTGAAGATCAAGTTGACCAGGTCATCCTCTCAGTCTTTATACAGGGGGTCGCCGAAGAAGAACCAGAGCTAGCCAAGTATGTGGCTGCCCACACTGATGTTCCCTCCGCGGATGATGTAATCCCCCTAGAAAAGATACCTTATTTCATCAAAAAAAAGGCTATCTTTGAACTACATCGAGCTTAATAAGCTTTGTACAATGTACTCTATGGAACATGGTATAGGCACCCACCTACACACAGGTGACAAATGTGTACACCATAATCCAGCTTATTCCAGCAGAAGATGCGTACCACATAATCGAGGGAGGAGATCATCCGATCATCTTCGGTCGGAAAGACGACCCGCGTCCCTTCACCATAAAAGAAGTCGATCTTGGGTCAGATGCAGGGAGACTGCCTCTGTATCTTTATAGTCCCCAGGCCAAATATCTCATGCAAAAACAGGGATATGATCTGGAGACTACACCAGGCTTAAACTACGGCACCGGGCGGCGACTACCTTTGAAGCCTCCAGTCCCGGCCGGCAACCCACGGGACTACTATAGTAAAACTCGATGTGGAGTAGGGTATGTAACTCCCACGACAACACCTGAGAGTTCGGATGAAGAGTGTGACTGGCAGTCACATTCAACCGGGTCACCAACCTCCGATTCGGATATCAGCATCGGAGACATATTTAGACAAGTCCTGTCAGTCAATATGGTATTCGCCGACGCTTACGAAGAAGACGAAAACATTCCTGAAATCCTCGAACTAGAGCCGTGGGCCCAACAGCTGGATGCACAATAGAAAAAGCGGTTCGAACAGAGAGAACCTCCTACCGAAGATGAGGTTATGCAGGTCGACCTCGACAGCGAATCCTCTCCAAAGCCAATCTTTGTCAGTAAAAGCTTAACAGACGAAGAGCGAGAATCGCTGCTGGAACTTATCAGAGAATATATTGATGTGTTCGCATGGAGTTATGAAGACATGCCGGGGTTAGATCCCGATATTGCTCTTCACAAGCTCAACATACGGCCAGATGCAAAGCCAGTTAAGCAGCAACAACGACGCTTCCGCCCAGGTGTCATGGACGCGATCGAAGCCGAAGTCAACAAACTGATAGCCAGCGGCTTCATTCGTGAGGAGCAACATCCCGAGTGGGTCGCCAATATAGCTCCGGTCCTCAAGAAGAATGAAAAAATCTGAATCTGCATCGACTTCTGCAATCTGAATGAGGCATGGCTGAAAGACGAATTCCCCCTCTCCATCACAGATATCATGATTGACAACACATGCGGCTTCGAACGTATGTCGTTTATGGATGGATTCTCGGGGTACAAGCAAATCAAGATGTCTCCTGACGACGAAAAGCACACATCATTCCGAACACCGATTGGCACATACTGTTACACAGTCATGCCTTTCGGTTTAAAGAATGCTGGCGCCACGTATCAATGAGCCATGAGTATCATCTTCAGAGAACACCTGCGCAAGACGGTGGAATGCTATGTCGATGACATCGTCGTCAAGAGCCGCTGTAAGGGAGATCATCTACAGGACCTGAGGACGGTATTCGACCTGATGTGAGCCCACAATCTGAAAATGAACCCTACGAAATCTTTGTTGGGCGTATCCAGCAGAAAATTCTTGGGATTCATCATCACCGCTCTGGGCATTCATGTAGACCCTGAGAAAACGAAGGCAATCATAGAGATGGGTCTTCCGAGAAATCTCCGCGAACTCAGAGGCCTCCAAGGGAGGCTATCTTACATCAGGAGGTTTATTTCTAACCTCTCCGGGTGATGCCGACCGTTCACACACCTCATAAAGAAAGGAGTCTCATTCGTATGGGACGAGGAATGTCAGCGTGCCTTCGACAGCATCAAAGAATATTTGTCAAACCCTCCAGTCTTAGTGGCCCCGGTTGCTGGAAAACCATTCCTGCTCTACGTACGAGCAATAGAAAATTCCTTCGGTGCTCTGTTGGCACAAAACAACGATGCAGGCCACGAACAAGCCATATACTACCTCAGCCGAATGATGGTTGGACCGGAGCACCGATACACTGCGGTAGAGAAGAAATGCCTCGCCTTGGTGTTCGCTATTCAGAAGACGCGGCATTATGTCGCAGGACAAACCATACATATGATCTCACGAGTCAACCCTCTCAGAGTCCTCATGACTAAGCCAGGGGCACTCAGCTCTCGCCTCGCTACATGGGCAATATTGCTGTCCCCCTATCATATGGTCTTCATCCCGCAGAAGGCTGTCAAAGGTCAAGCCCTGGCAGACTTCTTGGCAGCCCACCCAGGGTCGGAGTCATCCAGAATACATGAAAAGATACCAGATGAGGTCGCCGACTCGAATACAACCACTCACGATAACAATGGCGAATGTTCTTCGACGACGCTTCAAGAACTGGACCCAAGGAAAACATCATCGTTGGAGTCGGGGTTGTATTGATTTCTCCTACCGGGCTCGTGATCAATCGTGCCTACTCTTTCACGGAACCCTGCTCTAACAACGTGGCCGAGTACAACGCTTTAGTCATCGGTCTCCAACTTGCAAAAGAGCTGGGGGTAGAATATCTGGAAGCATACGGCGATTCGTAACTAATCGTCAATCAGATTCGGGGATCATACGAAGTCCGCCATGAAGACATGATCCCCTACCACCAAATAGCGATCAACATCATCTCATCGTTTGAGTGATTCTTCATCGAGCACGTCCCCAGACTCCAAAATATCGAAGCCGACGCCTTAGCGGGCCTTGCCGCTTCTTTAGCAGTACCAAACCACACTCATCATTTGGTTGACATAATAGGCCACGAATTGGTCTGCCCCAAGAACAACGTTCAATTCGTGGCAAGCTATTCTGCCCAGGCGGTCGACGAAGCACCAGACTGGAGACAGCCATTCATCGACTTCGTCGTCTACGACATCCTTCCAGAGAATCCAAAGGAAGCCACCTCCATCGGACAGCGTTCTCTCAGATTCTTCTATGATATAGAGACGAAAATGCTGTATCGACGATCCTATGACGGGTTGTTGCTTCGGTGCTTGTCAAACGCAGAAGCCAAAGAAGCCGTACGAGAAGCTCATGACGGTGTCTGCGGGGCCCACCAGCCTGGTCCTAAATTGCAAGACCGTCTTCGACGAATGGGCTACTATTAGCCCACGATGGTGGCAGATGCGATAGATTATGCTAGAAAATACAAAGCCTGCCAAGTCCACGCGGACTTCATTCACCAACCATCTGAATTTTTACATCCGACAATGGCGTCCTGGACATTCGAAGCATGGGGAATGGATATTATTGGTCCAATCACCCTACCTTCCTTCCGAGGACATCACTTCATACTTGCGATCACTGATTACTTCTCCAAATGGGCGGAAGCTGTCCCACTCGCAGAAGTCAAGACTTCAAACGTGATCAGCTTCCTTAAGCATCACGTCATCTACCGCTTTGGACTGCCCCGAAGGATCATCCATGATAATGGTCCGCAATTTGCAAGCCACGCATTCTATCGGTTTTGCGATAAGTACCGTATTCAGAATGTCGCTTCGACATCGTACAACCCGACAGCGAACGGGTTGGCAGAGGCATTCAACAAAACAATCATCAAACTCCTCAAGAAGTTAGTCTCCTCCAACAAATGCGATTGGAACGAGAAGCTCGACGAATGCTTATGGGCTTATCGCACCACAGTTCGAACAGCCACCGAGAATATACCATTCTCCCTGGTGTACGAGAGTGAGGCAGTCCTTCCATTGGAGACTCAGATCCCCTCACTACGCGTCGCCCTCACATATCAATTGACGACAAACGAAAACCACCATCGCCGGCTACAGGAATTGGAGGCACTAGATGAAAAGCGCCTCTTGGCTCAGCAACGAATTGAGCAATACCAAGCACGCATCTCTGGAGCCTTCAACAAGAAGGTCAAAATCAGAACATTCCAAGTGGGCGATCTCGTTCTAGCAGTCCGGAGGCCAATGGTCATGACTCACAAGACCGCCGGCAAATTCCAGCTAAAGTGGGAAGGCCTATTTATCATTGAGGCAGTATTCTCCAACGTTGCTTACCGCCTCGTAAAACAAAACGGAGACTTGCTCATGTTGCCCGTCAACGGCAAGTTTCTGAAGAAATATTATGTCTAAACGACATTCTCTCCGGATCATCGAGTCATGTACCCGCTGGTGCCGCTGAACTCATATCCACAACATTTCAGATTATCGAGTCATGTACCTGCTGGTGCCACTGAACTCACCTCCATATTCCTTTCAGATTATCGAGTCATGTACCCGCTGGAACCGCTGAATTCACACCCACATGTACCTCAGAATAGTGAGTCATGTACCTGCTGGTACCGCTGAACTCACACTTTCTCAATATTCTAAATTATGGAGTTATGTGCCCGCTGGTGCCTCTGAACTCACATTCCGGTCACTCTTTCAGATAATAAGTAACGTATGATTATACCTCTGAACTTTCTTCCTGGAAGAGATCCTCCCTCATGATCCACTACCCGCACTCCCAGTGCACAAAAAGGGTAATCGATCCACAAATTTCCGAAACGGCCATGTCCTTATTACCTCTGAGTCGTTTTCACTTCCACCAAAAACAAACCGCCCCCTCGCATAAAACTTCCACGTTCTCCTACCTCTGAGTCGTTCTATGTACCCCCTCTTCATTGAGCCCACTCCTGCCATGTCCTCATTACCTCTGAGTGGGAAGGCTCCGTCGAAGAAACCTTCATGCTTGCCATGTCCCTATTACCTCTGAGTAAGTATGTCGGTTCCCTTTCAACCTATTATCTGTACCCACAACCGGAGTATGACAAGGATAATAGGTCCACAAATGTCCTCTGTCGACCACAAATGTCCTATGTTGACCACAAATGTCCTCTGTTGACCACAAACGTCCTCTGTTGACCACAAATGTCCTCAGTCGACCACGGATGCTGTACTGGATCTCCAGTACACGCCCATCCCTTCGCTATCATGCCTGAGAGCCCAGCTGCTCCTTGGCATTCTCCTGAATACCAAAAACTTCTATAGCTGACTTATCGCGAAGTTGTTCTAGGTATTCCTCTCCAAAACTTGTTACTCGTACCTAAAACTAAGGTACGCCTAGGGTGACAGGTCCACAAATAATCCCCCAGTAGGTCCAAATCTACGAACACCACAAGTACAAAAAAAAATGAGTTGAAGCATGCTCATTTATTCAAAATTCAAAGTGCTACATCATTTGGGATCTCATCCCTTACAAGATGAAGATAAAAAGAAAAAAAAGACAACAAAAGAAGACAAAAGACTGATCACTGCTTCGGGGTACATAATGCCATGAGACGGTCCGTTAGCAAGGCAACCGACCGCTCAAGCCTCTGTTTAGCTCGACGCTCTGCCTCTTGGCTCAGCACCGTCGCATCCTCCAGATGAGCATGAGCTTGCCAGTTGTCCTCGAATTTCTTGAAAGCCCGCTCCAGGTTGACTGAAGATCGGAAAACCATCTCGGCCTCCCGAGCGATTGACTCCTGTTCCGCACGAGCAGCCCCCAGCTCTGACTCTAAGAAGGCCAACTTCCTTTGAAGTACAAGAATCCGCTCCTTCCTGTCAGCTATTCCATGAGAAGTAGACTCTTCCCGAGCCCTACAAGCCTGACTTTGACGACCCAGCCTGTCATATGAAATGGAGAACTTGTCAAGGTCCCCCTGCACAACTGGCCCGACAGTATCTCGAGCAAGCTTGATCCTATCCCGAGCAGCAATAAGGAAGCCCCGCTCCCGTTCAATCGCAGCAGGCAAGCCAGCCTGCCGTATCGCCAGCAATTGGGTCACAAGATGATCAGCCTCTGCCAACTTAGGCTCTAGGAGTGCAGCCAACCCCACCCCGCCAGGAAGAGCCTTCAAAGTGTTAATCTAACCCCGAGCGCCCAGCAGAGACAGAGAAAAAGGGATCCCCCGTTCTACGACAGCATCCACGCACCTCTTTAAATGGCGATAGAAGCTGTCGACCACATCCTGCGTCACCTCGTCCAGAGCCTCCGAAGAAGCCGGTGTCAACGGGAGTGTAGCCGGCAACGCTGAAGAAGATGCAATAGAATCTGCCGCTCTTGCTACAAGAGAAACAAACTCCGCACGGAAGGACGCATGAACAGCGGCCAACTCCTCTTCAGCAGCCCGCAGAACTTGAATGCTCGACAGGGTCGAGAGGTCAATCTCCGGAGCCATATAAGCAGCAGAGAATGAGGCAGAGACCATCGCCAGCTCCATTCCCATCTGCCCAGATCTGGCGCGAGGCCCCTCAATATGAGACGGCGAAGGAGAGGAAACGCTCCTTTCCCCTAGATCACGGCGGGCCGAGCCTTCCCCAAGAACATCCGCAGTAGAAAGTAAAGGGTCGGGACCTGTAGGGCCAAGACAACCATGAATCGATTTGACCCGGAGGATATGTTGATAAAGCAAATAAGCCCCCTCACTAGTCAATATTTGGCTTATCTTACCAGTGGAGGAGTATGGAGGCTGAGGTTCACCTACAGCCACCGCAGCCTCTTCACCAGCAGCCTCCGAGTTGAATATGATAGGCTCCTCCGCCACAGCACCCTCGGGAGGGGATACGACGAGATCGTTGTCGCCTTGCAAAAATTCAGCAACCTCGGAGGCAGGCCCGAGGGAACCTTCGTCATCCCGGACTGGGGCCTCAGCAACTTGGGAGTCCTCAGCCGCCGCTGGGAGAGCCCCCGCTGAAAGGATCGTGGAACACATACCACTAATCAAAGCAGCAAGGGCCGGGTCAACCTCGGGGCGGCAGACGGTTCATGGAAGGCCGGTTCATTAGACACCTACAAAGAAAAATGATTAAGTCGTATCGTAAGAGAAAGAAAACCACAACAAGGAGATGGCTCCGATATGGTCTTACCTCCGGAACATCGTCTGCATCTTCATCCCCCTCGGTAATAAGTAATCCACGAGACCTAACGGTAGCTCTTTTCAAGGAAAAGGTCGCTCTGCTGTCAGAAGACTCACGTCTGACTCGTTTGCGTGAGGGACCAGGCACAGCGGGAGGCTGTCCTTCCCTTACTACTTCCTCTTGTGTAGCAAGTAACGGATCCTCCGCCAGTTCATCGGGTGTGGGAAGCAGTTGATCCGCTACTTCTTCACCTCCACCAGAAAGGAAGACTTCGCTATCATGATCATCATCCTCCTCAGCCGACTCGAAAGATTATGATTCAGGAAGGGGAGTCTGGAGCGCTAGTTGCTTTCTAGCCTTAGCCCCCTTGGGCTTCTCCTCTAAACCGGTACCCACGATGAAACTGGTACTCGGATCGAAATTAACAGGAGGCTTGTTCGCCATAACATGATACAAAGTCGCCACATACAAAATTTCCCTCGGCACCTTAGCATCGGGGACTGAGAAGCTGGCCCGAGTATGATAAGCGTCATAAAAATTCCACGCCCTGACACCATCAAGAACGCTACCTTCAAAGCCCAAACAAGGGTTGGGACAGTCAAGGAATAACTGGCTATAGCCAAATTGGCGGGAAAACCTACTAGGCAGGTAGGGCTCTAAGTACACATTATCGCGGTTACGATAGACCAGATGCGCGGGGCGGATGTTGCGCAACCAGGTGAGCATATTCGGAGACAAAAAATGAGAAGGTCCGGTACCATCAAGGTATACATTCCTCACTTCCTCATCGGAAAAATGAGGAACAGACATGAAAAAGTCACACCCATCCACCCTCGCCAATGCCCTCCGGCAAGCTGGCATAGTATTGTATTCCCAAGACCGACGATGGCATTTGAAAAAAAAAGCGTCTTCATCTGTAGCATCTTCCGCTATTCCAGGTCCCATCAAAGATTTGTAGTGCATCAACAACCACCCCATCAAATAGTGGAACGGTAGCTCTATGCGCTCAAAATCCAGCGTCTTCTTACGGGCAATGACCTTGGATGAGAATGTTCGGAGACCATGGTGTATGCTACACACCATAGCCGGAAGAAGAGCCAGTCTAACTCCAAATACCATCTTAACGGCAGGGAGAATGAAGTGACAGCCGATCCTCTCAATAGAACCTGCCCCTCCCGAGACTACGCAGTTCCGTAGCCATATCATTAAAAATCCAGCCAGGAGCGCCTTCTCTGACATCTGCGTGGTGTCGTAGTAAAAATAGCTAAGAGAGTCGGTTTGACTTCCGAATATGTCGCTCTTGGACCGCGACCTCTTGACGCTCAACATCCGGTCCTTTATCTCTCCCTGCGTTCGAGGGGTTCGAGGAGTAACTTCGCCAGAAGGGTCGACTTTAAAAAGATAATTGACCCAGGATGTGGTGTGGGGAGCGGTCCCTTCTGAGCTATCCTCCTTTTTTATAGCCATCTGGTGATAAGCACTATTATGGCACAGCAACTCCTGATACACCGCAATAAAACCTAGGAGTCGTCGGTTCAAGTCCTCGAACTCCTCATTCGACGGGGTGTACACCTCGAAAGGCTCGTTCCTCCACGGAAGTTTGGAGACAGTATACATCTCATGGAGAGCAAGCCCCAACTCTCCTCCGAGTGCAAAGAACGTCCCCGTTCGTCGGTTATACATCTCCAAGAGCGCCACGAACAATGGTTTATTGATAGAAAGCCCGTGACAAGTGCCCCAAATGGCATGATAAAGTCCCACCTTCCGCAGGAATGTTCCGTAGGTCTGCAGAACCCAAGTGGTCAACTGGGCCTACGTAGAAGTGGGGTTTATCCAGTTCAACAATGCCAGTCTGCCGACGGGATAAGATTTTTTACGAGCGAGCCGATTCAGGAATGTATCAGCTTAAGTGAATGTAAAGTTGGGGCCATATACATTCATGAAAGAGCCTGGGGCCAGACCCATCATGTACCGGAGGACGGAGTCCTTACCCGCGTACGCTGACCGCATGTTCGGGTTATAATAGATGTTGCCCATCAACATCCCTGATTGGGAAGGAGTTAAGTTACACACCATCTTCCTATCCAACAACACCATACTGAACCACGACAGAGGATAATGACGTTCCATGAGAGGAATATGGATTGCCATCCCATCCAAAGAAAAATCCCAGTTCTCAGAAATCTCTAATACTCGGGGATTCTTTATGATTAAAGCGTCTCCAAAGAGGAATGAAGGCTTCAGGTATAATCCATCCAACTTCCCAGTATTCATCATGGCACGGAGATAATGGAGGGTCTGATTCTCGATGGCGTTCAACCTCTCCGAAGGCTCAGTAGCAGGAAATTGATTCAGCACATGCATAACTAAGTCATCAAGACGCACGCCCAAGGCGAACTGATTCGAGCCAACCAGAAGTTCCCCCGCAGGACTTACTGGCAGATTCACTGAAGAAAGACAAAAGAAACAAGGTCAAAAAGATAGCCGAAACACAAATACTCGATGCTTATGCGGCTTAGTTCAGCATAGCCTTGTGCGGCTCAGTTTGAAAGAGCTCATGTGGTTCAGTTCGAATGAGCTTATGCGGTTTGGTTCAAAATGAGCGTATGCGGTTCAGTGCAGATGAGCTTATGCGGCCTAGTTCAAATGTTCTTATGTGGTTCAGTTCGAAATAGGCTTATGCGGCTCAGTTTGAAAGAGCTTATGCGGTCCAGCCCAGATGAGCTTATGCGGCCCTGATGGTGAAGTAATTATGCGGCTGCAAACAACAACTTTCATACGGCTCAGGCCTGGGTCATATCCCATGCGGCTCGAATATGAGTCGGACATGCAGCACACTTGGAAAAACGGGCTCGCGCATAAGATATGCGGCGTAGCCATGACAGTTCATGTTGATGGTCCTACCAGCAATAGGCGGGTGAACATCGGGATGAAAAACAGGCACGTCAGCTGGTGGAGGAGTCGCCAGGTTCGTCGTCGCAGTCGATGAAGACACGGCCTTCTTGCCCTTTGCTGTCGCAGACGACGACGCGGTCTTCTTGCCCGTAGCAGCGGTAGTCTTCTTGGGAGCCATGGCCGATCGTTGATAGGAGAAGACGAAGAGGGAGTCGGCAACAAGGAGTTTGAGCAAAGAGAGAAGGTAAAGAAACCCTCAAAAAATAAATTACTCCTATTTATAGGCGAAGGAGGCTCGGAAATCAACAAACGCCTCGATCCACACGCCGCCTAAAAGAATAAAGGCAAAACGCTTCGGTCAAAGCAAAACTGACCCTTGGGATCCTCCCCCAAAAGGCGGCGTTAATTCAAAAAACGAGTCAAGGGCATTTAATGCAGAAGATTTGCACACGTGGTTGGGACACGTGGCAAAAAGTCTATGCGGCCTAACAGCTCATACGGCCAGATAAGTCCATGCGGCTGAACGATCTATACGGTCAGCAAAGGCCATGCTTTTTATTCAAAGTATTTCAATTTTGCAAATTGAAAACTTTGAAGGGGGTCTTGTAGAAGCATGGAAAATATCAGAATGATGGTCTATGCGGCTCGGAACAGGAGAACCCCATGCGTCTCATACAGGGGCAGTCCCATGCGGTTCAGAAAGACTCTAAGTCTCATGCGGCTCGGGGCAGGAGAATCCATGTGGCTTACATAAGGATAGTCCCATGCGGTTCAAAGAGTCTCCCAGCCTCATGCAGCTAGGAAGTACATGCGGCTCACATACGACCAACAGAGATATGCGGCTCGATCAACACCACGTGTCCCCGTGGGATCCCTTCACACAGTGGGCCATCGAGTAATGGCCTTATTTAATGCTCAGCCATGATTTGACAGCTGACGGCTCTGACATAAAGCGCCATGATGGTCCTGTCATAATGACAGACCCTTCGGAAATAGAAGAAAATCTCTAATACGATCCAAGATTGCCACGTGGCTACTCCCATGCGGCTCAAATGAAGAACAGCTTCATGCGGCTGACAGGAATCATCTTCGTGCGGCTCACCAAGAAATCATCCCATGAGGCTCGCAAGTACTATACGTATGCGGCCCACTGAGACGCTGTCTCATACGATTCGTGGATATCATGCGGCTCTGGTAGGGTCCACCATTAAGACACGTGGCAGAGATTCAATTGCCCCCATGACTTGACAGCTGGTAGCAGGGTGATTATGGGATGCGTGATATTAAATCAATCAGAGATTTACCAGATCCCAATAACCATATTTAACGTTATCCTCATAATTAATGAGATCAGGTCATATCATTCATGATCAAGTCAATAGGACACGTGGTGAGAGATCCAAGCTTGACACAACCAATCATGAAGATTTAAAGCAATCAGCATTAATCACTCACAGGATTTAATACTATCCACGTTTATGGCCTAGATCCTTCACGCTTAAGACTAATGGTCCAGATTGATTAAAAGATCAGGCCGCCGCCACTTCGAGAAATGGGCAATCATCCAAACCCTAATGATGCCCCCACTCCTATAAATAAGCAAGGTGCCATTCCCTTAAAAAATAAAAAAGAAGAGATAGATAGAGAGAGCTTCCCCCTAATAATCAGAGAGAAAATACACAGAGAAAGAGAGAAGTCAGAAGAGCAATACGAGGAGAGCAAGAAGAGCATTTCTTTATCAACGTCAACCATCTCGTCATATGAGTCAAGGCTGCATACCGATCGTCCAAGGAGTAAGGCAGGGCGGCCGTCGCCTTCCCGAGCCTCTATCGTCACCCTCCAGAATCTAAAATAAATAATTGTACTTAGACTGCTGTACCTAGATTTTTGTCCCTAGGCTTTCTTTGTACAAGCGAGTTTGTAACGTGAAGTAAAAATCCGGTCCTCCGATAAATGTTCTGTTCTTTTATATTTCATGGCAAACAGGTATAACTCCGTATTTCTCCTCCTTTTAATTTCGTACATATTTACTTTTATTGCACAATGCCACCTAAGGGATTTAACCCCTTCAAGAGAAAGAAGACGACCAATCCTAGTGAGGATGGATCATCTTCGAATCCACCCACGGATTCCCTCTTTTTACCAGTTCAATCGAGCGATGGCGCATTCGATGGGTTTTATTTTCAAACCCTAGATCAAGCCCTTCTGTGGTATGGAGACTTTTTCATGAGATCCATATACACAAGCGCTCCTATCAAATGGACTGTCTTTCCAGAACACTGCCCTTATTTTGAGGCATTAGGGTTATAACACGTTGTTAAACTTTGTTTTCTGGTAGCCACTAATGCCATTAGACTTTTCTACAGCGATATCATATTAAACACGTTTGACGTAAGTACTCGTGTTGATGGACTAGACATCGAATTCAATGATGTCCTCTTAGCGGAAATCCTTGGTCTATCTAACGAAGGTGCACCGCTTGTCGATATCACTGAATTTGATTTCCCCGACGACACGACACTTGCTAGTTTCAAAGCTGAACTCAGTACACCTGATCGAGTTCGCTCTGGAAAGTTCAAGGCAAACAACTTGAACTTGTTTAATTATGAATTGCACCGCATCATCTACTCCACTCTCCTTCTGAAGTCTACTTCAAAGGATGATGTCACATCACTTGAACTATCTGTTATGTATCACATTCTAAAGGGGATTCCTTTTTATGCCCCTAAGACCATTATCAAGATGATGGGACGTTGTCGTGCAAGAGATAGAAATCTCTTTTATGCGATGATTCTCCCACGCATCTTCCAGCGTTTTGATATTGATCTGTCAACTTGTACTTAAGACCCTGAGCCCAAGTTTCTCAAGCTATCTCGTCGTAGTATGACTGCTGCTGCTCCTCCTACTACTCCTCCTACTGCTCCACCTCCTCCACCTACTCAGCAGTATGCTATGACCTTTGAAGGCATACACCAGCATCTTTCTGATTTGCACGTCTCGATGACGGATATGGCCCGCGAACGTGAGTTTCGCGATGTCATTCGTTATCAGGCGATAGCAAATTCTCTCGCTGATCTCTGATTTGCCCAGATTGGACATTCTGCCGGATCTATTCCTAGAGATCCAGCCTTCTCTGGTTACCGCTATGAGGATGAGGCTGTTCATGCCTACTTTCAGCCCGGTAACGCATATGATTGGTACCGTTCTGACCGTGCTCCTCCTCGAGACTATGTCGGTGAGTTTTACACTGGCGCCCCTCTTCACCCTTCTGGCGTTGGTACTTCTGGAGCTGGTCCTTCTGGACATGCCGGTCATGCTGATAATGATGATGATGATGATGATGATGATGATGATGATGATGATGATGATGAGATGTGATATATTAGCTGATTTTTGAGACTTAGATATTATCTTCTGTATACTTGGAAATGCTCCGACATTCCAAGTTTCTGTCTTTTTATATTTTTATTATCAGACTTGTACTGGATATTGATTGATGTTTCTTGCACATCATTTTATCTTTATGGGATTCGTAGTTTATCTTTCACATCAGTTTATTTATTTATAACATCTTTATCTGCTTCTATATTCTAAACTGACTGTGACATAATTCTCTGTTATTCTCACTATTGTATTATAATTCTCTATTATAAACTGCATGAGACATTTATTTTTTTATGTTTCTTCACTGTTTGTTTCTTATGCATTGATTGCGGGGGAGTTTTTCTCTTTTGCAATTATTTTGCTAAGTGACAACGGGGGAGAAAATAGGATCTAACATTTTGTTTTTGAAAATAATACAGGGATTGAACAATTTTGAACAATGTTAAACTATTTTTGGGTATCTTACTCAAAAGATGTTATATCATTCATAGTTTGTCAATTATCAAAACGGGAGAGATTGTTGGCCCATTGGTCATATGGTCAAACTGATTTTAATAATTGATCAAACTCTGTCTCGATATATAGAACTAGTCAGGATATCTCGGACTCTTGGACATGATCAAGAACAGCTATCTACTCAGTTCAAGACCGAAGCGCTGTTTGCCTGTTCGAGTCTGTATTTCTTTGAGCAATATATTTTTCATTTTATTTGAGTCTAGGAATACTTTGTACACCGAGTCGTACCGGCAAATAGGCTATTCCAAAATGATTTCAAAATGTTTTTAAAAATGTCCTTAGTTTTGAAAAACATTCTTATTTACAAAAGCTCAAAAAAGGTTTTCAAAATTCCCCAAACACTAATTTTAAAACCATAACCTAACCCTGACAGAATTCGGCCAGAGTTTGGCCAGAGTTCGGATAGTGGCCGTTTTGTTTTTGAATTACTTGGAACTTGGTCCTCCTGCAGTTACGGATTTGACCGAAATTTGCTCATCGAGTTCTGCCCGAATTCTGCCAGAATTCTGTCTTTGAAACTCCTATAAATAGAGAAGGATTTCGATCATTTTAACTCACTCATTCACTTTCAATCTTCTCTCTACTTAAAGCTTTCAGTCTTCCAAAGAGTTTTTTTTCGAGCTTTAATTTTCAGATCCCAAGCCAGTTACAATCCTCTAGTCGATTTGCCAGTGCGGTGCGGTCTAGAAGTTTCAGAGTGATTGTAATCAGAAGGCTTGATAGAAGAATACCTCTTCACAATTGAAGTTGGAAGAGTTCTTCGTATCAAAGCTCGCGTTGTAGAAGTTACAAGGACTTCGTAAGAAAACTTACGGTTTTGCCAATAGTAGATTCAACTGGTAGCAAGAGTTCTACCGACTGGACTAGTCCTCAACAGAGGAAAACCAGTATACATCGCTGTCTTTGCGTTTGCTTTCTTATCTCTGCCTTTACATTATTTAGTTGTGATTATTATTCTGTGATCTTGCTGCTAACAATTTTTAATTAGCATTATTCCGCTGCCAACTCTATTCACCCCCTCAAGAGTATTGCGCTTTACGATTTCGTTCCTACATTTTGGTGGTGGGGTATGGGACTGAAATTGTGGGACAAATGTGGACTGTTTTAGGACAGCCACCAAGGGAAAAATCTGGACTGAAATGGGGCTGTTCTTGACTGTCATGGACAGCCAAGTAATGAGGAAAATCTGGACTGTTGGCGGGGGAATGTTTTGACAGTCCAAGGGTGGTGCAAGACCTGGACTAAATAACAGCAAGGAATGGTTAAACATGGACAGCAGGGAATGGTCTTCCCTTCCCTCTTCTAATCCCACACTTACACCACTACACCACCCTCATCTACTCTCATCCATTTCCTCAAACACAATACCTACACCTCTCTACAAACACAAACACACACATATATCCCATCACCTGGCCGACCCTCTATGTACCCACAACCAATCACAAACATATACACATTCACACCATGACACATACCATAGTATATATATATATATATATATATGTATATATATACCATAGTATATATATACATATATATAAACCAATATATATATATATATATATATATATATATATATATATATATATATATATATATATATATATATATATATATATATATATATATATATATATATATATATATATATATATACATAGAGATTAATATATATCACCATATATATACACATATTGATTTTAGGAATATGATATATTATGATACATCAGAAAGCACATTCCAAACACATAGTAAAATCTGGAATAATATTAGAACAACCTAAAATTAATACACAAACAATTTACATGTGTCCAAATAGGGGGTTTTCCTATTAGGACACGATCCTACACATTGGACACCTCTACAAGTGTCCAAATGGACACGAAATGGACTCAAATGGACACAAAACCAAGGGGGTCATTCCTATGGGTCAATACCATTCTAATGCATGAGAGAAATCAGGAAAGGAAGGGATTTATACCTCTCGGTGACTCGAATCGATACCGATACGCCACCGACACGTAGAAACCCCAAACGGACACGGACAAGCTCCGAATCCTCTCAAACTTGAGTAGCTCCCTCTTGCCTTGAATGGAGAAGGAAGGAAGAAGATTGGGTGAGAAAATGGAAGGATTTGGTGGAGAAATTTATAGGGTTTGCTCTCTAGAAAAATTGGGAAAGAACAAGAGAGAGAATGGAAGAGGAAATAATAAAGTGGCTAATCCCTATCCACTCATGAAGTGGCCGGCCATTAAAGGCTATTTTGTCTTATTAGGAAATGTCCAAAAGCCCCCTCTCTAGTCTATTTACTAATACATGGAAAGGGGTTTAAGTTGGGGGTAGTTTGGTCACTCCTAAAACACTAATCTCAATTAATCCTAACCAAAATAATTAGCCTAGTCACTAACTAAAATACTAACATGTGGGGCATGGCTAACTAGTGTGTGTGCCCGCTAAGGTCAACACTACCCCGGGTCCCCGATACAAGTCAGAATGAGTTGAAATTCGAACCCGACTCAAATAACCCCAAAATAATACAATAAATAAATAAATAATTCCAAAATAATTTTAAAGTAGAAAATTACCAAAATACCCCTGTTCATGGAAATTGGGGGTGACAAATCTATCCACCTTAAAAAAAATTTGACCTCAAAATTAAAACAAACCTACACTGAATCACAATACAGAAACAAAAATTATACCTCAGGGCTCGAAGAGATAAGGGAAACGCTCCCGCATGTCGTCCTCTCTCTCCCAGGTAGACTCACCCAGAGAGTGATGCCTCCATGCAACACGAACCAAAGGTATAACCTGGTTCCGGAGCACCTTCTCCCTACGATCCAGAATCTCCACTGGCTGCTCTGGATAGTGAAGAGTAGGCCCCACCTCGATCGCTGAATGGTCTAATACATGGCTGGGGTCCGCCAGGTACCTTCTCAGCTGCGACACATGGAACACGTTGTGTACCCCCTCTAGCGTAGGCGGCAAGTCTAGCCTGTAAGCCACTACATCGACCCTCTCAAGGATAGTAAAAGGTCCGATGTAGCGCGGACTAAGCTTCCCGCCTCCGCCAAAGCGAATCGTGCCCCGTACCGGATAAATCTTTAGGAACACCAAAGCACCAACCTAGACATAAAACAAACTCAGCACATAGGACAAACAAAATCACAATCATCACAAACAAGAACTGAAACTAACCTTGAACTCTAACGATCTCCGGTGACTATCGGCCCAATGCCGCTGCCTATCCTTAGCCACCCGAAGTCTGTCTCTAATCAACCTGACCTTTTCAGCTGCATCCACCACCATCTCCGGTCCAAGCAGCACTCTCTCGTCAACATCGTCCCATGACAAGAGAGTACGACATCTCCGTTCGTATAGAGCCTCGAATGGCGACATCTCTATACTGGCCTGATAGCTGTTGTTGTAAGCAAACTCAACCAGGTGAAGATGATCCTCCCAAGAACCCCCGAGATCTAGCACACACATGCGAAGCATATCCTCCAAAGTCTAGATAGTCCTCTCCGACTGCCGTCTGTCTGGGGGTGATAAGCGGTACTAAACTTGAGCGTGGTACCCAAGCTAGCCTGCAAACTCCTCCAGAAGTGGGAAGAGAAACGGCTATCCCGATCTGAAACTATGCTCACAGGAACCCCATGCAATCGTATGATCTAATGAACATACAGCTCTGCCAACCTCTCCGTAGACAATCCCACCTTGAAAGGCAAAAAGTGGGCCAATTTGGTCAATCTATCAACTATGACCCAAATTGTGTCTTTCCCTCCTGGAGATCGTGGAAGTCCGGACACAAAGTCCATGGTGATGTGCTCCCACTTCTACTCAGGAGTGGGTAGTGGCTGTAGCAATCCACCAGGCCTCTGTCTCTCGGCCTTCACCTGTTGACAAACCAAGCAGCGAGATACAAACTGAGCTACTTCGCGCTTCATGCCGTACCACCAAACGTGCTCCCTCAGATCTCTGTAAATCTTGTTGGCACCAGGATACATAGAGTATTGAGAGCGATGTGCCTCCTGAAGAACCTCCTCCCGAAGCTCCCCACTCGGAATGCACAGTCTAGCACCGTGACGCAGCGACCCATCTTCGGCAATAGAGAAATCATCAAGTAGCCCTGCCTGTACCTGCTCTCTGATGCACCTCAGGGCAACATCATCATACTGTGCTGATCTGACTTTGTCCATCAACTCAGACTGAATCTGTAAACCCCACATCTGTACCTCCATGCTCGAAATAATCACCTCGATTCCTAAACTGTCCAGGTTAGCAAAAGATGACGGTCTGATGTCAGATACATAGCCACTGGATACCTGCTCAAGGCATCTGCAACTACGTTGGCCTTTCCTGGATGGTACTGCAAGGCGATATCAAAATTCTTCATCAGCTCGAGCCAACGTCTCTACCGTATGTTCAGCTCCTTCTGAGTGAACACGTACTTCAAGCTCTTGTGATCAGTAAAGATCTCAACCCGCTCTCCGTACAGATAGTGCTTCCACAACTTCAGGGCAGAGATGACAGCGGCTAACTCTAGATCATGAGTCGGGTAGTTCTTCTCATGAGGACGTAACTGCCTAGATGCATAGGCAATCACCTTCCCGTGCTGCTGAAGTACACAACCCAGACCCCGGCCAGAAGCGTCGCTGTAAATCGAGAAACCACCGGTCCCAGATGGTAATGTCAAGATCGGAGCTGATGTCAACCTCTTCTTCAGCTCATCAAAGGCGGCCTGACACTCCTCAGTCCAGACGAACTCCATGTCCTTCCTGGTGAGTCTAGTCATCGGCTTCGCGATCCGCGAGAAATCCTGGACGAACTTTCGATAGTAGCCCACCAATCCCAGAAAGCTCCGAATCTCGACAACTGTACTGGGCGTAGACCAAGACTCTACCACAGCAATCTTCTTCTGGTCTACTGAGATCCCGTGCTCGGTCACAACATGACCCAAGAACTCAACCTGGTCCAGGAAGAACTCACACTTCGACAACTTCCCATACAACTGCTCCTTTCTCAAAGTCTCGAGCACAATCCTCAGATGCTCCTCGTGCTCCTCCGGTGTCTTTGAGTAGACCAGGATGTCGTCTATGAAGACCACCATGAACTTGTCAAGGTATTGATGGAATACCTTGTTCATCAAGTTCATGAACACAGATGGGACGTTGGTCAACCCAAATGGCATCACAGTGAACTCGTGCTGGCCGTACCGAGTCCAAAAATCTGTCTTCGGAATGTCTTCCTGCTTCACCTTCAGCTGACGATAGCCGGACCTCAGATCTATCTTTGAAAACACCTTGGCACCGCTAAGCTGATCGAACAAGTCGTCGATCCTCGACAATGGGTACTTGTTCTTGATAGTGAGGTTGTTGAGCGCCCTATAGTCGATACACATATGCATCGTACCATCCTTCTTCGGTACAAATAGGACTGGCGCTCCCCAAGGTGATGAACTGGATCTAATGAATCCCTTGTCCTGCAGCTCGTCGACCTGCTTCTTCAGCTCTGCCAACTCGCTGTTGTTGACCCTATAGACGTGCTGTGAGATAGGCTCAACACCCGATACTAAGTCTATAGAGAACTCAATGTCTCTATCCGGCGGCATCCCAGGAAACTCCTCGGGAAAAACATCCATGAAGTCAGCTATCAATGGATGCGGCAATGCCTGCCCCGCCAGTAAAGCTCCGCAGAACCCATCTTCCGGCTCAGCTACTCCTCTGGTAAACATAATCTCTGGCTCTCCCGACGGCCTAAACAGAATCCTACCTCATCTACAGTCTATAGTAGCATGGTGCATGCTCAACCAATCCATTCCGAGTACCACATCGTACCTCGGAAGGGGCATTACGAGCAAGCACGCACCCAAATCTCGCCTCCTACAGTAACTCTCTGCCCCTTGCAGATATTGTTGACCAGGATGATGCCTCCCCCGGTCAATATCTTGTAAGTCCTACCGAAAGGTTCAGCAAAAATGTTGTGTCGCAGAGCAAAGGAAACAGACACAAAGCCAAGAGTGGCACCGGAATCAAATAAGATAAATGCAGGGAATGAATCAAGAAGAATGTGACCTACTACTACATTGCCTACTGGCTCTGCCTCCTCCTCTGTTGTCAGGGTAAACACTCTGCCCGCATGGGCTCCCTTCTGGTGCTGCACAAAACGCTGCTGCTGAGTCTGAAGTTGAGGACCTCTTTGCTGAACTGCTGGTCCTCTGGTCGGCTGTGCTCTGTCCTAGACTCCTCGGACTCCCCGAATACGGTAGTCCTTCAGCTGGTGATTGGGCGCCCTACAGTATAAGCAGACGCCCAACCTCTTCCTACAAACCTCTCTAGTGTGCCCTGGCTTCCCTCAGAAGTTATACTGTGTAGCCGGCCTCTGACCCTGACCCTGGTGCTGCTGGGCACGCGTCGATACCTGGTGGAACTACAACTGAGGCTGCTGCTACTAGAATTGCCTCTGCTGGAAATATGGGCGCTTCGCTGGCCCTGCACTCGAACTAGCTCCAAGAGCGTCACTGTCCCTCTTCGGCTTGAGGCCGAAGTCCTCCTCTGTAATCTGTGCCTCTATAAGGATCTGCTCGAAGGTCGCATCACGTCTCCCAGAGGTGCGAGTGCGCACTTCATGTATAAGGCCCCTCCAGAACTTTCGGGCCTTGTACCCCTCATCCTGGACCAAACTAGGTACAAACCTGCTCAGGCAAAAGAACTCCGCTGCATACTCGTCTATCGACGAGTTCCCCTGTACCTGACTGGCAAACTGCCCCTCCAAGGCTGTCAAGGCTACATCTGGGTTGAACTTCTCCTTAAAGAGTTTCTTGAAGTCCTCCCAAGACAATCCCCTCACTGACGTACGTAGATCCGTGCGATACCAAGTCAGCGCTATGTCGAAAAACTGGCTCGCTGCAGAAGTCACCCACTAACCTCTCGGGACCTCTGCCAACTCCAGACTCCACTGGACATCCTCTAGCCAGTCGTCCGCGTATAGGATACCCTAGGTACCCTTGAACTCCCGCGGGTTCATCTTTCTGAAGTCGAGGTGTGTACCGGGCCTCCCCTGACCCTGCTGCTGTGCTGGTGCTCCCTGAACTGTAGCCGGTGCACCTCTCTCCACTGCTGCCATAGCTAGCTGATGCGAGTTCTCTATGGTCTGTCGCAGCACCTCTGCCTGACGGTGTTGTGCCTCTGCCTGTGCTCTCTGTGTCTGCAGCATCTGCTGCAGAAGGGCCATCATCCCCTACGTATCTGTAGGTAACTGAGGCGGCGGTAGAAGAATATCAGGGATGACCATGGACGGTCCCGCTGCTGGAGGTGAAAGACCTCCTGGAACCGTCTCTACTGCTGCTCCCGCCGGAAGGGCAGGAACTGAGGTGGCAGCTCCCTCAAGTACAGCTCTCGTAGTCGGAGGTAGAAGTCCTGCCGGATCGGGCCTCTCCGGTACAGCGCTAGAACCCGCTGCCTGAGAGCGAGTGATCGTCATCCTGAGGATAGATTGAAATAAGGAATCAATATGGCATATGATAAGAATATCAAAGAAGGACAATTAAATTTAATGCAAAAGAATTTGTCATGGTACTCAAAGATCAAAATTTTTTTAACATGTGATTGAGTAACTCCGATCATACCCTAGATCCTATGTCCTAATTATAGGCTCGTAATTAGTACTCTAAGTCGAGTACCATTACGAGATCGCACTAATTACGACAAAAGACCTGCATGGGCCACCACAAAAATGTGTCATGACCCGCACCCTGAAGAGGGGCACAAGCACGTGGTTACGTCCAGCCTATGCTACAGAATCGGCGGTAGAACACTGTATATAGGGTCTACAAATACTACGACTAAAATAGATAAATGTACCTGTACAGTATATACACTCCGAATGGAGGTGACCTAGCAATACAGTCTCAATCACATATATCAAAACTAAGGTAGATAGCATAGAAAGAACATATAATAGATAAAACTAAGGTAGATAGCATAGAAAGAACATATAATATACACAAATATCCAGAGTCTCAGAAAATATATAAGATACTACAAACTGAAATGTACTAGCTGGCTCGCAGGCCAGGCAAACCTAACTAAACTACGCTACTCAGGGTGAGCAAAGTCTAGTGGCTCTACCAACAAGCCACGGTCTAAATCTAATCCATCAGACTCAACCCCATAGTAGGTCAGGCAATCAGCCTCTGAATCATCTATAAAATTTATCAACGGTATCCTGTCAGAAAAATGAGCAGGTACAAACACCAACAGCAGTTCCATATGAATTGAGAAATACTATAAGAGATAGCAATAATGAAATACAAGACAAAGATATAGGCGACTTGGGAACCATTTGAAAGCTGAGTTACAATCCTTGAACCAAACAAGGACCAGAGTTGTAACCCTTCTTTCAAACATGACTTAGTCTCAAATCATGGTACAGTATAAAGACAGATAGAGCATGTATGTAATAGAATCATAGCATGGTGAGAAGTAAAGAAAGTAAAGCTGAACTGGAATATAAGATACGCTAATAAATGTAAAAGGTGATTTGAACTATTAGAGCGATATGTGATCGGCTAGGGAAGCAAGAGATGGTTATCCACTTGGCCCGGCAATCCGCGGTGTCCTCAACGGAGAGTCATGTCGTCCAACCTGGATAACTGGTAATGGGGTATCTGCTACACCCTACGTGAGGTGAGGGTGGCGCTAGAAAAATATAGTTATAGGGAGGCTTTAATCACATAACCCCTAATAATTTCCCCATCCCCGAATAGTATCACGGATTCGGACATGGCACGTCATGACACAGGGTTCGAGAGCAGGGGGCCAGCACTCCCAAATCAATGTCTATATAAGTACAGAAACACATAAATATTATATACCCATATACCAAGAGAGTCTAGGAATAACATTTCATGACAGGATCAGACGCATACTAGTCCGTGAACCGTCGTGTCGGGAATCAAGTAAAATACTACAACTGAATCGGATGTATTAGATATCAAGACAATGAAAACTATCAGTGAATGTACTCGCCTGTGGTCTTGAGCTGATAAGGTGAACAGATGCTCAGAGTAATCACAGACCTAAAATAAGATACTATGAGTCAAACAGGGCTAAATACTGAAAAAAGGAAACTAATTCAAGTCATGAATGCAAGTCTAAGTCAAAACTAGGTCAATCTAGGTCAAACTGAGTCATACTAGGTCATACTGGTTCATACTAGGTCATACTAGGTCACTGGAAGTCAATCCAAGTCAAACTAGGTCAAACGGGGTCAAAGGTTGACTAACAGCTGACTTTTGGTCAAAAGTCAACTCTGGTGAACTCTAGGTCAACTCTAGGTCAACCCTAGGTGAAACTAGTCTAATGTTGACCAATTATTGACTTTCAGTCAACTGGTCAACTCTGGTTTGGTTTCGGTCAAATCGGGTCGCTTAAAGGCTAAGTTTGACTCTCGGTTGACTTTTGTTGACTTTTGGTCAAAAAGGTCAACCGACGTCAAAACTAGTCTATGAGCACCATATTTGATCATTACCAACCAAGGGAATCAAGTTCTAGTCCTATCTTAGACTCTAGAATCCAATACCCTATTTTCTAGGTAAACCTATATTACCCTACCAATACCTTACCATGATATCATGAATCTCACATCACTCTAGCACCCACACATATATCACACTCACTCACACACCACACTCTCACATGATATCACACTCTAATAGGCTTCTCTATAGGTCTCCTATTGGTTTAGATATAGGCTATCCTATAGGCACTCACAAAACATATGTGTAGGCTTTCACACACACACAAAACTTGACAAATACACACACACACAGAGGCTATATTGTGGACTGATTTGAGGTTAAAAGGACAGCCACTATGGGTATGTATTGGGCTGGTTTAACAGTATAAAGGATAGCCAAGTATAGCTAGATGGGGACAGGTTTGAGGTGGTTTAAGGGACTAGATGGGGCTGTCAAAGGGGGTGTTAGTTAGGACTGTTTAGTCGCAAAAGGAGGCAGTAACATGGGTGCCAAATGACAGCCAAGGGGCAGCCATCTAATGGACTGTAATGGATAGCAAAGGGGGTAAAAACCTAGACAGAAATGGACTGTCCAAGTGTTGTTTCTTTGGGACAGCAAATTGGGAAAAATATGGACTGAATTTGTGGGCAAATGGGACAGCCATATAGGGAAATCTGGAGTGATGTTAAGGGCTGGAGTTTGGGCACTTAGTGACTGATTTAGGTGGTGTATTGGACTGGAAGTGAAATGGTTTTGGTGGTGGGGTATGGGACTGAAATTGTGGAACAAATGTGGACTGTTTTAGGACAGCCACCAAGGGAAAAATCTGGACTGAAATGGGGCTTTTCTTGACTGTCATGGACAGCCAAGTAATGGGGAAAATCTGGACAGTTGGGGGGGGGGACTGTTTTGACAGACCAAGGGTGGTGCAAGACCTGGACTGAATAACAGCAAGGAATGGTTAAACATGGACAGCAGGGAATGGTCTTTCCTCCCCTCTTCTAATTCCACACTTACACCACTACACCACCCTCATCTAATCCCATCAATTTCCTCAAACACAACACCTACACCTCTCTACAAACACAAACACACATACATATCCCATCACCTGGCCGACCCTCTATGTATCCACAACCAATCACAAACATATACACATTCACACCATGACACATACCATAGTATATATATACATATATATAAACCAATATATATATATATATATATATATATATATATATATATATATATATATATATATATATATATATATATATATATATATATACATATATATATACATAGAGATTAATATATATCACCATATATATACATATATTGATTTTAGGAATATGATACATTATGATACATAGGAAAGCACATTCTAAACACATAGTAAAATCTGGAATAATATTAGAACAACCTAAAATTAATACACAAACAATTTACCTGTGTCCAAATAGGGGGTTTTCCCATTAGGACACGATCCTACACATTAGACACCTCTACAAGTGTCCAAATGGACACGAAATAGACTCAAATGGACACAAAACCAAGGGGGTCAGTCTTATGGGTCAATACCATTCTAATGCATGAGGGAAATGAGGAAAGGAAGGGATTTATACCTCTCGGTGACTCGAATCGATCCCGATACTCCATCGAAACGTAGAAACCCCAAACGGACACGGACAAGCTCCGAATCCTCTCAAACTTGAGTAGCTCCCTCTTGTCTTGAATGAAGAAGGAGGAAGAAGATTGGGTGAGAAAATGGAAGGATTTGGTGGAGAAATTTCTAGGGTTTGCTCTCTAGAAAAATTGGGGAAGAACAAGAGAGAGAATGGAAGAGGAAATAATAAAGTGGCTAATCCCTATCCACTCATGAATTGGCCGGCCATTAAAGGCTGTTTTGTCTTATTAGGAAATGTCCAAAAGCCCCCTCTCTAGTCCATTTACTAATACATGGAAAGGGGTTTAAGTCGGGGGTAGTTTGGTCACTCCTAAAACACTAATCTCAATTAATCCTATCCAAAATAATTAGCCTAGTCACTAACTAAAATACTAACATGTGGGCAATGGCTAACTAGTGTGTGTGCCCGCTAAGGTCAACACTACCCCGGGTCCCCGATACAAGTCGGAATGAGTTGAAATTCGAACCCGACTCAAATAACCCCAAAATAATACAATAAATAAATAAATAATTCCAAAATAATTTTAAAGTGGAAAATTACCAATATACCCCTATTTATGAAAACTGGGGGTGACACGAGTACTCTTGTTCGATGTTAATCTACTATTCACAAGCTAAATGATAGCTTGCCGTCTCTTTACAACACCGTACTTGGTAACAAATGCACAATTGACTCCAACAAACTGATTCTGAAAACTAGAATATTTTTTGAATGGCAACCTCTGATACAACTCTTCTGAACCAAAATACTAGATCGAAGAAAACTATAATGGTTTGGCTAACAGTAGTATAGGCTAGATGTGAAAGCTTTAGATCGCTGAAAACACTTTAGAAAAGATAGAACTGTACTGGGTATTGACGACTGTCTTGGGGTCATTTTCGTGTCGGCTTGTCAACATGGACATAAAAATTTGGATGCAATTGTAAAATGATGGAATGAAGTGGATGGATACGGACACGGTGTACGAACACTTGGATGGAATATAATGGTTTGATGAATGAGAGTAGCCCACTAAATAGACGATGAGTGCTTGGTCTGCATGCATGATGCATATGGAAGAAGCTTCTAGGAAGCTATTCCATAGAGGATTAGGCCAATAAGTAATCATCCCAAAATATATATTTATAGAAAACTATGAATCTAGTAGAGGCCTAAATATTTCTAATAAAAGCCAGCCCAATAATAATCATATAGTTAAAATTTATTTTTAATAGACTGAAGCCCAAAATAAAAGTCCAAATATACTAATTTGATTATTAGGCTTTTTAAGCCAAAACAATTTTTTAAGCCCGAAAGCCTAGTCCATTAAGATTATAAAATATATTTGGAATAATTAAATAAAGAATATTTACAATTCATGATTTAAAATTTTAGGAAATTTTTTGAGAAGTTAGGAAAATTTATAAATTCAAAAAATATTAGAATTGGATTTAAAGGAGGTTACAAATCTACCCTCCTTAAAAAAATTTGTCCTCAAAATTTAAGATTGGTATGATCACAAATAAGATGGAAGTATGGTCAAGAATATAATCAAAATCACCTAGGCACAATCAATGAAAAAAATGATATGACTTCGCACGACCAAGAATAATCAAAATCAAAATCATTTACGCATGATTAAGTCATTTTGGCACGATCGAGGATAAAATCAAAATATGGTCAAAATCATATAAGCATGATTAAGAATAAAATTTAAGTCATATAGGCATGATCTTGTCTCAACTAATAGAGTTGAGATAATTTGGTTATGATCAAGGTAGAATCCAAATCTAAGCATAAAAGGTTCAATAGAATCTAGGCACGATGAAATTCAAAGTCATATAGGTATGGTCGAAAACCAATACTTAGGCACGGTTAAGGATAATATCAAAATATAGGCATGATCATTGCAATTGAAGTCATATGGTCTTGCAAATTAAATTTTTAGGCATGATCAAGAATAGAGTCATGATTAAGATAGGATCTAGTCATTATTAAGAACATAATTGAAACATAACCATGATCATAATTTAAAAATCAAGAATCAAAATTTGGCATGATAAAGATTATTATCAATATCATATAGTTACAGTCAGTAAGATCAAAATTTAGTAATATTGAAATTCAAGAAATGATTCAGGGATAAGAAAATTAAAGTATTTTATAAAGATGGAAAAAAAAATCATAAGATGGGATTTGTCGAGGGAGAAAGAGAAGGCAATCTTTTCATTTTTCTGGTCGTTGTTTCTCAATTATGTTTTTTTACTTTACAAGTTCAGAAATACCACTTAATCAAATCATAATCCACCACTCATGAAAATTAAACTCCTCTATAGCTACTATATTGTATGTTTGACCATTATTCTAAGCAATCTGTTCCTGTTCATACATCATCAATATTTTACTTGTTCTCACAATTAAAGTTGTCAAAATGGGCTAAGCCCATTGGACTGGCCCGCCCCGTCCGCCAAAAAGGTGTGTTGGACTGAGCATTTAGGAGCCCGCCAAACAGGCAGGCCTAGGCGGGGTGGCCCGCTAGTAGCCTGCCCCGCGATGGGCTAGCCCGCGGGCCAAGTGGGTTGGCCCACCATCTATTTTTTTTATAAATTTTTTAATTTTTTTATTTAGCACATATATGAGATATGTATTATAAATGATAAAAATTCTCATTTAATGCAAGTAATGACGTATAAAATATTATATTTGGTCATTTATTTACATGAATGAAGGTGTTTTAAAGAAATATCTACTATTATAATGTTTCTTATATTTTACTTGTATTTGATGCATATGAGAGTGATTAGAAATATTATATATATGATTTTTTTTCCTTTTAAGAAACTAAAACAATAATTAAAAAATAAAAAAATTAAGCAGGCCGGCCCGTCTAGCCCGCGGCCCGTCGATGGGTTGGAATTTTTCCAGCCCGTCAAAATGGTGGGTCGGCCCACCCCGCCTCGCCAAATGGTGGGTTATGGTGGGTTACGGGCCGGCCTACCCCGGCGACCCGTCTTGACAACTCTACTCACAATCCATTATCAGACTCGGTCATCCTTAAAATTTTAAATTTTCTCCATCTTGTTTTTAATTGGTTCTGTAATCTGCCTATAAAATCCTTCACATAGTTCAAAGACATACTTCTCGAATTATACTTGAATCTAAATGTCACCATTATAATCAATTTTGTTCCCCTTTTTGAAATTAAACCTTTACATATCCATCATTCAATCTTGTACCTTAAACTTATAATTTTTGAAAGTTCCAACAAAATTTCCTTAATTATCTGTAATTCAATAATTCTGTGTTCTACCAGTTTTTTTAAGCCATTCTTTTTTTTATTCTTTGTTAAATCTCATACCATCACCACATGTATTGATAACCTCATTTCATATATTTAGATTCATCGAGTCAATGTCTTAGCCTTAATTCAATATTTGATTATTTCAAAGACTTATAACCTCAAATATCCAAATTCCTCAAAACCAATTCATCCTTGAATATTAGTTTTTAGAATATGATCCTAAATAATTTCTCACCATTTAAATGTATGACCTACCATTATTCTTTTTTAAAATTTTCCCCATATTTTCTCTTTAAATAATCCATACCCGAAATATTTCTTCAAATAGAACCAGTGTCAATTTTTTTAATGATACTAATAGTCTCTTGGTTTTGTTTCCATTCTTAGTTCTACCTTTCTCCTACTAACTATATCTCTATGTCCAAGGATTCGACTAAAATTTCCATATTGTAACAAATTCCTTTATTTCAAAGCTTGATGATTATGACTCTTCCCTCGGCCTTTTTCCAAAGGTAAGAAGATTCAAGAAAATTTAAAGCTTAACTAGCAAGTTTTTAGATATGAGGCATTTTGAGGGATGCAGATAGGACAAAGATAACAAGGAGAATGAAAAAGGTGATAGAGAATTAGATCTTGCTCACTTTGTCATAATAAATTCGTTGTCCTTCCCTTTAATAGCCAATAAATTCAGAATTTTCAGCCTCGAGGGTGTGCACTTTTCTTTTAATATCCAAACTCTTACTCATCATATCCTCTTCATGACTCCACGTCACTAATTATCAGTTATTGATGTCTAATCTTCATCTTTTAAAACATCTTTATCAAGTTGATATTCTCATCAATAATATCAACAGTCATGATTTCTACCGATCCATATAAACATTTTCATGTCTCCATTTACTAAATTGGTTAGAGTCTTCAGATATCAAAATTGCCTATCACTCTTGTCATCAAAATAATGTTAGCTCTACTAGTATTGGAATTCTTTTAAGAATGAGATCATAAGAGTCCTTTATTCTATTTACGCAACCTCCAATGTTGTTCATAATTATTTAAACCCACTCGCTAATTATTAGTCAACGTCCTTATGATTAACACTTGCGTAATAAAATGTTGTTATTGTCTTAAATCTATACCCTCCAAATTTATAAATTCTTAAATATATATATATATATATATATATATATATATATATATATATATATATATATATATATATATATATATATATATATTCAATCTTTCACTATTCTATTGAATTCATCAAAATTTGAACTAGTTGAAATCCTTTATTCAAAATTAATCAAAAATTCCTTAAGGCTCAACTCTTTCCCAAAAAACCTTTTAAAACCATTTTTACCAATCTCATCCTTTAGCAATGAACTCATATCATCCTCGAGGTATTCATAATTCAATACTAGTCGTTAATCTAGCAAAATTATTATTCTAATCCTTGTACTAACTTTTGTTTTAATTGTTCTTCATAATTCAAAATTTCATTCCTTGTCACTTAATCATATCTCGCGCAATTATCTTGGCTACAAAACCAGCTTAAAATTTATATAAAGCTCCCCTTTAATATTTTTTTCTTTCACAAATCGACATAATACCATCCTCTCAATCTTCAAAAAATTGTAGTCGTTGTTTACGAATCATTTCCAGCCTGATTATGCAATCCTTGTTTTGTTGATTTGAATTCTTTTGTGTCTTTCCGTTTATTTCTCAAACTTATTTCATCAAACCCTCAAACCCCAATGTACTATCTTGGTCCAATTTTAATTTTTTCTGAAATGTAAACTTAAAAATATCGTCAACCTTTATGTATAAGATTTTGATTTTTGTTTTCTCAACCTGAATGGTTATGAGTCTCAACTCAAGTCCTTCGTTCCTTCTAGAGTCCATAAAAGTCATCTCAATGCAAAAATTGGGTGTCCGACAACATATAGGTATTTAGGGTGAGCAAAAGCAAGTGAGAATAGATTTATTCCTTGTCACGACCCACTCCCGCTTTTCAGGATACGAGTACATGGCCAAGTCCATCCTACTCCGCAGCATCGACAGTAGTACGATATCTATACCTCTATAATAATCTCAAACCAAATAAACAATATCTGATCACAAAATTATCTATTTTGCTCATTCACAAAAACTATTTCATTTATCTTCAAATCCAATAATACATCAAAATGATATTTGGGAACAAACCCACTAAATATTTAAATTCAAATACTAGATTCTAAGGCAGGCCTCCAAAATGCTCTCTCTCCCCAGAAAGCTCTAAAGTGTTTAAGATAGCAAGTCAGCTACAACGATCCAATCAGGAATGGAGCAAAGTACAACCCTATTGCAATAATGTAACTATGTAGAAAATAAAGCTAGACAAACAGAGATACAATATAACAATAAAGGAAACATGTATATGTTTTGGATACAATAATAGAACAAGAAGACCTCTGGCAATAATATATATAAATAAGATAACTGAAAAATAAACTTGAACAAGTAAGAATAACAGACAGTATGTGTGAAATACCTTTCGACATGTGAACGGATAGGCTAATACGACACATCATATAGATGACTATCCATAATAAAAAGGTACTGCTAACCCATACCTAAGGTGAATGACTTAGCTATCCACAATAACAATAATCGGGGTTTGTCCACGTACCTACTTAGTATTTTTCCTTTCGACTCACTAAACAATAATAATAACAATCATGGTACAACGAGTCCTATATTTGTGTCACAATCGTTTCTCAAACTGGATACTACATGAAAACACAATGAAGCATAACATTATAATTTACTAAGAACATAAAGAAATAGTGTACTTGCCTCGAGTTAAGTTGTAGTTGACATGAGTTAATCATATTGGCACAGAAAAATATGGCCTCTAATGATGGAATAGACTATTCCATTGAGTCCATAATGGTCCAGTTAGCCTATGGTATATATAAAGAAGTTAGGAATCGTAAGGATTAGAATCGTACGATTAGTCACAGACAAGATGAAAATTCGAAGAAATTGTATAAATAAATATTGATAACTATTTTACTAAATATTTATGGTATTTGGAAACAATACGTATTAGTCAAAAGATTTCTAGATAGCTATTAAAATATAGAAAATGTTGTTTTTACGTCAAAACTATTGTTTAAATAGATAGTAAAATATTATAATAATATTTTTAGGATTTGTAAATCCAATTTGGAAATCAATGTAGGACCAAGCCTAATACAATATTTTGTTACAATATATGTTAATTTAAAAATAACTAAAATAATATTAACAATAATAAATAGATAATAATAATGATAATTCTTAATAATAATAAAGTAACTAATATATATACTAAATACTGGTTACTGTATACAAAATTATTAATACATACAAAAAATGACTAAAAATAAAATATGACACAACAGTCGATACTGTTGACTGTTGTTCCTTAAAAATAGAGAGATGAAAAGAATGAGATAACACAAATAAGGAAAGAGTTTAAGAAACATAGTAGGAAGAGAGCAAGAGAGAAAAATAGAGCGAAGAGATAGTGAGTAGAGGTAGGAGATGAAATGCTCACCGAGCTTCGATGGAGGTGCTCAACCACGGCGGCACCGGGCTGCTGATCATCGACCAGATCAGCCGCATGGAGCTGTCGGCACTGGGACTCGCGGACGTCGAGAATGGTGCTTCGGCGCTGACATGAATGGAGGACAGTGCAGGAAGAGACGAGGCTCAAGGCGACGTCGGGGTGGCTGGATCCCATCGGATCTGGCTGGCCGTGGAAGCTCGGGCTGAGGTGAATGGCTCGACGGATCTAGCTCGGCCACGTGATCGGGCAGAGGGCAAAGAAGAGGATCACTCTCCTGTACTGGGTTCGGTAGTGTGGTCTAGACAAGGCTACGATGTCGGCTGGAGAGAGGCGAAGATAGAGCCGTGCGCTCGGATCGAGGCAAGTCCAGGCATTCGGTCAAGGAAGGAAGTCGACGGTAGGTGGCAATTTAGATCTTGGACGCTGGCCTAGATCTGGAGGTAGGTTTGTCGAAGAGAAGCAGGCACGGAGGAGTGGTCGTGCAGAGACATATGGCATGTTGGTGGCTCATAAAGATCGACCACGGTGGCATCTCCAAGATGATAACATGTTATCGCCGTTGTTGACCATGAAGGTGACGAAGGCAGGTGGTGGTGAAGTTGGTAATGGTGCTGAGGGTGGTTTGGGTGTCTGCGGGTGATGTTGGCTATGCTGTCCCGTGGGTGGCCGGACATGATGGAGGTGGTGTGGTTGGAGTTAGGAAGGAGAAGAGGACGGGGTGTTCCGACGAGGAGGTGATACCGGTGGGGATAACCAGGATGCAGAGACTAGGACTAAGATTAGGATTAGGATTAGGGTTATGGCATCATATTCGTGTTGTCAACGTGTCCTCAGACACCGGATAACATTTGTGTCTGGAATCGTCGGACACATGACTAAGTTATCATGGTGGAATTGTGTCCTGCTGTTTGGACACGAACGGAATAAAATTTGGTTGGTATCCGAAGTTTCGGACATGAAAGATAAAATATAATTGTATAAAAATAATGAAAGATATTGGATGGATACGGACATGGTACATGCACGATGATGGCTATGGCTTAATGATTGAGAAGTGTTGGGTTTAGGGATTTTTTGTGGAGAAAACAAAATGAGGACCCCCTATATATAGGTGAAGATTCCTACATAAATTAGGTTTGGAATAAATCTTTCCAAAGATTTAAATCAATCAATTAGATTGATCAAATCTCAATCCAAAAATAATATCTAATAATTCAACAATATTTAAAATAGTTTTTTATAAATTCAAAAAATTGATAATAATAAATCAAATACTTCTAAAAATATACTTCAATAAATACAAATTTAAGTTTTAAACAAGTTGGCAAATATCTTTGCCCTCTCAAAAATATTTATAGTTTTCTTTCAAACAATAATATATTTCTATCCAAGAATATTTAAAATAAATAAAAATTTTAAATATCGGGAACAAAGGTTACATACATGGTTCAAAGTAAGATTCTGAAGGGTCATCTTTGGAATCTATCAAGAGATCCAAATATGTGATTGAGTACTCTTCATTCATTAAGACATCAATCATATCCTATTGCAGGCTCGCAACAGTACGACTAAACCTAGGTACTACTACGATAAAGCACTATTTGTGAAGTCTCACATGCATCGACCACCATAAAAATGTGTTACGGCCTACACCCTCATGTTTGGATACGGGTGCGTGAGGCATGCCCAGGCTTCATCGCAGCATCGACGTAGTAAGCTGTCTAGTCTTCAAAAGAAAATTTCTCAACATTGCAAAACCCATAATATCAATATGTACACAATCACAAAATGCTACGGGGGATATGAATACGGAAGATAACCATAACACTAGACCATTCAGAATCCACATTTGATTATACAGAACAAGAATGTATTGAAAACAAATCCGTTAAACAAAACATGAATATAAAATAGAGAATACTGGTCCGAAGATCTCCAAAGGTCAGCTCATGGTTAATGGTACATCGTGATATGTCTCGACTAGCATCATCATCATGAAGTCCAAGAATGTGGGGCATAACATCTCCTGAAAATGTGGTTATCCAATTAAGATTAGTGCAAGTACAAACACTGATAAACATTTTATAACATGATATAGACTTTATAACAAGAGTTAGAATATGTGACACATGATAAACAAGTAAAACTGTAAGACTAGTCTAGCATTTTAATAGAACAGGTAATATAGATAGATATGACATAAAATAGGAAAATATGATAAGAAATCTAACTAGCAAGACTATACTAATATACTTGTAAGATCTATGCGTTTTGAAATATAATGTTCGACATGTGATCGGGTAGGGTAATATATACAGCATATTGTATCGATGGTTGTCCACACGTAAACACAAATGGTATGGCTCAATCATACGTGAGTTGTATGAATGGCTATCCACACGAATCAAGTAGGGTTTCATCACATATCTATTTAGTATTTCCCTTCCTGACAACTAGTATTCAAAGATTCTAGTCACGACACAAAATCACGAAAACACGATAATCACGATACACGAAGATCACGAAATACAAAAAACATGAATAGAATCCACAAACACTAATCACGTGTATCAAGAGTGACATGAAACACGAAATACATATCTAAATGATTAAATAGATAAACTAGTAGGAAATGAAGGTAATCACTACGTGTACTTGCCTCAATTTAGTTAGAGTCGACGTACATGACACGAACATGTCGACACAGAATCGATATATACGCTATGCTCCATAAGATGGTCCCAATTGGTGAAACAAGTGGTCCCATTAAGTCTAGAGTAATCAAAATGAAGAACAGATGGCAACTCTAGAGGGGGTGAATAGAGTTATAGCAATAATAACCAATTAAAAATCAACTCTTTCACGATCTAAAATTAATCAGAGTAAATGCGGAAAATAGATAAGGAGCAAGAGAGCATACGCAAACACAGCCGATTTTAATCTGGTTTCCCTCGTGGAGGACTAGTCCAGGCCTGAGAACTCTAGCTCAGGATTAAATCCACTTTTTGTGAAATAGTAGTTACAACCCGTGCCTTTACTCCAGAAGAGCACATCAACTTCTTACAATGGATCGTAGTGGCGATGCTTGGAATTTTCCAAGCTACTTCTTGAACTCTTGCACAAGACTCCTAACTGAGAGATGCTGAGCACTCGAGACTTAGGAAACTTGTGGCTAGTAGATGAGAAGGGTATGGCT
Source organism: Iris pallida (assembly GCA_029216955.1). NCBI lineage: Eukaryota > Viridiplantae > Streptophyta > Magnoliopsida > Asparagales > Iridaceae > Iris > Iris pallida. The sequence continues at coordinate 28,675,437 of JANAVB010016195.1, forward strand.
TATATTGAGCTTAAGAGAGAAGAGAAGAGAAGATTGGATGATTGAAAATGAGAGAATTATTGGCCTGTTCATAGGTTTTAACAGACAGAATTCGGCCAGAATTCTGGTAGGAATTTTCAAAAAAAATTGGCCGTTGGACAACTAGCAACCAGCCAACCCTAAAAATTAGGGTGCTGATTTTTAGGGGACAGAGTTCGGCCCGAACTCTGTGTGGAGGCAGAGTTCGGCCCGAACTCTGTCTCCAGAGCACATAACTGGTCCAAGGGTCCAATGGGCTAAATTTGGATGTGGAGCTTTATGTATTTTGGATGGGTTGTGGGTTGAGTCTTAAGAGCCCAGCATAACTCAGCTTACAATCATTCTAGACTCAATAAATATAAAAGTACAGACCTGAACAATGACTTGTATTTGCACAACTGAGCTGTCGTCTGGCTTGAGCAGAATATAGAAGTCGTGTGTCGTATTGAATTATCACAACTATTATTTAGTCAACGTTATACTGTGACTTTGTGTCAACAATCTCCCCCATATTGATAATTGACAAAATAATAATTGTATATTCAATATCCATACCTGGACACATGTAACGACATAGCTCCCCCATAATAAGTTCCGAGCTTAAGAGTAGCTCCCCCATAGCCCATACTGTGAATCTCTGTTGGCCTGTTAATAATATTCTTCCAAAAGCACATATAAACCAAACAAAAACAGAAACAGAATATACACATAACTCCCCCTTTTGGCATTTAGCAATATGAGATAGATAAATGAGAACTGGCAAAACATACGTAAAGGAGAGGAAACTGTATATAAAATAAGATAATGACCAAGAGTCATAGATCTACCAATGTTGCAAAAGCACAAGTCATAATAAGTCTTCTACAAAGCAAGTACATAAAAGTAACTAAAAAATACAGAAAATATAATCTAAGATCTCCAGTAGCAGCCTCAATTAGCAGTCCAAAACCATCATCGAACACGAGAGGGCCCGGCGTCGTCCGATGGATCAGTAAAGGAGCGACGTGGGTCCACAAAAGCCGCATCCGGATCCATGTAGCGACGAACCCAAGGGTCATTAATATGAAAACCCTCACGATCGGGATCTCGCTCCATAGGAGTGGGCATGGTAGGATGGCGAGATATGGAATACCGGATGTCATGCAGCGAGTTGTTGATAGCACTCATCTGTAATGTGGTCCGATAATCCAGCTGAGTCCAACGATCATCCTCCAAAGCAAAACGATCTCGGAGCATGGTCTGAATAGACTCGAGAATGGCAGGAGGAGGAGGAGGATCCTGTCCGAGAGGAGGGGCATCCGGCTCATCCTCAGAATGCTCAGACACGATCGGTGAGCCAACGGCCGCATGAAGCCTCCTCGCCTTGGAGAGAAAGGCAGGGGCAGGTAAGAATGGACACTCATCAATTGGTACATGGAACGCACGAAAGATCATAGGAAGATATAAAGCATAAACTAAGGATCTTGGCTTCTTCCTACAGTTGATCATCCAATCCATCATTGTGCGTGAAAGATTGAAGGGAACATGGAAGTGGAGATGGTATAAGGCTGATATTTCAAAATAAGTAACTTCATCGGTAGAGCCCGCTTTGGGTAGAATTGTGTTGAAATTGATCCGATGAAGCTCATAGAAGTAAGGATTGAAGAATTTTGCCAAGAGCTTACGAGGACGTATGTTAGGGCTACACAGGTCGTCCTTGAAGCTCTCTAGTGAAATCCCTTCGGGAAAGATAAAAGATCTAGCTTCAACAAGCTTTTCCCAAGAATTGGGCTCTTGAAGTTCAAGATATTCAGCTAATTCAAAATCATCAAATGAGACATCAATACCCGCAACACGTGAATAGATGCGAGTATCATCATGAGTCAAATTGCAATAAAACATTTGTATGGCACTACGATATATGATCGAATTTGAGGTAACAAGTTCGTCAAGGCAAAGGTCATTAAAGAGTGCATCATATTGAGAGAAAATTGTGAAGTTTATGGGGTGTCCCACAAACACCGGACGTGTCCGAAAATCACTAAACTATTCATTGGATGCGTCTAGTGATATAAAAATTTGGTCATCGAAAGTGTTTGGATCACGTGGACGTGGAGGATTGAACAACGGATGGGTTTGTTATTCAATTGCCGGTGCAACGGGTGGTGCAACGGGCGGCTCAACGGGAGGAGGAGCATTCGACGAGGAAGCGCCCTCGGTCCGAAGTCTCTTCCCACGGTTAAGCAATCGTGGAGCCATAACACAATAGATAGATAATAAAGAAATTTGAGATATAGAAAAGAAAGGAGTTATACCTCAAGATATTGAAGGATTATGAAAGAGAATTGAAAACCAAGCCTCCTCCTTGAGTGTGGGGAAGAATGGAGCACAAGAAAGGAGAAACTAGGGTTAGGGTTTTGAGAGTTTTGAGTTTGAGAAGTAGAAAAGGTGGTAAGAAGGAAGGAGAGGGAAGAGAAACCGAAATAAAGAGGAGGGTTTCTCTTGGTCGGGTCAATTTATGACCATTGGATCAACAATTGGATCAACGGCTGAGCCTGTTCCCGATTCTGGAACAGGCAGGCCGAATTTGGCCCAAACTCTGGTAGGGGCAGAGTTCGGCCCGAATTCCGATTCCTGGGGACAGAACCGGAATCATGCTGAGTTGAGTCAAAAATTGGTTAAGTGAAGATAAAAACCAATATACTACAAGAGTTTAAGTACAAAAAGGATCCAATAAGTAAATAGATGAGTAGTGAGTTCAAAGTAGTAAAATAAAGTATAAAAAATTAGTATTTCAACATGTGATAGATAAAAATGAACCGTATAATAAACAAGGAAATATATCGTAATTCAATATTTTGAAGCTGCCATGGGTTAGCTGCAGGGGCCGGATCCCAGCTAGCGGTAGTCCTGAGGACTAGTGCACCGTGTCGCTTAGGCTTTTAGGCCTTGTTGTCAGAAGGATCCTTTCGGCTTGTGCCCATAGCAAGTTCATCATAAGAGAATCATAATATATTCGATATTTATGCAGGTTTATTTTAATTTATAACAACTTCATCTAAATTCCAAGTTCACGACAAAGAAATTGAAGCGCTCTTCGGATAATAGTTTGGTGAAGAAGTCTGCTAACTGATGATCAGTGTCAATAAATTCTAAGTTAATCGTGCCATTTTGCTGATGATCACGCAAAAAGTGGTGTCGTATCTCAATGTGCTTCGTGCGTGAGTGACAAATGGGGTTCTTAGTAAGATTTATTGTACTAGTGTTGTCACAAAAGATTGGAATATGCATGAAAGATAAATTATAGTCTTCAAGGGTTTGCTTCATCCACAGAATTTATGCACAACAATACCCAGCTGCTATGTATTCAGCTTCTATTGTGGATAGTGCGACAGAATTCTGCTTCTTGCTAAACCAAGAGACTAAAGCTTTTCCTAATAAATGACACGTACCGCTCGTACTTTTACGGTCGACCTTGTATCCGGCGAAGTCAGCATCAGAATAACTAATGAGGTCAAATGATGTTGACTTGGGATACCATAGGCCCACTGTAACCGTACCCTTAAGGTATCGAAAGATACGCTTAACCGCGGTCATGTGTAATTCCTTAGGATTTGCTTGATATCTAGCACACAGGCAAACGCTAAACATAATATCAGGGCGACTAGCAGTAAGATAGAGTAGACTGCCTATCATATCTCGATACTTACGTTGATCTACGGGTTTGCCACTATCATCTGGTTCAAGTTTGGTTGAAGTAGCCATAGAAGTACTGATTGGTTTTACGTTATCAAGGTCGAATTTCTTCAGCATGTCCTTTGTATACTTCGACTGACAGATGAAGGTTCCATTTGACATTTGTTTGACTTGCAGCCCAAGAAAGTAGTTGAGCTCCTCCATCATGCTCATCTCAAACTCGGTCTGCATACACTTGGCAAAATCTTGACAAAGGATTTCATCAGTAGAACCAAAAATAATATCATCTACATATATTTGTACTAACAGAATAGTGTCTTTGAAAGATTTTATGAAAAGTGTAGTGTCAATTTTCCCTTTTGAAAAACCTTTCTCAAGCAAAAATTGCTTAGCCGTTCATACCAAGCTCTAGGGGCTTGTTTGAGGCCATACAGCGCTTTCTTTAGCTTGAACACGTGGTCGAGAAATTTGTGATTTTCAAAGCCAGGGGGTTGTTTTACATAAACTTCCTCCTTAATAAAACCATTCAAGAAAGCACTTTTAACATCCATTTGAATAATTTGAAATTTTGAAAATTCGCAAATGCATAAAGCATCAAAATGGATTCTAATCTAGCAACAGGAGCATACGTCTCATCGTAGTCGATACCTTCCTCTTGGTTGTATCCTTGGGCTACTAGACGAGCTTTGTTGCGTGTGACTGAACCATCTTCATTCACTTTGTTTCTAAAAACCCATTTAGTACCAATAATCGAGTGATCAGCCGGTCTAGGAACAAGTTTCCAAACTTGGCTCCTCTCGAATTGGTTGAGTTCCTCTTGTATATAGAAATCCAAAATTCCTCATTGAAAGCTTCGAAATGTTTTTAGGCTCAATTTGTGAAATAAAGGCAGTGCTAGCAATATAGTCTCTTAATGATTCTAGTAGTTACTCCTCGTGAAACCTCACCGATTACCAAATTTTCTGGATGTGATGGCTTGAAAGAGAATTTCTTAGGCAAGCTTTCCAAGAATTTGTTTCGGTTGTGGTGTTTATTGGAGTAGACATTGATGGCTCAACATCATCATCAAGAGTAGCTGCTGCACTGTTATCTTCATCAAAAGTCCATTGGTAGACTCTTCATAATTAATGAGCGTTTATTAAAAACTCTATATCCCTTACTCTTGGCAGCATAGCAAAGGAAAATACCATCGTCAGCTTTGGCATCAAATTTGCCTAAGTTGTCTTTGGTGTTGAGGATAAAACATCTACAGCCAAAAACTCTAAAATAAGAAACATTTGGGGTTCTCCCGAACCAAAGCTCATAGGATGTTTTCTTCGTAATAGGACGAATAAGTACCCTATTTAAAATGTGGCATGCTGTACTGACAGCTTCAGCCCAAAAGTATTTCGGAAGTGAGAATTTGTTCAACATGACTCTAGCCATATCGCCAAGAGTCCTATTCTTTCGCTCCACAACACCATTTTATGGGGAGTTCTTGGACAAGAAAACTCATGATCAAAACCATTGGAATCACAAAACTTTTCAAAATCAGAATTTTTGAACTCGACTCCATGATCACTTCAGATTCGAGTAATCATGTAGCCTTTTTCGTTTTGAACTTTCTTGACAAAAATTTTAAAAACTGAAATAGCATCACTTTTATAAGTAAGAAAGAAAACCCATGTAAATCTTGAAAAGTCATCAACAATAAAAAGGCATAGAGTTTTCTACCAAGACTGGCTACTATACTAGGGCCAAATAAATCCATATGTGTAGTTGCAGGGATCTAGTAGTACTTACAGAGTTTATGGAATGAAAAGATGACTTGGTTGCCTTATTCAACTCATATTCGGCACATACGGTGTCCTTTTTGAATGTGATGTCGGGCAAGCCTCTAACTAGCTTCTTGGTCGATAGCCTGGATATAGTATCCATATTGGCATGACCAAGACGCTGGTTCCATAGTAACCGTTCATCTTTATGAACATATAGGCATCTACCTGCATTGTTAGTATCTATAGACAAATAGAAAATATAAATATTGTCCTCTCTTACCCCTTCAAAAGTAATGTCTCCTATTGACCTATCATAAATAAGGCATTTGTTTTGTCTAAAGTTAATGTCATAACCATGGTCAGCAAGATGACTGATGCTGAGCAAGTTATGCTTTAACTCGGTCACTAGGCAGACATCCTTTATTACGAAAGAGGAAGGATGACCAATAGTACCATTACCTATAATATAACCTTTTAGATTATTGCCGAAGGATACATATCCTTCTCTCTTCATCGATAGTGATGCGAAAAGATGTGTGTCTTCCATCATGCGCGAGCATCCACCGAGAATCCACTTACTCTTAGTTGAGGAGGGACGGTCCACCTACATCAAGAGTAGATGTGACCTTTGGTACCCAAGTTCTTGAGGGTCCTAAAGAGTTAGTTTTTGGAAACCATGCATATATCTTTCTATCTACTAATCTTCTAATTCTACATTGTGGTAAAATGTGTCCATGTAAACCACAATAAGTACATGTAGCATTCCTATTATATTAAGAGCATGCTAATGATGTCTATAGGCAGAATAATGAGGAGAAGTGTGATATGAAGATTCAGCATGGTGATGATGACTATATGGAATGGCATGGTGATAGTTTATATGGTATGGCATGATGATATTGTCTATATGGCATGGCATGATGAGATTCTATATAGAGTGATGTTGATTGTGTCTTTGTGCAACATGATTATGACTGTATCTATGTGTAGCATGATATTTTTGTGACATATGATGATTATTTCTGCGTGCATGTGGTTTGTGTCCTTTGTGAAAGTGTGTGTACATGTAAGCATGATTGTGAGCAGCATGAGGATGACGTGGTTGACTAGTATGAGTTGTCATGCTTTGTGTGTGTCTCATGTGATTGGGTTTGAGGTTGAGCAACCTGTTTTCCCAATTTAGTCTCTAGTTTCTTAGAGACAGCTTGCAATTCAGTAATCTTAGCATTCAAACCATGCATCTTAGTAATAGTAATCTTGTGTCTGCTCTTTTCTTCTGTAAGCTCCATGTTTAGTGTTGTGATATCTTGTGTTTGTTGCTCAATACGTGCCTCGGCATCATGTAAGCTTATTTTAAGCTTAGATACCTCATCAGTGACATCCGTGGGTGTAGTCTCTAATATTATCAAGTAATAGAAAAGTTTTGTATTTCGACCTCATGACTTTTGATTTTGTCCTTGGCTTGTTTGTATTTACCAATGACCTTTTTATGATCACTAAGTAAATCGGTGAAAGCATCGCCAAGTTCATCAAAAGTGAAGTCCAAGAGTTTTCGTTTGATACCTTGTCGGACGTCGCCATTAGGCACACATTAGCCGTATCTTGAGGAGAGTTCTTTTCTTCCTCGGAGTCACTAGCTTCGCTTTCATGCCAAATGTTTGTGTTGGCATATTTCTTTGAGGAGGTCTTCTTGTGTGGCTTCTCATAGCGGTTGCTCTTCTTTAAGAAGGACAGTCTTTTCGGACGTTTCCCATCTTCTTGCAACCGTAGCAAGTAGGCTCTTCTTCTTCATCTTCTTGTGGTTCCTTCTTTCTTCGATTGAAGCGAAAATCTCTTGAAGTTGCGAACCATGAGGGCTTGATCATCGTCTTCTGAGTTGTCGTCATCCGTCTCTTCGGTTCAGCCCTTCATCGGTGAGCTTTGAGTGCGATCTCCTTAGCCTTAGGAGCAGGCTCTTCGAAGTCCTTGAGGTCGAGCTCATGAGTCATTAGCTTTCCATCAAGGTCTCCATAGACATGGTTGTGAGATCATTTCCTTCTATGATGGCTGTCACCTTAGGGTTCCAACTTTTGGTAGCCCCCTAAGTAGCTTGCGAATCTTCTCGTGATTTGAATATTGCTTCCCAAGCGAAGAGAGGGGGTTGATGAGTCGAGGAATCTAGTGAACATTTGCGTGATTGTTTCCTTTGGCTTCATCTTGAAAGCCTCGTATTCTTGAGTGACGGCTTATCTTTGATTCCTTGACTTGGGTGGTTCCTTCATGCGTCACTTCTAGAAGCTTCCATACTTCGTGGGATGTGGTGCATGTAGATACCCTGTTGAACTCATTCCTGTCTATAGCACAGAATAAAGTATTAAGCTCTCGCGTCTATACTCCTGTTTTTTCTCCTCGTCAGAATATTTGTCATGTGATTTCTCAACGATCGCCATTGACAACTATTCTGGCGGGCTTTTGTAACCGTCAGTGAAGATAGTCCACAGTCAAAGTCTAGCGACTTGAGATAAAAACTCATCCTTGTTTTCAAATACGTGTAGTTAGTTCCATCAAATAGGGGAGGCCTATGAGTGGACTGTCCTTCACCGGATTGGAAATCAAGGATTGTGTGGTTGCCAGGATCATCTCTAGGATGTAATCCTTGTAAAGAGAACAGAGCTCGATACCAATTGAAGAACAGATGGCAACTCTAGAGGGGGTGAATAGAGTTATAGCAATAATAACCAATTAAAATCAACTCTTTCACGATCTAAAATTAATCAGAGTAAATGCGAAAATATATAAGGAGCAAGAGAGCATACGCAAACACAGCCGATTTAACCTGGTTTCCCTCGTGGAGGACTAGTCCAGGCCTGAGAACTCTAGCTCGGATTAAATCCACTATTTGTGAAATAGTAGTTATAACCCGTGCCTTTACTTCAAAGAGCACGTCAACTTCTTACAATAGATCGTAGTGGCGATGCTTGGAATTTTCCAAGCTACTTCTTGAACCCTTGCACAAGACTCCTAATTGAGAGATGCTGAGCACTCGAGACTAGGAAAACTTGTGGCTAGTAGATGAGAAGGGTATGGCTTATATTGAGCTTAAGCGAGAAGAGAAGAGAAGATTGGATGATTGAAATGAGAGCTTCGCCTATTTATAGGTTTTTAACAGGCAGAATTCGGCCAGAATTCTGGTAGGAATTTTCAAAAAAATTGGCCGTTGGACACTAGCAACCACCAACCCTAAAATTAGGGTGCTGATTTTTAGGGGACAGAGTTCGGCCCGAACTCTGTGTGGAGGCAGGTTCGGCCCGAACTCTGTCCCAGAGCACAGAACTGGTCCAAGGGTCAAATTGATGTGGAGCTTTATGGATTTTGTGGTTGTGGGTTGAGTCTTAAGAGCCCAGCATAACTCAGCTTACAATCATTCTAGACTCATAATATAAAATACAGACGCGAACAATGACTTGTATTGCACAACTGAGCTGTCGTCTGGCTTGCAGAATATAGACGTCGTTTGTCGTATTGAATTATCACAACTATTATTTAGTCATGTTATCAATATTTGGTTGACTGTGACTTTGTGTCAACACAAAAGCCTAGTTTGATATATAGAAGTTTAGTTTCAAAGTTTGGCATGATTTTCGAGATAAAGTCCATGATGAAAGAATAGGAAACGATTTAGATTAGTCACGATCATGATTTGATTAATAAAAGAAATTTGATTAGGAGATTAGTCACAAGTCCAAAATATAGTTATATTATTTAGAAAAATATTAGTCATTTAAAATATTATTTGGACATTAAAGTATTTGTAACTATTTCAAATATATATATATAATATATATATATATATATATCTATATATATATATATATATTTATTATATATATATATATATATATATATATATATCTATATATATATATATTTAATATATCTATAAATACTATATATATATATATATTTATTATATATATATAGATATTAATAATATGTATTATATATATATATATATAT